>VUYV01000006.1:448860-552980 GCA_008711295.1 Anarhynchus alexandrinus | reverse complement strand
ATGGTCGGCCCGGGCGTCGCCGCCGCGGCTCCGGGAGGCCTCGCTGCGGCGGGGGGGTGAGGGGGGGCGAGGGGTTTGTGCCCCCCCCGCCGCCGCCGCCGGCGGAGCCGTCCCCGTCCCCGGTGAAGGGTGTGGGGAGGGAGCCGCCGCGGGGACAGCGGCCAAGTCCCACCTGGGCAGCAGCCGGGGGGCTTTCCAGCGCCCCCAAAACGGGGTGCCAAAAAAGCCGAGAAATCCCCGAGCGCTGAAGTTTGCGTAGCAGGTACCACGGGGGCTTCTGGTCCTTGCTAAAAGCATTATTTAAAAAAAAAATATAAAAATTGCTAATTATTTGGTTGCACAGTTCGGAGTGAGACCACAGCACTGACATGCTGATCATAGAATCATGGAACGGTTTGGGTTGGAAGGGACCTTAAAGATCACCCAGTTCCAACCCCCCTGCCCCGGGCAGGGACACCTCCCACCAGCCCAGGTTGCTCCAAGCCCGGTCCAGCCTGGCCTTGGACACCTCCAGGGATGGGGGTGAAGAGAGCATCTGTCGTTCATTCAGTGCCCAGCCCAGCCCAAACCCCCGCAGGCATCCACAGCTTCTCTGGGCAATCCTTTTGTCTCTCCTTTTGTCTCTCATTCGGTCTGAGTCACCACACTCGGGGTGCAGCTCAGGGGTGGTGCTCACTCAGCACTCTCCTCAGTCCTTGGCGCCTTCTGTGAGCGTGCTGTTTCACCTGAACTAGAATCTCTATGCTGTGTCTACATAGGAAAAAACATCAGTATAATTAGTGTGATGTAAATTGGTGTAACTTTTCTACACAAAAAGTCCCTAGGAGCCTATTTTGCAAAGTTTTCTTCCTTTTCCAACTCGTTTTTACACTGAGACTTTCTTAGACTAGATCAAACAAGACTGGTCCATGAAAGGGTTCCACTTGTTTCCTACAGAAATTGGTATTGACAGAAGAGATCCAGAATAATAAAGGCACTTGCTCATGACTTTAACAAATGGTAGAGGGCATCCACAGTGCCAGGTTTGGATGCAGGAATGTTAGGTGGGGGCTTTCTCACTGGATTCAAGTGGCTCTGTGGAGACTTCTTCATTACCGTGCTAACAACATCATACGTGATGGGGAGAACCCAGTTCTGCTTCTATTGGGACTTCTATTCCAACATTCCTTCGTAAGACTGAGGTAACTGTTTGGAGGATAAACTGTTTGGATAAAAGTCTAGCTATTTCCTTGTCAAACTGAAGGAGCCATAGTTCAGCATCCAGGGACCTAACGTTTTCCTCATAGTGCAAAGGCCAGGAGCCGTGATGCAAGCGGAGCCCCGTGCCAGTGAGACAATCAGATCCAAAGCATCTGCATTCCCCTCACAGTGTGCCAGGCATCGCCCGTGTGCGCAGAAAGTCATAACCTGTGTGTCAAACAGGCTACAAACAGTCTGAAGGGGTGAGACAAACAGAGTGAGTTCTGCAGCGTGACAGACACTTCTTTCTCACCCCAGCCACTTCTCTTGTCCTTCTTCTCTATTACTCGTAGCAATAACCAAACAAAATACCATTCATGCCACTTGAAAGACAAGGGTTCCCTGTGACAGGCACATGAGTCTCTCCACTTTACTTCCTCTCCTGCTTCTTCCTTTCCTCTTCCCCTTCCCTGTCGAGGGGGAGGACGAGACATCTGAGACATTTGAACCCACACGGTGCTCCAGCTCCAGTGTCGTGAGGAATTCCTGCAGCAGGGGTGATGCACCAAGATCTCGCCTCCCTCCCAGACCTCTCCTCGGCCAGCTGCTGAGGAGGGGTGGTGGTAGCCCGAAGCCGAGCCCTCCCTGCCTGGCCCTGTGTGAGAACAAGCACATCGGTGGATTCCTTGAGAGCCGCAGGCAGGGGTTATCTCTCCTCCCCGACTGCAGGATGAGATTCCAAGGGGTAAAAGTGTCAGCTGACTAAAGATCCTCCCTGCAGGAGGCTGTAGAGATGAGTAACATTAGCCAGGGCCTCAAAAATGCTGTTATTTCCAGACTGCTCAGAGCCCAAATAATATTAAAGTATTTCAGAATTAGATTAGGCCAGGATGACATTAAGCATTCTCCTGGGAGGAGGTCTGGTATTTCACTGGGGATTTATTGTCTTGGTTTCATTTACATCAAACCTTTTGTAGTACCTTCTTTTAAGCAGAAAAAGCACGTAAATTATTTGGTCTGAAATACCAGAATTATTTAGCATGAGCACTTAAACAAGGGTCCGTTTCATCAGCATATGGGGGTTTTGGATTAATGCTGGGTAACTTGAACTGCCCTTTGCGTAGCTCTGACAGAAGATAGAGGCCATATTCCATCCAGCTTGCAGAAATGTAATAAAAAAAAAAAAAAAAACCCACCCAAAACCAAAGCAAAGGTGTTCATACTAGAAGTTGCATTTCAGAGGGCTGGAAGAAATTTTGTTTGATTCACATAGGCAAAGGGAAATCGCTACCATAATATGAGAACTACATCTTCATCACACAGTAGTCCTGGATTGTCCTCCATTTAGAGTTAACCAGTCTGGTGGCGAGCTATTCTTTGAATAGCAGGTAAGCGGCTTTCTCCTGCTCTTACAGTTTCCTTCTGCTCAACCATTAATGCCCGCAAGTTCACAGTGAGTGAGATGCCTTTGATGATGATCTTGGATCATTTTAGTGTTTGATTGTGTTTAGAGGTAAGTGGCACCTTCTCTCCCTAACACACACAAATAACTCTTTCCAAACACCCACAAATAACTCTTTCCGAACACCGTCTTTAACACCTTTGTGCCTTAAGCATCAGGGTAATCTTTTGCAGTGGTTCTCAAGCTGGGAGGATGAGGGGGGCACGGGAAAGGGGGAGCATACCACATCTAGGGAGGCAGGGTTTGAAAAGGCTGAGAATAATTTTGTTCCCACTCAGCTGCTGGGACAGGGCAGAAGCTGATGGGGCCATTGGACGTGTGACCCCATTTATCTGACGCCCTTTCCACCTTAAGGAATGGAGCTCGTTACAGTGTACAGTCCCAGCTCCTGGCTTGTCCATTCCCCAGGGCTGGAACTGCCTGGAAATCCCAGGGATGTGAGTCTGCCAGATGCTCTGTAACACCCTAGTTCCTAGTTCCCTCCAGCCAAAATCCCCCACTGGCCATAAGGTCCCTGCAAGGAACAGGGGAGAAGGCAGGACTAGGGACAATGACTCACTGCATGGCCTACACCGCTCACCTCACCCTGTGTGTCTGGGGATAGGATGTGAAGAGGAGACCAAAGAGGAGAATTTCAAACCAGAGAACGGGTGTGCAATGTATGCAACGACCATACGAAAAAAAAGTAAGCACCACCCATCTGCTAGAATTGTCTCTTCTTCCATTGTTGTTTCTATGTACCATATGGGAACAAATGCTCAGAAGTTGCTGCTTTCTGCACCTTGTACTGCTTGCAGCAATGAGGGGAACAAAGAGAAATCTCATGGATATTCTGGGACCTCGGTCCCAATATTTACAGCCCAAATAACAGATAACATAACTAGCAAGGACAAAACAATGAATGGGAATATATTTTGCCAGTTTGGGTGAAAGGTACTAATGTAGAAATGCTCTGAAATCTGCGCAGAATTGGAACAGTGTGAACTGTGGAGACTGACACTGGCGCCTTCCCCTCAGAGCAAGGAGGTGGGGTAAGTCCTGCTGGTTTCTTCCATCTCAAACCAGCGAAGAGAAATTATTCCTGTGGGTGATGGGAGGAATCAAGCTAGGGCTTTCAGTTTTAGAAGAGATATTTAATCTAAAAAATAGCTCTACTGGTATTTATTCTGATAGGTTTGATGGTGTGATGTGTATACAAAAGGAACAATGCTTACTCAAACGTATTTCTTAGAGGCTATTAAGCATTTACAGTAGTCATGGTCAACTAAAAACATACTGGAAGCAGGGAGATAGTGGTAAAATGCTCCATTACCCACTGCTTTTTACCCCCTGAGGCGGTCCACAAAGCCTGTGGGACACACATCAGAGCTGTCTCAACCAGCAAAGCCTCACTGTAAACAAACCGTGACAGAAAACACAATTAAAGCTCAAAAATCTAACAAAACCTGTCACTCTGTTCTTCATCCACCTTCCTTTCTTAACAGGACAATCCAAAGCTTTGTAGGCATAAAATCTAGCAAATCTTTTATTCAATAGGGCTCAGACCAGCAAGAGCTTACACGCAACACTAATAGGCTTTGCTGCAGAAAGGGAGGCAACTTGGAGTCTTCAGGAAAGATCTTCACAATTTCAGTGCCCCAAAGAAACAGGCTCTCTGGGAGTTTTCTCCTCTCTCCTTCCTCCTGTCCTGCTCTGCCTCTTTCTCAGATGGCTGGTGTGGAGCCAAGATGATGGTACTGGTGTGATGACCATGTAGGGCCACTGCCTTTCTGACTCACAGATTGGGAACTCAGAGATTGGAATGAAAGCCACCAGGCGTTTCCTTCCATGCCTGCCAGAGAATGTGAGTGCCCAGTCCAACCTCCTGGGCTGAGTACCAGGCTCCAGGTGGCTCTGGTACAGGTAACCACTGGACAGGAGTCTGACAGGAATGCATTTACTCACACTGGGGTCTTCTGAAGGCTTCAACATGTAATAATCAGGAGTAATCATATCCAGAGTCAGTCCAAGTCAGTCCAAGATGGTGAAAAAGGGCCATAGAAGGACCAAACCAAGTGTTACTGAGGAACCAGGGAGAAGCCAGTCCTGAGAGGGATTTTCAGGTCAATATGGTCTGACTGTTTAAAATGAAACCCCTCCCAAAGGCACGTGGATCTCTGTCGTAGTTTGGGCTGGGCTGGCCACTACCTCGGCCACCTTCTCTCCCAGAGAGACAAACGCAGAGTCCTCAGCAGCTCCTCACAGGACATGCAGATAAAGACCAGATCTTCACCAAGTGGTTATCAATTTCTTAACTTTTTCAAGAGCTTAAGGAAATCCTGCATTAATTTCCCTTTTAGTGATGGGTGAAACAATGACCTGTTCTTTGTGTTGGTTACAAGGGCTGTAAACTTAGATTTAGAGAAACCTTTGGAAAGACATCTCACATTTCTCTTCACCTTTTATAAATTCCTTTTCTTGCCTATCCTGTCTTCACAGACACACACATACCTCTTGCTATATGGAGTAATTTATGAGATATATCTTTAAAATCAGCCAGGGACCTGATACACAGAGATGAGCAAATCACTAAGTGTCTTCCTCAGAAAAGGCTCCTGGAGGAGTTAAAGAGGTTCTAACTGAATCCAAGTGCCCAGTCATCTACATGCCACATTTGATGCTGGTCCCAGGAAGGAAAGATCTATTGACTCAGCATGGTTCAGACTCTCACTGTTTTGGCTACGGAGTAGTTATTAAAACTTACTTGCAATTGACTTTGAGGCAAGGAGACTGTTACCAATAAGTAGGTAGCAAAGCAGCTGTGCTGTGGTGGCAGCAAAATGGACTCTGCCTGGGGGTCAATGTCTATTCCAAAAATTTGTTATAAAAGAAGAGCCAATATAAGTTATACATTCCTATCCCTCTATTTTTTCCAATCAAAAAAACTTCTGGATTCTGGTGTTCTCCTAAACCTCATGAACCAGCAGCCATGAAAATACTCTCAAAAAACATTCCAAGGAGAATCTCTGACCAGTAAGTCATTCTGTGTCACTGTAGAAAGCAAAGAAAGAAAGAATGGGTGGAAGAGGAAATGAAGAGTCCGTTTTATGGGAGTGGAAAGCAGTGAACAGGAAAATGAGTGCTCTACAGCGACAGCAATAACAAACCTCATTTCTTAGGAAATCCTGAGACTGACATCAATGCAGGACCTACACTGTTCAAACATCACAGCTTTCTTTTTCTTATAAAAATGCCTGATTATGATTTGCCTCTCCATGAGCAAAGTAAAAGTAGTTGAGGCACTGAAAATCCACAACACCCAGCCTAAGAAAAATTAGGTTGTTAAAGTACTGTCCTATGGATTAGGGACAGAGACTAGACGATGGCTCTCCTTGGTCCTGTGAGCTGTGCCAGTAGGTGACTGGATGATTTTATATTCTTCTTGATTAACCCAGCTGTAAAAGTAATATAACAATATTGGCTATCTTTGAGGGTGCTGACAAAGTTGTCATCTTAAGGTTTCAGGCAACAGTGCACATTCTTTATGTTAATTATTTATAAATAAATATTTCTACATATTATCTAAATTCTTAATTTAAAAGAATTGTTTCCTGGCCATTTTTTGAAGCTGTCAGTGCAAAGAGTTTATTTTTAGGAGGAGCTTGCTGCAGCCAGAGCAACGGTTTCTACAGACCGTTAAATAAGCTGTTGCCGTACCATCGCCAGCTTTCAGCACAAAGCTGCAGTTTGACGAAGTCTGGGTCTACGTTAAACTCAGTAAAAAACACCCCTTCAACTCCGGGACGGTTTTACCTGCCCCCTTTTTTCTTTAGGTCTGGAGCATTTGGTGCCCTGGGGCAGCAGCACGTAGGCTCTTGCATGCACAATGCGCTCAGTGACCCCGTTCCGCGCCTGCCGAACGCCGCTCGCTGCCTTCTCACGTGCACAGGGAGGCCCAAGCAAACGTCCTCACTATTCCCAGCCGAAGCCTGTCTCCCCTTTGCGTTCATCATCAGCATAGCGGGGCCACTGTGGGAGGGGGAACAGAGTTATTCCTCCAGGAATCGTCCGTCCTAAGTAGCTTCCCGTCATGGTGCAGTCTGGTACCTGGCAAACTGAATTCCTTTTGGATTAAAATAAGCCATAAGACGTGCTTCCAGGGGTGCATCTTTTGTGCTCCAGCTATTGGCAAGCGTTCAGTTAATTGGACCAGCACAGAGCAAGTCCAAAATCAGCTCCCTCTGAAAAACATTTAGTGTGAATGTCAAATATTCTGCAGCAGCATTTTTGTTTTCCAGATCTGCTCCTATGACACCACATCAGTTGTTAACGTAGACGTGCTCACCTGTCAGGGTGATCCATGCTTGCTTGGGTGTCTGTTGAACCTGTTCACACATTTTTAGTAGGATGGATTTTAACCTGGATCAGGATGGCAGAACTGAGTTAGGGAGCAAGGAGACATGCAGATTTACTGGCACCTCTGTGGGGATGGTAACCTCCAAGGAAGAGAGTCTCACATGCAGCCAGAATTGCACCTTCAGCCTCAGGCCACCTGAGCCATCCCTGGGAGCCAGGCTAGCCCACAGGTGCACTGAGCACCAAGCTGCAGTTCTGAAGCTGGCTCCTAAATTCTCCTTCTCCCCTCTGCAGAATGCCACAGGCTCACCTGTGGACTTAGGATTCACTCATTGACATCAAATTCCTCCCTGAATGTAAGCGTGCGCCTCCCCAGAGGTTTTACCCTCCAGTTAGCCCCTACTCCCACTCATCTCTCCCTGACCTTCTCTCTCGCCTGCCACTGTGATTAGAAAGCCTTCTCTCCCCACACACAGAGCAGCTGCTTATAATCTAACTTCCCTCTGCTTCTCCAGGGCTCCAACTGCCTCGGTGCTCCAGGCGTTCCAGCTCCTACAGAGCAGAAGCAGAGCAGGGAGGGAGTTCTCAGTCTCGCCACTGACATTAAGTCAATTCTCCCCACTGTACTGAATGTTGGTCAAGTGTATCAGTGCACTGGAACATAGGGCTCAGACAGCCATAAAGAGGGAAAAGAAAACTGGCCCGTGTTTCCAGGTAGTGGCGTATAATGTGGAAGATGATCTCAGCACTAACCGTTTCAGACAAACTTTACCAGTTCTTTCCATCTAAGTCTTGGCTCCATTCATTTTGCCTGAGACTTAGACCTATTTTTGGAAACCTTAAAAATATACAGGGAGTTGCCAGCCATTTTTATTCTAATGCGGGAACATTATATACTGAAGACATTACTCTTGGCTCCTGCTCAGATGGCAGGTCTTTTCCAGGTGAACACCAAACCCTGACCCATGACAATGTTGTCTTGGCAAGTATTGCCGCTGTTTCTGGGCTAGAACAAAGCAGACTCAAAAAATCCCAGAACGTTACTGTGCGGGAGATGCCCAGAGCAGGGCTCTAATCTGGGAATGTTCATGCTACCTCTCCCACCCAGCTGATTCACTCACCAGTGAAGGGAATTCCCTCCCACCCTGTTAACACTATACGGTGTGATCTGCAGTCAGGGTTGCGTGACTGTGAGACACACGCACCCCTGGGCAACCCTACCCCCCACACACACACTCTGCATCCAGTTCTTCTTTTCCCCACAGCAAAACACGCTGATGCACGACACAGCACATGCCACCCCCCCACCCAGTTAGATACCGGCATGACAGATGGCATAGTTTATTTTTCCTACGTTTTTACTAAGCACATGGCATTTCTGATCCTAAAATGCAGAGAAATAAGGCATTTAGGATATTTGTACCAGCAGAATGAGTAGGTTATAAAGAAAAGGAATAGATAGGTGTGTAGATAGGTGAGATAGATAACAGAGGTAGAGATATACATACATACTGTGTTCTTAGCTGTTCTCTGTCCCAGAAATGGCTGCCTTCAGCAACAGACACAGAGAAGCAGCACTCAGTCCCAATTATGCCTGTTTTGTTTCAGGAGAATTTTTCTATCTTCATAGGGAATGCAGACTTCCACTTTTAAAACAGAGCCATAACTTTTTTTTCTTTGTCTTACAATTTTTTTCTCTCACTCAACTCATTCTGTTTGTTTTTTTGTTTGTTTGTTCTTAAGAAAAGAAAATCCCCTGAGTTAAAATGACAGGGAAAAAAGCCCCCAACATCAAAACTAGTTTTCCAAGCCCAAGCACATATTTTGTGAAGATCCCCAAGCCCAGGAGCCTTCCCCCTTCCCCGCCAGAAACCTCCATCCTCAGCAATCCTGGGGGCAGGGAGGATTAGCTTACTGATGTTTGTACAGTGCTTTGAAAACACAGAAGCTCTCTGGGTAATTATCTTTTAGAAACCACACAGCCATCGAGATACCAAAGTCCCTCTCCATGAAAGGCTAGCGTGCAGCTAAAAATAATCATTAAGGGAAAAGGATGGCTCCTCAAGAGCACAGGAGATCTCAGCAGTCCTCAGTGAAGCCAAGGAGGGAGATGGCCTTCCAACAGCCCCAGGGCTGGGGCGCAACATACTGAACTCGTGTGTTTGGGCATGTGTCTTTCGGCTTTCTGTGATGAGCTGAGGGAGAAGCAGCAGGGCCAGGGTCAGGCTGTCTCTTCCCTGAACCGCAGCACACGGCCCCCCTGATGGGTCAGCAAGTCTCCCTGGGCTCACGGGGCACCGTCCTTGCTGAGGGGTGCGGGGGATAACAGGGGCTGCAGTGACTTCCTACAGCACCGATTACGGGCAGTATCAGTGCAGCCCCACGGTTCAGGGCACTGAAGTCTCTGGCCCTCCGCAGGGAGAAGCCACCTGCCTCTCACAGAGCTCCGAGGAGGACTGCTGGAGCCTGCCTGGCCGTCCTCTGCTGCCAGGCACCATGAAGGAGATGAGCACCCAACCTGAATCAGTCAGCAGTCACTCGCTTCTCTGGGAGGAGTTTAATCAGTTTCTTATTTGTATTCCCGTCTTTCTCTTCATGTTGCTCATTGCAGGACCTCCACAGTCAGGGAACGGACCTGCATGTTTTGAAAAACACTGAGAACTAGAGAAGGAGTTTGAGCTTCTTTGTGCTTTGTTTCCTAGCTGCATCCAAATCACTGTTTCCATGCTTAATGTCTGCATGATTATTGTCATTAGAGAATTTACTTTTAAAAAAAAATAATATGAGATACCCACACACATCCAATTTCAGGAGCTCAGGTTCATAAAAAATGCTGAGGATATTAAAACCTCAAGATTAAATCGTGAAAGCTGGCAACAGTGCTTCATTTTAACTCAATGGATGACAAATTCTCTACTGATACAGCTCCAGAGTTACAATAACAGAAATTTTGGCTCCACATGTCTGAATGTGAGTAAACTACCACTCCTTTGGAAGAAACTTTAGTGTTAAGCTTTATGCTACGTTAGATATTCTCCGTGAAGGACTGGTCCGCACTGTTAGCTGTATTTAGTGCTCTGAAACTACAAGCCAGTCTCCAGTAAACCATTATGCATTTCATAAATCATGAGATTTGGCTTTTTTAATCATTGTGTCATTTTCTAGCTGGCATTTTCACCTTAGTATGAGATGTGTACCAGCACTACAAAGATGAAAAGCTGTATTTTTTCAAAACTGGAGCTGAGATTGTGATCTGGTCATGGGAGTCCATCAGGTGGGTGTTTAAAGTTTTTATTTCAGACAACAATAGCAGAAATGTGAGCAATTTATCTTCACCTCTCCAAGTTGTTAATCGGAAGTTTTCCATTGTGTTCTCTAGGAGTTGAATAATGAATAATAGAAGGTTGTTGGGTTGATCCTCCTCCACTGTGACAAATTTCCATCTTCTGCTTGAGTTGATACAAGAAGAGCGAAGAAACTTTCCTAGGACTTATTTCCCTTTGGCCACAGCAAAACCCTAATGCCGCTGTAATTATAGGGTTTCCCTCAGTTCACACCCATCCTGCCTGTTCCCTGGGGGGATTTACACCAACAAGGTTAAAATTGCACAGCTGAACCATACAAGAACTATTTTTTCCTTTTTACTTGGCTGTAGTTAGGAAAAATCAATAGTAAGGAGAACAGAAACCACAGCCCATTAAATTTTTTTTTTGTTCGCCGGCATTTTGGTTCTGGTTGCCATAGATTATTCTTCAATGGGAGCTTCTGATGGTACAAGTGGATGCACAGTGTGCTGCCCCGCAGCACTTCAGGGGAGGTAAGAAAACCAGAGGTCTACCGGTGTTCCAGAGGAGACATAAATTTACCTGCTTTGATGCATGGAAGAGCTGTATATTACGGAAGTAAATAACCTTCTTTCCCCTCCACACCTGCAGGAAGTAGCTTTCTTGTTTCCTCTTGCAGAGTTATGGGAACAGAGAAAGTAGGTTTCTGAGGGGCCTCAAAATGTCACCCAGCATCATCTAATCCCCATTTTGTGGACCACTGGTGGGCTGCAGAACATCTTATGTGCACACATTGCTTCACACACAGGCAACAGAGCCAGTTCTGCATAGGATCTGCATCTTGCAGAAAGCTCTGGGGATGCAGGAAGGTTATAAAGGAATTTGGGTTTGAATGTTTTCAGTTCAAGGAGAGAAAAGCGAAGCATAGTGAGAAGGTCCATTCTACAGTCAAAGGCAGTCTGGTCAATGAGGAGGTGCTAGAGTGCTCCAAGTTTGACTTCAGACACAGTCTCTCTCACAAACACACACACACACAAACTTGCGCTGTCAAAATGTTGGTGTAAATCCAAATGCACCGTTTTGTTTAGTGAGGAAAGCTGGGCACACAAAGAGGAGGGAATGCATTTCCCTGAAGGTAACGCCTCAGCACAATGTGAACACAGCCGATTTGCTCCAGAGAGGTTTTCAGTCCTACACTGCAACTAGGGCATGCCCCCGTCCCGGACTTGGCACGCAGATCCTGTCACTACCACCAAAGACAGTGGAGGACAGCACTAGAAACTGAACTCACTTCACCATAGATCTCCAAGGGCTTCCGCTCTGCGCTGGCTGACCTTGGTATTTCATTTCCTGCAGTGTGGTCAGCACTGTCAGAAAGGATGAAGCAGGAGTGTTAACTTTGCTTTAAAGACAGGAATATGTACTGGGTTGCCTCTTGAGACTCCATTCCTGTTTTCTGTTGTTCCTATTACTTGATGCAATTGTAGGAGCTGAATGCTTTCAGAAGCACGAGGAGTATAGGAATAGGATGGTGTAAGGTAGGACAGAATAGCATAGTAGAGCATAGCATAGAAGCAAACTCCTTCTTATCAGTAGTCATCATGTCCTCGTGTTGATATTTACAATGTCAATATAGTAAAGATTTCGGGCAATGTCAATTCAGTAAATATTTCATTTCGGCAACACAAACGTACAACTAGAGCCACTCCCGCAATAACCAACACTGCCTGCATAGCCTGCCTAGGTACTGAGCTTTCTTGGAACAAAATATAAACCCTGTATTGCCCCACTACAACATGCAAAAATGCTGCAGTACATCACTGCACCACACTGTATTTCATTAACCCACCCCTGGGCTGATGCCTTCTCTCCGAGCGAATGGATTGCTTTGAAAGAGTGGTTCCTTAATCTCAGGAAGAATTACTGCAAGTCGGTCTGTCTTGCCTCAGTTTCCCCAGTTAGTGCTTAACTACTGTGACGCTGACGGTCTTAATTAACAGTTGCAATGCACTCTGAGGGCCAAAGGTGAAAAAAGATTATGGCATTACTCAGCTTCCCAGGATTCATTCGATATTATGAGTCTTCTGGGGGATTGACAGGGAATCTGCTTTATTCAGAAGTAGTTTCTATTTTATTAGTCAAACCACTGGTCCCTGGGGAATCCTCTGAGCATGTGGGGATCTTATGGCGGGAAAGCATTAAAAGTACTGCTTTAAACACTGCTAAGGACTTGAAGTAATCACAAGAAGAGGTTTCACACTCCGGATCTTTGCCCAAGCTCTTAGATGCAGGAAGCTGATCCACTCCCTTTGCCCCGGCACTGTGGCTATTGGTAAATAAACAGGGAATAAAAAGCCGTGTTTCTCTGAACAAATAAAAGAGAGAAGACAACAAGAAGAAAACAGATATTGATTACCAGGGGCTGGCTGATGAATGCTGAGTAGCTCTTTGTATTTCAGAACAGAGATGGCAATGTGGTGTTACTTTTTCTGCACAGGTGATGCTCGGTCCACCTAAGTCCAATGGCTGGTATCGATATTGTGCAACAGGACAAGGAGATGTCAAAATAATGCAATGCTCACCATGTACAAACTCCACTCCCTGTGTGGAGGCCTTGAGCCTGACCTTTGGGGCCTTTTATTCCTGACCAGGAGATCCTGTTCCTTAGATACATACAAAACATGTCCAAAAAACAGTGCCTACCTACTTTTCTGGGTTGCTGAGCAGCTGATCCCCCAAGACATTCCTTGGCCTTGGATGACCTGGCCCATTTCTGCCGTGGATGCAGACAAAAGCAGTGACTTGCAGACATGTGCAAGCTGCTGACACCTACTTCAAACAGAATGAAATTCGGAAGGTGCCTCGTCCACCACAAATGACCATGGAAAAATGGCTTTTTCCTCCTTTCCGTGAAGATGCAGATGATTTTGAATTAATTGAAATGGTATATGTTGGAGGGAGTACCCAGAGCTTCCTATGCCACATGATACATCACATATCCTGGCTTGTTAACACTGAAATGTAGCAGACATCCCCTTTCCTCCCCTACAAAACCTACACAGACAAACCTACTTTATTAGTCTTACCACCACACCCTTGTTCAGTCCCTGCCCCAGGCTTCTGCATGCCCACAGCAGGACAAAACACAAACAGACCAATAAACCACAAGGCTTAAAAAGCCAACACCTTCCCTGGATTTCTCTCAGGTTACTTCACGAGGTCCATTTCTTGGACACTGACATTAATTTTATATCTGTCCACTTGTCAAGTGAATCTTGCCTATCGACTTCAGGGCACCTAAAAGGCCAAGTGTAAGGACGGAATATATATTCAAATCACCTGAATCTTTTTCCAGTCTCTCCTAAAACGGGCCTTGGTCAGGCATATCGATCTTATATTAGCTCGCTGCTGGAATTTTGCTACCCACATGCATTCACGTACCCAGATGCAGAGTGCCCCACGTCCTCAGGGGGTCACAGGGATGTGCTTACCCAGAGAAAGCTGCTGATCTGCACAGCCACCCCATGCAGACAGTGTCCAAGGGCTCTCTTCTTACACGGGTATCAAGGGACTCTTTCTTTACTGTCTCTGATAGCATTCAATGGCTTTCACTACAAACAAAATACAGAGAAGATTTCCTGGTTCCTGCTAACAAATGTGAAAAACAGAGACTCAAGAACCCATCCTAGTGGACTCTTTTAGTGAATGTACTATAGAAAGGTATAAAATTAGAGAATAGGCTTAGGCAGCATTCCTTTGGCAATTTTTTTCTCCTTTTAAGTTAGCAGATAGATGATGAAACAGCTTGGAAAGATTTTGTAGTTCCCTATTGCGACCTTTAATAAGGTCAAACCAGCATTGACGACGGTGGTCTGGAGGAGCTCAACCCAAGCAATCTTGGCCAGCTTCTTAAACACAGTCTAAGTCCTCTGTTTTGTGTGACGTTCAGTCAAACAGATTTTTAGTCATCATTTTCAGAGCCACGTGCCGGTTCTTCATTGTTAGCTACATGGTCTTCCCGGGATGGTAGTATAGTCCAGGTGCTGAGCATCACTCTGGGTATTGATCCAAACTCTGCCCCAATCTGAAGAAGCCATCTGTCCTTTCCATGTCACTACATCTGCAACACTGGCATAATGTGTTTCACCAGGAGTCTTAACCCGTCAGGAAAAATAGTACATTAAATACTATCTAGTACTTTCTGGTTTGCCAAACCGTATGTATAAAGTGTGTCAGTTTCCCTCCAGTTGCATTTTCTTGCAGTTTCCATTTTACAGTATTTAGAGGAAACAGACCAACAAAACACAAATAACGTATTTATTTCTTTTTAGAAGATTTCCTTTCACACAGGCTGTGTTTCTGTGAACATTAAAACAGGATCCACACAGTTCTGGATCACTGACAGTAAACTTTTCATCTGGAGCAGGCAAGAACATTTCTGTGTGATTAGCTGGGTCATTTTGAGTTTTGCTGACTTCACGCTCTAATGCTAGCACACTTCAGCAGAGATGAGATTTCATTTGGCACAAATCTATAGGGGCATGGACAGGTGGTGTTTGATCCATCCTCCTGGGACAAACAAGTTCAACAATGTTTTGTTAATAAATTTGAACCAGAAGAAAGAGCCACCCCTGGATGGGCTCCTTGTGTCACCAGGCCAATGTGTTTCTGGTCCGATACTTAAGAGTCTTAAACCTGGTTTTACTGCCCTGCTCTTCCAGACTCTCTTCCACTTGGTTTTTGCCTAGCTTTCCACAATAAATGGAGTCAAACTTTCCAGGATGGTTCACCCTGGCTATAAGCAGAGATAATTCTGTACAAATCAGTGGGAATCGAGCACACTTTGCTGCTCTCTCACACTTGTCATCATAACCTAAACTGCTATCATTTCTACTTTGTCATCTTTCCTAATCTGCTCTCCACACCTCTTCTTATTTGTCATAAGGGATGGAGTATTCTCTTAGATCCCAATCATATACTACATCGCAGTACTGTGCCATTTTTATCTGTGTCATATCCAGGAAACGTGGCATCACATCATGACATAGAACTGAAATGGGAAATATTTAGCATCAGAGGCTAGCTATGTCAAAAATCACGTGGCACTGCCCTGCCCTGCAGAGAACTGAGCCTGCAGTGCGTAAAGCGTAAAGGGAGGAGCAGTCCTGCACGGGCGACTCATTCCTGTGCTGTGGGAATGAAATGAGAGACTCAGCGCAGGACCCAAAGTTTCTCCTGCACAAACAAGGGTCGATATCCTAGAAACATGCCACATAGCATCTTAGATGAACATTCACAGCGCACAAAACTCCGCAACTACCTCCCCCAGAACTTCAATCATCCATCCATCGCACTGCGCAACTACCTCCCCCAGAACTTCATCCATCCATCGCCGGGTACTCAGCCCCGCTGCTGGCTCCCCTGTCATTTAGCCAGCCACGTGTTTTCTTATGACCCATCAAAAATCCCAGAGAGAGAATAACTGCACACTAGATCTGGCAAATTCGGTGCTCAGAAGAAGGAACTCCTCTTCTCCTCTCCATTGCCAAGCCCACATGATAACCTCAGCGCTCTGATGAGATACAGGATAATAGAAGTTAATTCAAGGCCTCGACACCCCACAGCTATCACGGGGGTATCTGAGCCGTTTGCTCTCCTGGTGCCTTGCTCACAGCAGAGCTGGGCATGAATATGCAGGTTCCCGATGCTGTCATCAGAACCGAGCCCTTGATTCCATTGGATGCAGGGTCCTGACACACTGGTTCGTAAATTTAAGCTCACTTCAGTTCCCAGTGCTGCACCCTGCAGCATTGGGAATGAAGAACAAACTACTTAACGAGTGATAGTCATCTTGTATATATAGCTTTGAAAAGAGCGCAGCATGGTGAGGAATTGAATGGCTTGTTTCTCCTATCCAAAAATAGCTCATGGGGAACAACCCACTTTTGTATTCCGGTAAGTCCAAGTGAGAGTAACAGCAAAACTTATACACGGTTGTTATTTTTTGTCCAGTAAACTGCCAGACCTTTCTGTTTCTTTTTAATGTCAATCCCAAGTGTGCTTTACTTACTAGACTTGCTTGTATCATTCCTCTCTTGGCTGTCTTTCTTCAGACTTTTCAAGTCTACTTTATGGTAACACAAATCTAATTTTCTGATACTATTTGGAGGTTATAGGATTGGTTTAAGCCCACATTAAGACAATACATTCTACTCCATAGTGGTTCATTTACTCTCGTGCCTCAGTTTCCCTACATATAACATGAAAACGCTAATTTCTCCTGTTTCAAGAACAAAAAGTTACACTATAATTACTGATGTTTGCCAAGCAGTTGGCAGGTGTGCAAGGGAGGGTATGAGTCCAAATGATTACAAATACAGCACTGAATTCATGAAGTTTGTTACCTTGCTTAGGAAAAAAACAAATTTGTAGCTGAAGGGGGTGGTATGGAATCAGCCTAGTTATTATCCCTCTCACAAAAGTTATGAGAGCACATCTCTGTGAACCTGATTCTGTTCCTCCTTACAGTGGTGCAGACTAAGTGCAGTGATTCAGGATTAACTGTAACTGAGACACAAATCTGACCCGTTGGGTCAAATTCCAGGATAGTTCGTGTATCCAGGCTCAGAAGAGCTTGGCTCTTCACTTTCCGGGTGAATGTCTCTACTGATTTAATGCTCAGGAAAGGAGGAAGAACATTTCTCTGGCAATCTCTGCTACATTGAGGACTAGCTTCACCTTTCAAAATTATCAAATTAATTCCATATTGGGCTGTTTTATATAATCCACAGCTTTTGACTTAACTACCTTGTTTGTAGAGTGATTTGGAATAAAAGTGGGCACTATAAAAAAGTGGATATCTGGGAATGATGAACTGACGTGATTTTGGTGAGGGGCTCTCCTGTGCTTGTCCTCAGCTAAAAGCATTCCTTATATTTCAGCTCTGCTTCTAAAGGTACAGGCATCAATATTTCATGAGGCATAGACAGTTCCCCTTTAGGAAAAGTAAAAGCAGTTTTTCCTGTTTGTGAAATCTCCACGTTGCCAAGAGCAAGAAAGCTTTCGAAACTCTATCTTTGCTGCTCGCAGAGCTTCGCTGCCTTATAGGGTCTGAATCCCCTGGATTCACACTGGGGGCGGGCTGGGAATGCTGGCTTTTCCTCCTTCTGGGTGATTCTGGGAGGCCCGCAAATGATGTCATGGTACATTTTAGGCTACAATAACAGGAAATCATCGAGTGTTTACACTGGCAGACTGGGCTGTGATGTGATTTTCCTCCTCTTCCTCTCCCCCCCCCCCGCCCACCTCGCCCCTGCCATTGACTTCCTTGATATATCTGCTTCCTCCGATTAAAATACTACAAGGTGACAACACTGAAGAAGGAAGAAGGAAAGTGGGGGAGGGAGACAGAAAGGCATATTTTAAAAGGATGATTCCCCTCGTATCACTCCCATATAGCACAATCCCCCCCCTCCCCAGCCCTGCACACGCTGTGTCCGTACAGCAGCCCAGGGACAAGTCAGAGACTTGGCCTGCCGAGGTGGTAGAGGAGGTACTTCTCTGAGCTGCAGAAATGAAAAAGAAACTCTCCCCTCCCTAGCACAGATGAGTCACAGAAGAGATCTCCCCGGCAAAGTTTTGCTTCTGAATTTCTCCGTGGCTGGGGAAACAGTGCCACATAGGCACCTCTGAAAATACACGGCACAAGCTGATGGATGCCAAGGAGGAGCACGCCACGCTTCCAGGGCTTGGGTCAGAAGAAGGATGCAAGTGAACTCTACCCAGAGACTGTGCCACAATTTGAGGGCAACATCAGGTTTCAGTCAGAGGTGCGTGAAGGTGCTGGGTTTGGGCTGGGTTTCAGGCACTGCTTGGAGCAAGGATGCACAGCATGGATGTTACATACTCTGTCCTTTCCAGCTTGCTGATATGGAGGGAAGAAGGAGGAAGATGTAAGGAAGTATCCAGAAAACAAGGGATTCCAACTTGGAAAAACAGGAGTGCTGCTAGTCTAATTGCCTTTGGGGCAGTTCCTGTTTCCCTGAAGGACACAGCATGAGTATATCCTTCCAGCTCATCGCGACTGCACTGGGCCAGCAGAGCACACACAAAATGCTCGGAGCTGGGGGACGCAGAGGGGTAGCTAGGGGTGGATAACTCCAGAGCAGGTATCAGGGTTGCTGGAGCTGAAGGGGGATGTATGAAGAGACAGGTTATTTACAGCAAAGTGGAAGAAAGTCTGAGATATTAGAGAAGTTTTCTGTAAACGAAGATGTGTAAAAGCAGCATACCTCGAGATAAGCTGGGGTCTCCTTTCTGCATTCTTTCACAAGGCAAGGTATCCAACGAAACTGAAAGGGGAATTCACTTTAAAGATATTTTTTTTAGCACACTGTGCACTTAACCTGACATAAGATATCACTGAGACCACAGAATTTCTGCCTGTTCAGGAGAGAATTGGATTTTTTATAGGTAAAAAGGTCCATGGTGTATAACATACAGAAACAAAGACTGGAGCAGCAGTGTATACAATCAAGCTAATTTCTAACCTTTCTCATGCTGGACTGTATGCAAACTTATCCTGCTGCAAGGAAATGGTAGAGACCCAGAGGAGCCCCATCTCTTTTCCTTGAGCTCTCCTGTCCCTTGGTTTTCCATGACACAGGAGTTTCATGGCTTGCAACCATGTGAAGATCCTGGTATGTGTCTTACATTTAGACATCTTTGTGGAGAAAGGTCTCTTCTGACACCTTCAGCAATTGTGATAGATTTGCAGAGAGTGGGCTTTCTGCTCTAAAGTCCTTATTTTCTGTGTATGCTTTTTTAGCCTCTGTTGGCCATAAGCTCCTCTGACTACAGCCACAAACTAGTGGAAAGGGCACCCCCTGAAACCATATGAGTGTCCTCTCCCTGAAACCCTCTGGCAGAGCATTACTGTGTGCTTCCCCAAAACAGGCCCGAGTAAGCTCACTCAGTGGGACATTTGCTTTTTTTTCGCAGATAGGAAGGACATTGCATCCTGATTGAGGAACACATGACTGCAATACGGGAGACATCCATCTCCCATCCCCTGTCCAGTGAGAGGGCACATCATCATGACCTTGGCATGAATCGTCCTCAGCCCAAACGATACTTCTTTGGAGCTGAAAAAATGCTGGATAATAAAGTGGTGTGTTTGATTATCCTTGCTGAGGCTCTAAGTTGCCAACCAAGCCTCAGGCACAGCTGATAGAAATGAAGGCAGAGAATGAGGCCGTGCTTGTCCCAGCTGATGGAGGTAAGGGAGGCTTGGCTGACGCAACTGTGTTCTTCCCTTTTCTGCTGCGTCTCCCCACGCCTTTCTTGTCTCATCCTGCTAGGTCTAGACATGAACAGGGCAGGAAGGGAGAGAGTAGCAAAGAAAAGAATTTTATTTCTATTGTCTATTTCTCTCCATTCACGCAACATCAGCAACACTGACAGCTTTAAATCATGCCAAGAAACCTCCCAAATGGAAAAGCAAAAAGCCTGAGACAGTCGCTCTGCAAAACTACTAGGATGCAGGAAGTTTTTCTCAGAGAACCATGGCTCTGTTCAGTGCATTTAGAAATTGCAGAACTCCAGTTCATAAAGCTTGAGAGCAGAAAGGCAGGAAAACCTTCTGAAAAAATACAGTCAGAGGTGCGTACACCCTGCATCTGTGCTGCAAGCGTGAAGCGCAATTTACAGCAGTTAGTGGGAGGAACAGGAACCACAAAGATGTGACTTCGCCACTTTAAGTTACTCAAAGCTGATAGAAACTGCATTAGAGCCGCTGGCGCTGTGTCCTCAGTGTTATTACCAATGATGTTATTACCTGAGGCAGCTAATCAGGGCTGTGAGGGAAAGACCATCCCAGCAATGCTCACACGTTCATTATCCTCCAGCGTGGGTCTATCCTGGTCCAGAATAAATAGGAAGCTTTTGCCCCGGGCGGGTAGCTGGGATATTAAGCCCACTTAAACATGTACTTTACTCCCAGACAAGCTTAAAATGAAGCACAATCTCAAATGCTTTGCTGAATGAGGGGTTGAAGTTGTCTTCTTTAGTAATCCCAAAGACAAATTGTAAGGGATTACCTACTGGTAAATTGTGTGGACTAATTAGTTCATCTTTAGGAAGCACTTTAAAGATGAAGAGTCCTGTGTGCTCTAATTATTATTATTAAATATACCTCTGAGGCAGCAATGTGAAAGGAGAGAGTTGTGCACTCTGTCACAAGCTTTGTAACGGAAAAAAAGCAATAGCCTAAAACTACAACCTGATCTACGCTATGAAACTATACCGGCCGCCAAGAACCACATGAATAGATATGGATATGATTCTTAACGCTGCTAACCCAGAGGGCACAGAGGGTCAGCCTCGTGCGAGGCTGGGGTGAGGGACGGATATTCACTTCATATTTCGCTCCCAAATGAATGGTGGGATGGAGATTTGTTTCAAAGAAACCCAAGCAAGCAGTAGATTAAAGTTAACCTCACTACATTATTCAAGCCTCCTTAAATCTTGACAAAGGTGGCCTCACAGGAGAATGGCTTCTGCAATCTTACCGCCTGGAGGGAGGGTGGCTGCAACGAAGGCCTTTGGTAGGGAATCATGAGAGGGAGTCACTCCTCACCAGTCTTTCTCCAATGCTCCACTGCAGGCGGGGGTAGGCTGAAAGAAGGATACTCAGAGCGTTAGTTAGGGAGGATATAGCCTTACCACAAGCGGCTGTTTTTCCAGGCACAACCTTTAGGCTGAAAATAGGTTTGTTTAACATGTGGTAGCATCAGAGTGGCTACAAGCCGCCTGGCCACAGCGAGTGGACAGGGCCTCCCGAACACACACACGCTCTCCCATCATTCAGTCACCACGGATTTTCCATCACTTGTCTGCAAACTTTGTGGGATCTGAATGAAAACCTTTTCGGACAAGTACAACAACATCAAATCTAAATGTGTCCGGGAGAGCAGTGCTGCAATTGCACAGAAACACAGAAAGGCAGAAATATCTGAAAGGGGCACTACCTGCACTTCAGTGAACAAAAGTTTAAGAGCATGACCATCTCAGTCAGTGTGTCTCTTGAGGGTGCTTGTTCCTGAGTCCCGAGAAACATCCAGATTTGGGAACTTTCATTCACTTCCCGCATATGTCAAACGCATTTGCTTTCTGTGAGTCAGAGCCTGGGGCTTCACCAGGCTCTGACTTCACCATCTGCAACCGAATTTCCCTTTGCTGCTGAGTCACTCTGCCCACAGACAGGCTGTGCAGATGCCCTGGAAGCGCAGGCTGAATGATTGTGGGAGTGTGCTGCACCAGACCCTAAATTTTCCGTACCCCGAGGGCCCAGGAAAGTCACTCCCCTCATTGGCACAACAAGCTCTCACCAGTCATGGTGCTGGTGGTATTCAGGGTAGCCGAGAACACGGCTTATTCCTCTGAAAGGGTCCTGAGCTGCATCAGTGGTCCCTCTCATCCATTTCACGGGTACAATAAGTCTGACATCCTATTCATTCTGTGAACAGTATCCCTCCCTGTAATAGCCTTTGCAGGGGACGAGAGAAGCAGTGGATAGGGGTTTAGCCCTTCCCATAATGAAACACTTGACCAAGAGATTTCTGGCAAGGGGCTTATGGCTTTTTCGTCCCAGCCTTGGGCAGGTTGGGTCCAATTAACTGCACCATGTTCAATGCACAGGGAGCACAGAGTTGTCACAACCCCAAGAAGCACAGCAGCAAGCGCATGCTTTGGAGTATTTGGGGATGTTACGGAGTTAACATGGCTAAAATAACTGGAAATTCAGCCAATCAAGTGTAGACAACATCAAGAAAACAGACTCAGAAGAGAGGGACAGGAGTACTGAACTTTTAACTGGTTTCAGGCTGTCACTGGCTGGGAAGCAAATAGGAGTTAATACCCTCTACCAGTGATGAATGGCCACTGTGAGCAGTCCTCTACTTCAGTTTGAATCCCACTTACCTCACAAGCCCTGCAACCGTGTCCAAGACACAAGATCAGACAGCCTCAGCTAATTTGCTGCCACTCTGTGGCAAAAGGGGTAGGGAGCTGGAGCATGAAACTGCAAATCAGTGCAAGAAAAGCATCTGGGACACAGCACACTCGGCTGCCTTGGTCGGGCTCCCACTTGCAGCAGCAGCAAAGAACCTCCCTGCACAAACGGTTACACCTCAAAAATTCATTTGAGCAAGAAAACTGATAACCAGGATGGCTCATTTTGTCTTGCTGCAGAAGGCTTTATTCTGCCTCTCTCTGCTGCTCCTGACGAGTGGACAACATTAGTCTGAAAGCGCTTGGCTGGGATGGGGACCAGCCACAAAACACACTTCTTTAGAGACCTGTCTTGGAAACCAAACTCACATGGAAGCCGCAAAGGGTGTGGGGGTCTAGCAGAGATGTCATGACCACAAATTTATTTATCATGCAGGGCATCAGAAACAGCTTGGTCCTTAACTCACTGTGAGAAAATTTGTGTTAAATATTTTTAAGTGAAAGAGTTTTATAACAGGATAAGAAAACAAGCACTGGGGGTGAATGTATCAACCTGGGAAGAGAGTGACTTCTAAGCACAAAGTGCATGACATGGCTGGTTAGGGAAACCACCCACCTAGAAATCACGTCTGGGAGTCCAATACAATCCATCCTCATGCCATTGCTCTCATCTACTCCTAAATCCCCTATGGCCTGAGACCTGACTCCCTACTCCTATCTAAGCACTGCAAAGAGACAGAAAGCTGACCAGAGGCTACAGTTACCAGCTCCCCAGCAGGGCCAAAGGAGCAGGTCCTAAGCATGGATAAGGCTCAGTACCTTCCTTTGCTGGGCTGTACCGGAGTCTCAGGAAACTGCCGCACAAATTGCTGTTGTGGATAACACCGGCAAGCAGCAATGCTTTTCCCTCATCACTCACTAAAGCACAACGCCTCACAGTGCTCCTCTTGCTCGGGAAGTCTGCAGCTAAGAGGATCCACGAGAGAGAGAGAAGCGTGGTCCAGAGAGGGGAAGCACATCTGCTGTGGCAAAGCAGGATTGCCAAGAGCAGGCCCCTCTTCCCCCCCTCTTCCCCATCCCCTTCGCACTTTTTGCTGCGTTGGTGTTTCCCAGTGACAAGCAACTCCTCATCCTTCCACACTGGGGAGCACTGGGGACAATTTAGCAGCACTGGTCAGCGTGTGGTGGGAAAGCCTAAGCTGTTTTGCAGGAACGTGTTCTTTTCCCTGATGTTTTCATGAAAGACGTCAAAAGTGCTCTTTGTCATGTGATTTAGTTTTAGGTAGTCCTGTGAAGAGCAAGGAGTTGGACACGGTGATCCCTTCAGGTCCGTTGCAACTTGAGATATTCTACAATTCTGTGAAAAGTGTTTTTTTTTACTTTCTGATTGATAAAGATGGAAGGATTTTGATGAGCTAAAAATGCCTCATTATGTCTTTCTTATTTCGGACATTACATCAGTATTAATACATTATTGTGTTTGCATGTTAAACACATATAGACGTTTTCTCTTGTTTTGCCTTTATTGCAATCAAGTGGTTTTACCAAATCAAAATGAGACAACTTGGTATTCTCAAAGTGATTGTTTCACTCTGGACCTACCTGGTGATCACTGGGCTGTGTGACTCTGGGAACTGTCACTGGACGTGATCCTGACCCTGATCTGCAGATTCACTTCTTATCACCACAAATTTGCCTCATGATCAGGAGTCCCGGCAGGATCAGGCTGCCATCCCTGGGTCTGCCCTGTTCACCTTGGTACTGTGTAGCTGAGTCCTGGCTGACAAGGACACTGCTCTGGCGGTTGTGTTTTTGTGCTCAACTCCTGACTCCCTGACCCTTCAGGAGCTGCTGGCCCCCACTGCATCCCGACAAACTGATTCTTAAGAAATACCTAGTTTTTGACTTTTTATTCTGATTCAAAACAAAAGCATGTTACCAACTGCTGAGATCCCATCTTGGATGGGAATCCTCACAAAGTCCACTTTCACTGTACATGGAAGACTCTTACCTGAATCACATTTGGGTCGTTAATACTGTAGCAGAGAGCATCTTGTGATGTCCAATGCTTTAGTGACTGGGAAATTGAAGGTTTAGGTGGGAGATGTGCACTGATGTAAAATGCCACCAGTTTTTCTTGCTCGCCATTGCGAATCCCAGCCTTCTCAATAATGAAAGCTGCTACAGGCTTTTTCCCAGCCTGCTGTCAAAGCTCGTATGCCTTTTTACAGGAAGAGCCTGCCATGCCCTCTGTAAGGGTTGTGTGCCCATGGCCCGGCTATGAAAACAGGGATGGCACAGGAGTCAGGCCGACATGAACAGCCTGTGCTGGGAAAGCATCTCCTCTGTGATTCCCAGCTCCAGGACTCACTGCCGGAGGCTGTCAGGTGAGCTTGTGTGTTAGGGATTGTTTCATCCTCGTGCATATTTTCACCTGGGAGCAGGACTTCTTCCCCCATCTTCATCCAGCTGCTCCATCCAGCGCGGTGGGGCTCTCGGCGCTGCTCAGCCCGGTGGCCTCGGGACGGGGTGCTGGTCCTCAGTGACACAGCCACATGGAGCGCAGGTGGCGAGGTGCCGGTAGCGGGGGGCTGACCCCTGTCAGCCACGCTGGGGGCGGGAGGGGGCAGAAGTCAGGAGCGAAGGAGTGAAGTTGAGCTCAGAAAAAACGGGGAGGGAAAGGTGTTGGTTTAATTTTTTGTTTTGTTTTTCACTATCCCAATCTATTTTAACTGGCAGTAATTTCTTTCTCCTGAAATTGACTCTGTTTTGCCTGTGACAGTAGTTGGTAGGTGATCTGCCTGTCTTTATCTCTACTGAGAAGCTTTTCCACCTTATTTTCCCTCCCCATGCTGTGGAGGAGGGGAGTGAGAAAGCAGCTGCATGGGCATGCAGCGGCTGTCCAGGGTTAACCCACCGCAATAACACGTGTCACTGACCAGTCCCAGACAGGCTGTATATCAAACTGTCCGCAATGTGCTTAGCTGTGCTATTAGCAATTAGCAACGTGGCAAGTGTGTCCCGTCTGCCTGCGCTACGCAAGCAGAAGAGCTTGGCCAGGATGCTGTGACTGCTCAGGCTGTCCCCATTTATTCCGCTCTAGGGCATGGGCTGAGGTGACTTCAGGCACGAATCCACAAGCTGGTCTTGAGAGCAAGCTAGACCACAGCTTTACAGACCACATAGACCCGGATACCCTCAGCCGCCCGGCCTGCAGGTGCTTGAAGGCCCAAAGGAGCCTCAATTCAAGAGCAGATGCTCCAGTTTTGACTACCAGGAGAGTTGCACGCATAGAAGTCAGTGAAACCAGAGTAGTACCCCCACTCCACGCTGCTGGAGTTGAGTTAGTCCTACATCCATACATACGCTCATGAATGCCACAGCTTGGACACCAATCTAGTTTGGGGTGAAGGCAGACAACAGGAGGTATTAAACCTTGAAAACAGTACTGTGAGAAACCACTTTCTGTTCACATTCAAGTGATCCAGCTGACCTTGTGACGATGGGCTGGGCAAGTAATAGGACCATCTGTCTTGGCAGATGTAATTGCATTGGAATAGAGGGAAGTTACCTGGTGTTTCAATAGAAATAAACAGCCTTAAAAAGCTATCGTGAATAGGTAAGTCACAGTGACAGACAAAAGTTAATCAAAATTGCAATTAAAATACAGCCTTAATGAAATTTAAATACATAAGTGTTATTGTATACAGAAATTTTTGCTTACTAAACAAAATAATCTCAGCACATCATCCTGCTATATAAACAAGGGGATGTGTGGTTTTTTTTCAAACCTCAACAATATTTTTTATTTCAAAATTAGACATAGGTAACAATTAAGACTATCCAGTTAAAAGATAATTATTCCTAGTTTATATCTATGCCTTAAGAAAGTAAATGACATGAAAACTATATTGGGTACTGTAGGTTATGTTCTTCCTTTTGAACAGCAAAAACCATATAGATATTTTGGTTAATAGCTCAGGGACTTTGTTATATAAAAATCAAGAACTGATGAAATGTGTTGATCCACCAGAAGTGTCCAACGAAATTTTGATCTCACTGAGGTCAAGGAAAGGTTGCCATTGACTTCAGCAGAGCCAAGAAGGATTTGCTCTGGGAGGGTTCCCTTGCTGCTGCCCGAATGCCACAGCAATTCCTGTGAGCCCGCAAAGCAGGTTGTCAAACAGCGCTGGCTCTCGGGACCACGGATTCTCAGTTCAGCCTGTTGCCGCCTTTACACCGGAGCGCGAGTGCAGGCACATCACGGGTACTGGCTTGGTTAGGTGAAACGAGGAAACAGAACACTGTTTAAAAAAAAAACCAACAAAACCACATGCTTTCTCCTCGCTGTCAGAGCAGGGCCGTGCACAAATCTTCTCTCTCAGCGTGCAAAATGAGATTGTGGTCTGTCGGGCGGTGGGTTATACACCAACTGAGGGAGTGCGCTGTGGCCCCAGGTCATGGGACTGGGCTATGTGGTGCACATTCAGGCTATAATGCGGCATCACAGCCTGTCTCCGAACAGCTAGATGACAGAGAGAAACTGTGGCATATAAAAGAGCATGAGAGGAAGTCCAAAATGGGAAAGACCCATAAGATTCGACAGGTCTGATCAGTTGTGTATCAAGTACTGCAACCCGAGGCCCCACCAATGGTTTGAAACACGCTAAGGCAGCGAGTCAATGCGGTACAAACTATTCGCACTCCCTTCCCACCAAAGGGAATACACCATGCTGAAGGTTTATTGCTAAAGGCAAAGGGGAACAGAGGTTCTGAAGCATTAGTGTTTCTTGCTCCTTTTCAGCTTCTGTTTGAAGATAGCAATGTCATAATAGCTTTTAAATTTCACCAGGAAAATGGGTATTGGGATGATAATAGTTAACATGCCAAATACTGCAGCCAAGGCTGCCGTCACTTGGCCAGCTGTGGTGAGCGGGATAATATCTCCATAGCCCACTGTAGTGAGTGTGATCAAAGCCCACCAGAAGCAAACAAGAATGTCAGTGAAGTGCAGCTCCCCTGTGTAGGAGGGATGGCTACCCAGCAACTCCCCGTAGAAAAAGAGAGAGCCAAAGAAGAGGGTCTCAAAGGCCAATATCATCAGCAGGATGCAAATCTCTCTGAGGATGGACTTGAAGGTGTAGCACAGAACCTTGAGGATCAGTGGCGTTTCTATCAGCTTGGATATCTTCAGGAGTTTGAGGAGATAAACAATGCGAACAAAGCCCAACCAAAGCCCCAGGCTCGGCATTCTCTGAATCTGCCCAGCCACAAAGAGTTCAATATAAACTGGGAAGAGAGAGAGGAAGTCAACCACATTCAGGGGATTTTGGAAGAACAACTTCTTGTCTGGGCAGAAACAGAATCGCACAGAGAACTCAAAAGTAAACCAGAGGACACAGAAGAGCTCCAGATGAAGCAAGTAGGCAGCCTGGTGGTAATAGGGTTCATGGTCGTTGTGGGAGACCTCAGAATAGCCAACAGAGGTGAAGTTAGCAGTAAAGAACTCAAATTGTGCCTTTGTCTCCTCACAGAATATGATGACAATTCCAACGATGAACAGCAGAGAAACAAAAGCCAAGCACTGCCGAGGGAGGAAAGGGCACACGTGCAATTAGTTCAACAAAAAAGTATCGCATAACCTCACTGCCCCACCACAACCCCAGGATCCCCTCCACAGGCACAGTACAATCCCAGACTAATTTTTCTTTGCTCACACGGAGTGCATTTTCTCCTTTCAGAACTGAAAAATAATAGAGAAGATTGGAGTCAAAGAAAAAAACACCTGAACTCATACATCGGTGTTTGTAAGGAAGGGGAAATGTCCGACAGCTGGAGTCGGACAGACTCACACTGAGGGTCTCCTCAGCACTAAATGTTGGCTCCAGAAATACCAGCAGCACAGAAAACATCCTCTGCAGTCTCTGACCAGCGTTTGTTGCTCTGCACGCCTTCACATTTTAAAAGAGGCACGGGGCATGCATTTCGTACAGAGAACAGGGACAAGAGGAGGAGAGAAGGAGGAGGTGTCTGTTAGTGAGAAGAGAGAATTTTATTTTCTTTTTTAATCTGGGACTCAAAGCATATTTATCAAAACTATGAACCCATTAGCATTTTTCATAGACCCGTTCCAGTAATCCCAAAGGACAGAGGCTGTGCCCATCTCCACATAGAGTATTACCTTAGCACTGAAAGAGGAAAAGGGTTTTTCAAATATAGACCAAATCTTTGGCTGCCACCTGGTTCGCCAGCTGAAATCCCTTCTTTCTGTCTGGACTATGAGGCACTGGTCATCAGTCTGTTCATTTTCACCCCAAATGTTAAACTCCTCTGACTGCACCTCTTTGTTATTCAGCTTCAGCCAGCAGCAGGATGCTAGCTGTGTCTCATTTATTTCCCAGAAAGCCAGCTCTTCTTCTAAGACTGACCTACAGGTATCAACGGGGCAGTGGAAATGTTTGGTCCTATAATAGTTCAACACGTAGCTGAAGATCTCAGCACTCCTATCAAAAAAGAACTCTTTGGTGGTGGGATCATAGTCGTAGATGCTCGGGGCGTGGGGCTCTGTCAGACTGCACAGCTTGGTCCCTGGGAAGGTCCGGAGGGTGCTGCTGTATGTCTCATATCTGACTCCCCCAATATTCAGAATGATTTTTTCCTTGGAGCCTTCCATCTGTGAGGGAGGAGGGAGGTGCAAGTCCTCATAGGCTCTTGTTCATCTTCAGTCAAAAAGAAAAGAACACAAATTAAAAGAAGTAAAGCAAAGCAAGTTTTGGAGCAGGAAGGTTTTCCAGGGTACCTCATTCCAGTGTTTTTAAAGCACATTTTGTACCTGAAACCTGCATCTCCTATAGGCAGGAAGGCAATTCTGGCATTCCCCATCATGTTCAGTGCCTGTTCCTAGACTCTGCTCCATGGCCACATTGTCTGAGCACTTTTCAGGAGATGCATCAAACAAAATGACAAACATCTGGTTTGCATTGCTCTCCCTCTCAGCTTCTCCCCATGGGGACAGAGCACACAGCTCAGAGTTTGTTTCACACATTTGTTCACATAATGCAGATAATAATTGCAATAAACTCATTTGAGGTAAAGTTCTCATTCCCAAGACATTCCTTCCACTATCCCTCCCCTCATCTAGGTCTTCCATCTCTGCCCCCAATTTCTTTCTCCACAAGCAGTTTCTTGCAGAGACCTCCATAAGCAAAAGAGGTAAAACAGATATCCAAACAAGTCTTTAATCTCCTGTGTTGAGCCCGGCATAACAAGTTTCACAAGAGACCCTGCTGCCTGGTGGGAACATTTAGGCTGTCTGAGTTATACTTTTTCCTTGAGCCTTCCCTGTACAGAGTCCCACTGAGCCAAATCACCTTTCCCTCTGCAGGAAACTGCTCCTTGCCTGGAATCTATGTGCAGGATTCCTGGACTAGATAGAAATACACTGCCTCTTCCTTCAGGGCTGGCTGACATCTCAGAATAGCACCACAACTTGCTGCCAAGGCCTCTGGCACTGGAAAACATGCTCCATTGCTTATTTCCTGTAATACATCCCCTGTTTTGCTCTTCAAAATCCAACATACCTGCGAGAAACTCGAGCCCTGCTTTATGGACATTATCCTAAGAAGGGAGGGAAACCAAGGATCTCTGTAGCCTCAGGAGCACGTAGGAGAGGTGCAGAATAGGTGCAGGATGTTCTTGAGAAGGTGACTAGGGCTGTCTTTCACCCACACGTATCCACCTCTGACTGTCTGTACCCCTCCATTTGCCCTCCTCCATTCCTACACATTTCCATCCAACCTCATCTCATGTCCCACGTTTCTCGTTCTGGTCCTCCCCTTCTTGTCACAGAGCGAGCCTGTCTACCTTTCCTGCTTGGGCTCTCTTACCCAGAGATGGCTGCTCAGCGTGCTGAGACCACGCGCACAGAAATTCCAGTTGTCCCTCCTCCCTTTTTTGCCGAAATGCTGAGGATGGGAGTCACAGGTCACTTCTGCAACAAACCTTCCCATCTCAGATCGGCAGGGAAACAAGCCCTGCACCAGGGGAGACTGTAAAGAACTGCATACAGCACTCATTCAGCTTTATCAGAAAAGGCTGGAAGCTGCAGCGTGGTCGCATGCTCACGGCACAGGAGAATTACTGCCCATCCGCTGTCCTTGCCAATCCCAACATACATGAGGCTTGATGCAGCTTCACCCTAAAACTTCCACAAACTTCAACGAGAGCAGGATTGAGCATAAGGACTACAAGCGTGCAGGCATTGCTCAGTGCTTGCTGCGCAGGAATCCACACAGTGTGATTCTAAGCAGGTCAGATTAATTCAGCACTCAGCAAATCTGGAGTTACATTATTAGCCTCTGTTGCCTAGCTCTCTAAAGAGCACGGTGATTTTTGAGATCCCGGCTAAACTTGCCTTTATCAGCTTAGAATGCCACATACCTTTTGCTCAAACATAACAATCCCCACATGAGAAATGAGCTGAGAAGTGCCATTTCATATTCTTACCTTGGTGCTATTGCAGCAACTCTGCAACCAGAAGGAAGAAAAGAGAAGAGACTGGGAAGAACAGAGACAAATTTCAGTGAAAACAGGATGTTTGATGGCCAGTCTCCAACCCTCAAGTCTCATAGATGCCAGAAAACAAAACCAGCCAATAGCACCGCAAAGATGCAGAGGCCCCTCTCCCTTCTCCTCTGCCCTATCAGCAGTCGCTCTCCCCGCTCCAGGGAACAACACTCACACAAGAAGGCAACAACTGCCAGGGCAGATACACTCTGACTGCCCTGCCACCCACTGCTCTACCGGCAATCACAAAGGGCCATGGCGTTTGGGAAATACGTGAAGCTCGAGTCTCTTAGGACCACTTAAGAGACGAAACTAGCAAGCCACAGAAAGGCAGACAGAGCCTTGTTCTTTCTTGGCTATGCCTTATTCAAGCTTGAGTTAAAAAAAAAAAAATAGAAAACAACAGCAGCAAACAAACAAACAAACCACCTGACCTCCCATCACCTTGTCACACTCTCTCCTTTTTTGGTTTAAAGGGCTTTTTCTTCATTTCTGGATGACCCAAAGCTTAATCCTTTGCACCCACTGACTTTAAATGCATTTTTTGTCATTGATTACTCCAGGAAGAAGGTTGGCACATAGCTGTTACTCCCAGTCAAGAAAGCATGCTGCCTGTAAAATTTCCTTTCAGCTGACATTCCAAGGCCGTTTCTAGGTATCGCCTCTGCTTACTTCAAACTCTCTGGAAAGAAAGTAGAAGGAATTTCCTTATTCCCAGAAGGAGCAAGACTATTCAGGAAGGCTCTGGGGGCTTCCTGTTCAGTCATACAAATGAAAAGCAGATTATGTCTCTTTAGAGGCAGTATTATCACAGTTCACCTGCTGGATTTTTCATTTTATTCCGCTACCAACATGATCCTGACACACTGAAATCTCTTTTCTTTTAAAGAATAGGTTTTCCATTTAGGCCTTCTACTGAGATAGCAGTCTGGTTCTTCGCTCTTCATTGCCACTTCGCCTGCAGGTGCAAGTAACCTCACTCACCCTAACCACCCAGATTCCCAAAGTACTACAGGGACACCACAGACAATCCTGGCCTCCTCTCTCAGCCACCACCACAGCAATGCTGCAGAAACTAGAATGGCAAATTGCTTCCAATCTTGTGTGGGACATTCTGGGCAACAAGCCATCTTTGCCCATAACCTCCCAGTTCTGTACTGAGCAACCTCGTAGGTGGACATCATCAGCAGAGCACCAGCACAAGCATAACTCCCCATAGATCCAGGCTTTGAAAGCACATGAAGCGTGTGAAACCCAAGCTGGGTCAGTCCTTGCTCCCTTCTACCTCTGTAACAAACACCAAACCCTTCACATCTTTCTCCCTCTCCACAGAGAATAAGAATGAAAAATACTCCTTTTAATTTAATCTCTGATTACGTCTCTGAGGTTCTGGAAGCAGGGGATCTGATGAAGTTTGATGGTTCCTATCTGTTCCACAGCACCGCAGCATTTGCCTTTGACAACCTTTGCACTGCAGTCGATTTCTGAAACGCAGGAATAATCTGGCAAGCAAAATGACACATGGTGTTCCTATGCTCTGAATAAGACCCTTTGATTGCAGTAAACAGCTTGTCCTTTCAGAACATTTTTTAAGCAGATGAAAAGTGCAACTCCATTTCCAGAGAACAGGGCCCTGTTCCAAGTTTTCTCCCCGCCTCATATCTTCTGAGAATTCACTTTCACTGCGTGAGGCACTGCGGGAGTTTGGCAACGAATGTCAAATCTGTTCCCTCAGCCTTACACTTCTTTTGAGTAATGAAACTCTTGTTTCAGTTTGGCCTACATTTATTAACACCAAAGAACAGTATAAGCATTTCTTCAGAGAACGTTCATAAAAAGCTGGTGGGGATGAACAACAGTTCTGCAAACAAAACCTTGCTTCAGAATATTGAACAAAAAGAGCTTACGCCATCCTACAGTCCTGGCAGCCTTGGGGAAAGACCAAGACACTCTTTAGGTGCTGGAGACAGCACCAGAACCCACAGGCTCAGCTCTTCTACTCACGAAACCACCGTAAGTAGCTTCTGTGGACCTCCACCCCAGTGCTTTTTTTCCCACCCCACGTTGGGGTCCTACCTCCCCTCTGACCTCGAACACAAGTGTATTCCTGGGACTGTGCAAAACAGATTAGTGAAAACAGAAGAGGGTGGGTTATTTTTTTTAAAAAAGCCTCCAAACCCACAGTGATTTACAGCCTGGACAATTTATTGATTCAGCCTCCTGCAAAAACCTGTGAAACGCAGCAAGTGGGGAGAAGTTAAGCCTTCTGCCAGAGCAGACGCGCACAGAGCCGAGGCGGGAGGGTGAGGGACACCGGCGGCCCCCCTGTGACAGCCCCTCTGCCCGGCAGCGCCGCCGCAGGCCCATGGCGGCCCCTCCTTCCCGACAGGGCCCCACCGCCGCGGGGGCCGCCTCCCACACCCCACCACGGGCACCATCCTGCCCTGCACTCCTCTGGCCGCCCCTCCTCACCCCGCTCCCAAACGCATCCCCCCGTCCCTCAGCTCCCCCAGCACCGCCCCTCTGCACCGGCCCCAACACACCCCTTTGCCCGTGGGCCACCGGCCCTGCAGCAGGAGAACCCCCTCCGCTCGGGAGACGCGTCCTGCACCCCCCGGGCAGGCCCGGCAACCCCACGCGAGTTCGGAACCNTCGGGGCGGGCGGCGGGACGGCGGCGGCCTGGCGCGGCAGGCGGCGGTGTCTGTCGCCGGCCCGCAAGCGGCTCAAACCGCTGCGGACCGTGGTGGCGTGGAGGGGCAGGGCGGAGTGGGACCAGGTGATGGTGGGGCTGTACTGCGGGGACAGCCGGCTGCAGCAGGAAGCGCTGGACCGCGTCTCGGCCTGGAAGAGCCGGTACGGGCCGCGCACGGCGGTTCAGGCAGCGCGCTGCGGCCCGGCGGGGTCGGCGCTGCCTTCTGGGCTGGTCCGGTCCGCTCCGCCCCTGAAGCGGTCCTCCGCCCCAGGCCGCTCCCGGCGCCCTCTGCCTTGGGGCCCGTGGGGCGGCCGGGCCGCGGCCGCGGCTCCCCCGGTGCTGCTCCGCGGTTGGGGTCCTGTGTGGAGGTCGGCGGTGCTGCCGGGCGGGCGGGCGGGCGGCTCCCTCTGGTAGGGCGCCGGCTGCGGGCGGTGGGCTTCGGGCGCGTAGCCCGCGGCGGGGGTAGGCTGTCCCCCTGCGCACCGGGGCGGGCAGAAGCCCTGTGTCCCCGCAGCTTCGCAGGCGGGTTTCTGCAGGCAGAGCGCTGCAGGGAGCGTCTCTTGGGCCCCCAAAGCGCCGTGTCCTGGCTGTGTTCCCCCCGCTGCAGTCGTACGCAAGACCAGTCTAGGTGTCCTGTATCGTGTATGTAATTAGCATAGCCATAAATACTCATTTAACATGTGCTTAGGAGTAGCCATATAATCACTGTTCCAAATAAAAGCCTTCTGTAAAGAGGCTGTTCTCCTGCATACCATTTCGCCTGAGAAAGTGCACAAAAAGTAGCTGGAAAGCTACCTTTTTTGTAGGGGGAGTGTGTTCTTGTGAGACTGCTCACCTGTCTTTCCTTTACCCTCCAGGTATGGTCCCAAAATGCCTCTCGCAGTGGATTGCACCGCTGAACTGATTCGTTGCAAAGTCCTGGATTCATCTGGCAGACTGAAGTCGCATGAGCTCATCCTCTCTTACGGGCTGGCTCTTGTAAGGTAGGGCTCTGACAGCCTGTGTGCTGCGAGAGAGAGAGACCTGGACAGACAGCATTATTCAGCTGTCTAATTTCACTTTGCATCTGTGGGACCTCTGGGACCACAGGGTTGTACAGCACATGGGGGATTTGTCTCTGGGGTTCCAAGTTTCTTGATAGCTCGTTTCATAGTCATTTATCTTTTCTGTCACCTGCATGCAGGTTTGTCAACTTGATCACAGAAAGGAAACAGAAAATGGTCAGCATTCCTCTGAGACAATTGGCCAAAGAGGTAAATATTTAATAAGTTACTCAATAACTAATGTGTATAGAGAGAGCATATGCATTCTTTATTAACAACACTGGGTGGAGGGACTTGTGGGTGGATCATTCTCTTATAACCAAAATAATGGATATAGATGCCTGTTCTTTCCAACTGCAAAGTTTTAAAGAGGCTTGATGTAACTAGATCTAAAACTTTGTCCTTTAAAACCAGGGCTAACAAAGTCCCACTTGACATATACACCACACATTTTTGTTTGTTACCTACTGAGATATGGAAAAAGAGCTAAATCTATGGTTTATCAATTCTAGTCTTTGACAAGCGAGGTTATACGTAAAAAGCGTTTAATCACACTTGCAGGCATTTTCATCTCATGTCTCTCACTTGAGGTGAGCTTGTCCACCTCTGTATGGTGGAGGGAAAGTTCAAGGCGTATTTGTTGAGTCCTTTTATTGCCAACTGCACTGAGCATCATATCTGGGTGTGAACAGCAAGTTTTGACAGTGAAGAACAGACAGTATTTGAGACTCTCCTATATATGCAGCCTTGTCTGGGGCCCCTGTGTGAAAATGATGAATTGATTATTTTTTTAAATTATTATTTTTTTGCTTGGTTTTTAAGAAAGGTGCTTCATCTCACCTTTTAAAACTGATCAAGCTTAAAAATAGAGGCCTTGCATAGTTAAAGGTAGTTGTCCTTAGAAAAGTTGTGAAAAATTGCATGCAACTTGGAGTGTGTATGATTTGAGTATTACATATGACAATTTGTATCTTTGACATACAAACTGTCATCCAAAATATTTTGTTTAAATATAATTTGACTGCTGCTCAGTATCTCATTAAATTATACATAGCACCTCTGTCTGAAAAGACATGTGCTGTTGCAAGTAACGTTGAAGAACTTAAACTGTAAAAATCCCAAGTTTGTATGGATCCTAGGCCACAGGAGGAGTGGGATTGAAGAGGAGGGGATTTCAGCCCACCCTTGAATTGGGAAGCTGGGGGACTGTGGTACAGGAGTGGCCCAGAAGAGGCCGTTCCCACCCAGGTAGAAGTTCTCTTCATGCAGTTGTGGCGTGCTGTGGTGGGAACTGTGGGGTAACTCCCGTGGTTGTTCTTCCAGGTGGATATCCCCATCTGGGTTGTGGATCTCCGTCACGAGCTCACGCACGGGAAGCTGCCGCGGCTGGCTCTGTGCCGCAAGGGTGAGTGCTGCCAGTGGGTGGCATTGGGAGTGCCCGGCCTGAGGTGTGCCCAGGGTGGCAATGCCAGTGCCACAGGCCTTGAGGGGAGCACCCCTCCCTCCATTTTGGGACCCTGCAGGGCAGGCAGCAGGCTCGTCCTGGCAGGGAGAGCTGTGGTGTGAGACACCAGGAGGGTCTGCTGCTGTCCTGTGGGTGTAGCTGAACTGTGTTTGGTGGCTCCAGGCTGTGGAGCATTACAGGGCAGGTGTTCAGAGACTTTCTTCTTCCCCTGAAAAAAATACTGGAAACAATAGTTTGTACCTCTTGCTTCTTTACAGCACAGGAAGTTCATCTCAGGAAAGAGGTAAATGCTTTTCCTGATGGTTTTGAGATACCTGAGGCTCTTAAAAAATCCCATTTAGGGAGAAATGCACTAGGTACTGCAAGCCTGAATGAATGACCAGCTCATGGCATTTGAAGGGATTCCTGGGAATTTCGGGTTAAGCACGGAGGAGCCCATTAAATAACCTTCAGCAGGGTCCTTAGACTGAGTTGAGTGGTGAAATAGTGATGGGAGAAAAGGGGTTTTCTTTCCATTCTATCTAATGTATGCCTAGTGTAGTCTCTGCACAAAAAATTATTGTTATAGACGCTATTTTGATTGTGGTGATACTAAAGGATTGACTCATTTTCTCATCAGAACGCCACTGCTGGTACTTAGTTTCTGCTTAAATTTGGCCTAGCAATGTGTAGCGCTATAGAAGTGTCCGATCTTTCTTGTTGCCAAAAAGACAGTGGGTGGGTGTTACCTGTTATACTTAGTTGTGAGGTTTTTTGTTGTGTTTTTTTATTTTTTTTTTTTAAGCTCATTCACCTTTTCATTAACGGAGTTGTATGTGATTTCAGGTTTCATAACTTGTTAACAGCGTTTCTTTTCACAATGCAAGTTAGCAATGTGCCACCTATATATTTTTTTTTTGAATAATAAAGAAAACCTCACTGAGAAGAGAATGTTTGATGTTCTCCCTTAGGTTGTGATGTTGTGCTGGACTGGCTACGAAAGACATATTGGAGCCGTCAGCTGGGCAATAATTTATGTGAAGAAAGTGAAGACGAGGATGAGGACGAGGAGCAGGAAGGGGCAGAAGAAAATGCAGAGTTGGACAACGATGCGTGGGAGATGCAAACCCCACAGCATGAGGCCTGTCAGAAACACAAAGAATTCCATGGTAGGTGTCCCTATAACAGTGGCAGATACAAGGAGTAGATGTGTCCCATGCTAGAGAAGGCAGTTTAAAAGTGTCATCTTCGAGCCTTGACAATGCATAAAAATATACCTTCAGCTCAGGTTTTGGGATTCCTCTTTGGGCCTTGATGGATTCTTGGGATGACTGACTTTTTTGGTATTAGCTCACTGAATTTGTAGCATAAAATCTTTTACTTCTGTTGAATATGCATTGTCCTAATCAGTAGCAACAGTTATAGTGGGATGGTTTAGGACCAAGCGTTGTAAAAATTGGTTGTAGTGTCTTGACAGCCACAGCTTCGGTATTGAGACCACTACTGACAAAGAAGGCTATGGTCCTTTTGTAGCCCTCAAAACTCTGTAGATTCCTAACTTGAGCAAGAGCAGGACAAAGGCAGTTCAGTCAGTTTCAAAATACTTCGTGTGTAGACAGAAAAATCACTAGCTGCCAATAGTGTATATATTAAAAAAAAAAAAAATCACAGGTAACTACACCTGGATATAATCTAAGTTCTAAAGTGCAAAACAATGGGACAACTTTAGTAAACTTTTCCAGTGGTTGCTTTTCCATCACCAGAAGTCTTTGAACCCAAAATAGGGAGCTTTTCTCAATGTAAATTTCTAGTTTGAGTGACTTACTGGAGGAAGCGGGAGTTCAGATTAGATAGCTGGTCTGCGAGTTTGAGGCATGTGAGATTATCAAATGGTACCTCAAACAGTAAACCCAATTAGTCATAATTTTTTCTGACAAAACATGGCATGGTTATGGCGAGTAACTTGCCCAACAGATTACAACAGCCCAATCCAAGGTTCAGAGAGTGTGCAGAAATGCTGAAGTGGCCCTTCGTGCTCCCTGGAAGGTTATACTAGGTGACTATAATGATCTTTCTGGCTTTGGGATCTATGGATTTGTTTCAAGTCTTTTCTAGATTCCCTTATAACAGATTCATACATAGACAGGGTAGCTGTGATCCAGAAAATATTAGCTAATTTGTTGTGCACTTTGAGTTTAATACAGAATTTATTGGAACATTTCAAACCCAGAGGCAGTAATAAACTTTGGAATGCAGCAGCACTTACCACTTCTCTTGTCAGAGTGGCTGTCTGGGCTTGTGTCTGACTTCATGTTGGGTGACATGCAAGCATGTGCTATTCCTTATTCCTTCCTCTCCCTGGCTACCCTAAAAAAAGAACGCTGCGCGCCCAGTTTCCGAAAGAGAGAACCACAGAATGATACAGTGATTTATATGACAAGAGTGATGGAATGGCAACGGTATATCAGTCCTACAGTTCAAATGCATCTCCGTTTTTATCTAGCTGATACTGGGTGGTGGACATCCTGATAGCAGGTGACAGTGACATCTGAATGGGGAAGTATTTTGAAATATGGTGCTATTTCAGGTACAGTAAAAGTGGTCCATAGATAGAGAAAAGACATTTAATGTAGATGGTAAATTAACATATAGTAAAGTCCAATAAGGATATGGTTGGTTTGTGAATAGCCACGGTGCTGTTGCAACAGATTTAAAATGCAACTATAAGGAATACAAATAGGCATCAGAACATGAACTGCTTATGGGAACAATTTATTTCTAAACTGATCTATTTAGGGATTTTTTGGAGCTGTCTGGATTTATCCAACTTGCCTGTCTTTGGCCACTGTTAGTGGTAAAATACTGAACTCCTGGTTCAACCCCACTTGATAAAATTTATGTTGCTGGAAAAGTCTGGGAGCTGTCTTCAGAATGTTGTCTGAATCAGAATTTATGGCTTCATTTGACTGATGTCTTCCTTGATTGTGTATTCGGCAGAACTAAGCAGCTTGCCTTGATACAAAATTCCCTTATATAGTTGATCCGTTCCCTGTTTAAACTATGTATTTATGTTTATTTCTAGAAAAAGTCAGAGATGTGTTGATGTCCTACAAGAATGAGCAGTTTCGGGTAAGTGCAGTCTGATCATCAGCACTTTTGGTTCTTCTAATTTCCTGCTTGGGGCAACAGGTCTTCTCTTCATTCTTGCCCAAACTGAAGAACTGGTGCTCTTGGCCAAGCCTCATTTGAGATACCTGAGTGCCAGCATGACTAAGTTGCTGTACCAGGAGTTTATTTCATATAATTGCAAGGATCCCTTTTTTCTCTCTGTAGCATCTTCCCACAGTTAGAATCTGTCCAGAAGTGTCAGTGATACAGAAGTGATGCTTGTATTGGTGCTGCAGAGGTGGCAGTAAGCCAGCGTCCGCAGTGCTACCAACACTTGCTAGGTTGTGTATTCTTGCCTAAAGTAGTGCTGCTGTCTAGTGCATAGCCCATAGGGGACGTGTGACTGCTGGATGTGCAGAAGGAGGCTTGGTTAGTTTCTTGTTCATAAATCTCTCCTAGTGGTGTCATACATGGCTTGCCAAAGAAAAGCTTCACTGCGGAGAGCAAGCCATTTGAGCTGTGATGGTTTCTAATGCGAACACTTTGTTCTTGTTTATAAATGAGATATGTACTTGTTGGAGATCCTAAGTCTTGCTTGTCCAGGTGGATAGTGCTCAGTTTGTTTTCATTCATCCTAGTGTCTCTGGAGATTGAGACCTGTCATTCAGAGGTCATTAGCCCGTGTTTTCTATCATCCATTGTGTATTTTTGCAGTGGCCCAGTGGCTGAGGTGCTGTGGTTCAGATACATGAATAATTTGCCCCAGAAATCTCTCTCTGCTCAGCTTCCCTTTCTTAATAATGGGATAGTTCTTAAGATATGTTGAGAGGTGGGTTACAAACCCTGTAAAAGGTCTTTCGATATGACCTCACCAACATACTGTTGTTACAGGGGAGCTGTTCTTACTTTTATTTTGATTAATATCATTCGGGGCTAAAGCAGAAAGTGTGCTAACATTCCAGTGAAGTGTAGGCTTAATCAGCAATGAGAACCAGGGTCAGGAATTTTATTGAAAATGAACATCCAGTTTCCTTCATTGTCTTGGGTTTGGAGTATATAACGTGATTCTCCTTTGTTCATCCTTCCCTTTCTGTAGTTTGTACTGGCTTATTTTGTACGTTTTGCATTGTATTGTAAAGGAGACAAATTGATTATATGTGGTGAGTGACCTCTTAACATATTGACAGAACAGAGAGAAGTATTTCAAACTGAATAGGAAAATGCAACTTCAAAATTTAAACTAGCCAGGGTTGAATGGAGGAAAGGAGTAGTTAATCAATTGCTAAAGAGTAATTTCAAAACTTTTGCTTTGAAGCTCATGTGAAACTGTCCTTATCCTATTGAAATGGTGTAAATACAGGCCGAAGAGTAAACTATGTTATATGCCTCAATTTAATTGAATGCTGCATACTGTGCTTTTGAAATTTCTCTGTTCACCCTGTAAGTCTGCCTTTCTTGTTGAATGATTTCAAGTGGTGTACTTCTAAGTCTGTCAACTGTGACAAAATACAGCTGAATTGTGAAAAATGAATGCTCTGTAGATACATGTGTTGTGGGTATAGCTTCCTTTAATATATAATTTTTGCCACTCTGAGGTACGCAGAGTAGGGGTGGGCAAAGGGCTTGCCAAGATCTGTCAGCCGCAAGGAGTGTTACTCCTAATGGCTGATACCTGCAAGTTCTTAACTGAAGTTTGTCTTCAATAAACAACATAATACTACTTTTATGCATTAATAACTACTGCCAGTAATTTGAAGAGATGCAAGCATATTGGTCCTTTGTTGGCCTCTGAAACTCTGTTCTGAACAACAGTAGACTTGTAATTTAAAACTGATCATAGCTGATAAAATCTCTGAAACTTAGAAATGGATTGAAAAAAATGACATGGGCTTGTTCTTGTGCCCTTTAAGGGCCGATGGTTTGATGCATCCAAATAATTTCTTAACCATGACAGCAATTGAATGTTCCAAATATCAAATAAATACTACTTGAAGCTTTTTTAGGCTTACGTTTAAACACTAACCCTAGATTAGCATAGCAAGAGTGGTACATCATCTTTGCTACTCCCTGCATAAATGTATAGTCTGTCTCTGATCTTTTTCATGTAAGGAGGAGAATCACTTATACCTAAGTCATCTTTATAACAGTGTAACTATACAGTCTCTGATCCAGTTACTTCTCCAGCTATTTTGTTAACTACTTATACTTAAAAGCTTATAAAAGTCTATAAGGTATAAACTAAGCCAAAGTAAGCTCTGTCACAGGGGCTGTGTACTTTGTTGTCTGATTGTTCATACAGGTAGGCTAGAGGTTCTTTGGTCACTTTAGCTCATGTCTTTATACTTGATTTGTCATCTAAAGTATCTTTTGCATGCAGTGGTAGCTTTGCATATATAGGCAAAGAGAGCTAATCACAGTCCTGAAAATGACACCTTGGTTTTCCAGTCTCATTTTACATTACGTTCCTACCTGGCGGGAAAAATAATATCTTCTTTTCTCTCAGTGGTTATTGTCTTCCAAAAAAAACCTGCTACATACTTGTTGGTGATGTAACATGCTTCATGCCAATATTTTATAGAAGGTGGTGATGGTAGAATTGCCACTTAGGTAGGTTGTGAGCATAAGTAGAAGGTATGACTTACCTTGCTGGACAGACTCACATAAAGTATATATCAAACCAAGAAATCAGAGGAGTACTAACCTCCAATGTTCTGTCTTGGTACAACTTGGTAGTCTGCTTTGTATATTGCTCCTACTCAGCAGATGCTCTCAGCTGATTACAGGTTGCATAAATGGCTGTGTTGATTTGACATTTTGATCTACTGTATGCATAACATGACTGGCAAAACCTTGTCCTGAGTAGACAACCTCATCCCCACTCCACATGTGCAGTTAGTGATTCAAAATAAGTCTGTCCTGGTTTGTGCTGAACTCAGGGAGAGCAAGGTTTCGCACCAGAATGAGGATGCCAGGACTGTGACTCCTTGGTGCTGCTGCCTTTTTAATTCAGGCCTTTTTCAAGTATGACATGGCTTATATTAATTTTTAATATACCTCTAGGAAGGGGAACTTTTGTGAGTTTTTTTAATTGCTGTTGAGGAACTATATATGGCATGCACATCTTCTCTTCATAGCAATTCCTTTCTGTTTGCCATTGGAGCATATTTTCTGTTAATGCTTGGATTTTTCATTCACTCAGGTTATGCAGACTGTGCAGTCTGTTTCGAAGTCTCGAGAAGTGTGGTCCGATTCCTCTTCAGAAGTGGACTGGATTTTGGCTCAGATCAAAGACCTGATGCAAGAGAACAGGTACATCTCTGATAAAGAACTAAGGTGAAAGATGCAGTGTAGAGCTGGGCCTGTAGACCTGTTGCACTACTTTTTCACTGTGTTGTTCAACTGATCATGGAGAAAGCAATCAGTTGATTTCCTCAACATCTTTGAGGACTGAGTTGTTAGTCTGTGTTAATGAGTAATGTTTCCTGTGCCAGATGGTCTCCAAGGTGTTGTCCCTGTCTTAGCTGTGCTGGCCCCAAGGCATGTCAGCATCTTCAGTGTCTTCAAAAACTCTCCAAACAACCTTGTGTAGACTTTGATTTCACAGTAACCTTTAGAATTCTTCAAAATTGCAGGGCAATACTTGGCCTCTTCTATACTTTCTTTCTGTTACTACAGGCCTCTAGGACCCAGTGTGTTGAGAGTTTATTATTACTGTAAAAAATTGCATGAAGATCTGAGAAATGTAGTCAGTGTAACTGACTACAGGAGGGGGAGAGTATCACATTGTAAATATGAGCTATAACTCCTGGTGTATTGAATATAAATGTATATGCCATACAAGCTGCTGATTAGTTTAAGAGGTTATCAGATGTTGTGCCAGAAGAAAACCCTGAGGAGGAGACCTGCATCTTAGTGGCATTGCCCATTTGTTGCTGAGCATGGAGTAATGAGCAAGAAGGCCTGAAGATTCTGTAATGAGAAGCATCACTTACTAAACATGGGACTTCTAAGTGTCTGTTGCTAGATGGTTGGAAGGTACTGGTGAAAGCAAGCCATCGCTCCTACCTGTGATTCTGATATTCTGTCCCTAAGCATCCTCTGTTAGCCACTATCAGAACATGAATGGACCAAGTACAGCTGCTTTTACTTATAAATAGGTATTTGAACCTGACATCAGCTACATGGTAGAGGGGAAACAGGCTGCCACAGTATAAAGCAAGGATTTTGAAAATTTCAAGCAAGAATGAGAGACTTCATTTTATGTGAAATGGGTTTTGCGGGAAATGTTCAGGCAAGAGTTGTAATGCATTGGTAACAGGTAAAAGATACAGGAAGTCCCTTTCCATATAGGAAAACTGAAGTAGTGAAGATCTTAAGATAATCATGTATTGGGGGTCTTTCTAATGTTGGCATGCTCTCCTATTAGTTTAACTCTGTGTAAAACTTAATTTTCATAACAGTACTGTCCTGTAAGTATATGATCAAAACGGGTACTTAATTTGGAAAATACTGTGGTTTTGATTTGCTTGCTGTGCACTGATTCTGCAAAACAAATATGCTTATGGTATCCCATGAAATGATGTTGAATCACATTCTAGCAGTTCTTTGTCATCATCTTTGTATGAACCACCTGTTGCATCAGCTCTTGCTATTTGTCCCATGCAGATGCACAAAATACATTCAACCCTAATCGCATGGATTTCCAAAAGAATCAAGAATATACTTCATCTATCAAATTAAATCTTTCCCCAGAATACTCAAACTTAGCATTTAGATGCTAGTGACTGTATTTGTGGCCTTTGACGCATCAGTGTGTCAAAGTTGTCCTCATCAAGCTGTGAAATTCCATGTGCTGGGGATGAAGAGGGGAGTTGGGGCAGCTTCATTTTTGAGCCCTTGGAATGGATGGCATATTTGAGAATACAAACACTTGGAATACCCAGCCAGTTCCCAGGGCTCTGCAGTGCTTGTTCTTTACTACTAGCACAACCAAACCAAACCATGCTAATGTTGTTCCCTTTAAATAATCTTAGGTTTCTGTCTTAAGCACATCACACTATATCTTTAAATATTTCATGGGCAATTCTCAGAAGAACGCTTTAGGCTGAATTCACCATCTCTGCAGTGGCTAAACTGTTAGAATGTACAGCAAGTGTGTGGGATGGGATTCTGAGGTAGGGCTGTTAATTAAACCTTCACTAGCGTGTCTGTCTCTGTACTGGCTGGAGGGCAGGTATGTGGGGAAAGGAAGCCTCTTCGGAGTTCTGTTCAGTGAAAAGATTATGGCACATGATGAGTTTTATAACATACTATCCTAATACAGAGCCACTGCTGACACAGGAGTGTGCAGTAAAAAAAGGGAATCTCTAGTCTGTCTTTGCAAGTAGTAACTTTAAAACAAACAAAAAAAAACAAACGCCCAAACCCCTTAACATCAATAGACAGTTTTTTGCTTTGCAGAGGACTGAATGTCTCCAGAGCGCTTCCCAACTCCAGGATACTGGTAGTAGTCTGACTCAAAGTGGTGTTTGTGTACAGCATCAACAGTTATTGGCAGTTACCACAGCTTGTGATAAATAGCTTTGCTGGTGATAAGCTTGGTTACATTTTTCCCCTTGCTTCTGAGGGGTGTTCCTGAGCAAAGAGCAAATACTCTGAGAGCAGCATTAGTGGGGGGAGCCTGCGTAGGGCAGCTTGTGGTGTATCTGGCCAGTGGGCAAGTAAGCAAAAGTTTGCTTTCCTGCGATCAGCTTGGCACCTCTGAAACAGTATAACAGGCTTGAATTCAAGTGCAGCTTTAAGCCGCTTGAATCTGGTTCAGTGGAACGCTGTTCTGTACCTGCTGCTGTCATCAGAATATGGCAGCCTTTTTTGCATTACTGTTTTTACAGGAAATCCTGGCCTGGCAGATGTAGAGAAGACTTGAAAAGTAACCATCCTGCCCCCAACACCACCTTTAGCTTGGAAGGAATCTGTGCAGTTCTCATGTTTTGTTAAACAGCTTCTGTTAGTCCAAAAGTGCCTGTGCGTGAATCTTTCCTTGTGAAAAGCTGTTATTGTGGATGAGTAGTTAGGATGCTTCAGTGTTGTCGTTACAATGTGTAGGCTTGTGTCCTTACGTGTTGGTAAGTCAAATGGAAGGGTTAGACTTTTCCTGTCTTTCAAGAAGACCTACTTGAGGAAATATTTTATGATAGCTGTAGATTATAAATGAAACTTTTAATTCCTGAAGAACGTGTTGGGAATTTCAATGCTTTGTAGACATTAATTTAGAAGGTAAAGTGGCAGTATGGTAGAATTGTTTTTTCATCCTTCCTTCTTCAGGTGTATGTGATAGCATGGATTACAGGGCATCAATGAATTGGTGTGCTTAGGAGATGCTGCTTCCAAACTTAAAGCAGTTTAAAAAGCTTGTCTTGTATCTGGGAAGGTCCTAGAACTAGGTGGCACATCTCGGGAGCCTGATTTCATTTCCAGCTTTCTCTGTCAGTTTTTTGAGAGCTTTGTTTGGAATTCCAGCCCAGTAACTTAGGTAAGGGTATGAAACTCAGATGCTTGGTGTGGCCTAAAGAAACCTCAAAGATAGGGCAGGAATCTGTGGAAAAACAGCATCACCAGATCCTGTGTTCCAACAAAAAAGTCTGATGATATAGTATCTCTAGGGTATCTGTCATTTCTTAAGTAATCACATCTGGCAGTAACGCTTTCATAGGAACTTTGTTTTCACTGCATTGTGCTGCATTGAATAAGGCTTTTTTGATGGTTCCCTTAAGCACAGGCTTCAAATAAGACAAAGAAAATGGAGAGGAGGAAGCTGGTTTCTATGACTATAAAAATGTATTTTTTTCTGTCTTGTGGGTTTTGTTTCTGTTAGCTGTTTCATGGTTTCCTGAGTAACTCCTAATGATCAGGCAACCTCGTTAAAATAGCTCCTCTGATATGTGGGGAAATCCCCCAATTACAGCAGCCAGGGATGGGGGACAGTTTCACAACTCATCTTGCAAAACTAGCAAAGAGCCAAACCCTTCAGTAGTGATGCTACTGCAGAGAGATTTTGCAATTCCATGTAACTGCCTTGTGTGTTCACTGTTCAGAGAGAAGTTTTGGCAAGAATGTTTTTATTTTTTATATCTATCTATCTATGTATCTATCTATCTATGTGTGTGAGAGTGTATTATTTCCAGTAAGTACTGGTTCCACAATTCCAGACTTTGAGCCAAACTTGTGGAAAGAAAACGTACATGTTTCTGGATCAGGACAGCTTTGGCAGTGAGTTTCCAACCCTTATTCTTTTTACTTTACAGTCTCTGTCTTTCCACTCCTTTTGCTTTTTTAAACAGTATTAACTCCAGAGAGCCCAGGGAACTGGGCATCAGATTACATACTGCTAGTTTTGGTTCTTTTCTGTATTTTTTGGTCTTGTCAACAGAAGATGTCAGATAAGCCAGCTGCTGTAATGAAGCATTTTCCTTGATTTGTGCAGAGTGGTTTGACTGGTTTTTGGACCAGATGATCCCTGAGGTCCCTTCTGACTTGGTATTCTGTGGCTATATTCACACATGTGCTTATTTTTGAGAGCTGGCAGAGCCCGAGTAGGGAGGGGGCATGTGTTATAGAAGAATGTAGAAGTCAGGTCACTCAGCTTATTGTTTCTCCTGGGGAGTTTCACATTCCTCTGTCAGGAGATAGAGAGAAGTGGGACAAGGGACTTGATTGACACCTTTCCTCACAGCCAAATAGGTGACCCTCAGCCTTTGCTTTCTTCATTCTAGCTAGCACAACTGGAAACCAAGTGCTGAGTATGGCTCTGGTGCTGGGGGTGGTGTTGGTTTCCCTGGGCAAGACCCAGTCATGCGTCATCACGTGGTAGCTCTGCATGGGTTTTGTTGCACTTCTGCAATGCTCTCTGTGAAGTACCTGAAATAATCGTGATGTAATGGGAATGTTTCACCAGAGTGACAGTACAGGCTCAGCTCAAAGTGCTCCAGATGCAACGTTTAAAGAACACAAGCTGTTGTATTTATAGTTAATGGAAGGCTGTGCCTATATCCAGCTTTTTAGAACCACCTACACGTTTTCTTTGAGAGCCCAAATTGATTATAAACAGTTCCCGGAAAGGATTCATACGTGTACCTTCTACTTCTGTTTATTAATAATAGCATGTTAACTGTATTGAAAATGAGACCCTATCGCACTCTGGTTTCCACTGGTCTTTATATAGCAACATAAATACAGTGATATGGCATGGGGTTTCTCTTAAGTGCAGATTTATCTTTCTTCAGAGGGAATTTTCCATTAAATGCTCTTGTGTGAATGGTCCTGGCTTCTCTTACTTCTTCAGAAACTCAATAAAAGCTCTGCCTTCTGTAACCCTTGCTACCAGCCCATTCTCCACCATGACATTTGTTTGAGATTAATAGTATTATGCTACCAAAGCAGCAATGAGTGTTCAAGTGTTTATAATCAAGTCACTTTTTTACTTAAAAAACAAAGAAACTCCACATGCTTTAAACATATCTTTGTGTGTATATGTTTATGTAAGTGAAAGCAGAGGTTGCTAGAAGTTGTTTCTGAATACCATCCTGGTAATTGCTTCTGCTTTGCTTCGTGTCTGTCCTGAAATGCTGCAACTGTTTACTCTTTCAGTCGCATGGAGCCTGTCATATATCACAAATGCAGCTGGGCTGGTGCTTCCCCAGTGGCCTCCATGAGAATCTAGTTTTCTGAAGGACTGACTAATGGTACTTTACTTCTTGCTGCAGTCTCCTACGTATTTCTGAAGATCCTTAATTTAAGGACTCTGCTTCTTGCTTTCACTTAAGAGAGAAATTTTTTTTTTTTTTATTACTCACTCGTGGAAAATAGACCATGTGGGAGGGAGGAAGACTGGCGTGGAATGCATTGGCAAGGTTGTGACTTCATTGGGTTTGGAAACTTTGATTACGGACTCAGGGGTAACAGAGTTTAGGAGTTCTCTTGAATATGTCAAGCAACCTATGAAAGTGCTTTTTTAATTTAGAATGCCTATGTAATTCTAAGTAAAGCCTTTCATTTCCCCTATCGACATACCCTGTAATTTGTATTGCGCAGAGGGAAGAAGATTCCTTTAGACCTAAAGCAAAATGAGCTAACTGCAAAGGATCCTCTGCTGTCTGCTTCAGAGAACTGGCCCAGTGGACCTTTCTTAGATGTTCTTCTGCTTAAATGGTTCTCTACTGAAGCTGCCATCTGCATGGAGATGTCCTTAATAGTTGGCGATGATCAGTCATTGCATGTAGGATTAATGGTAATTACGCTGGAACAGTTTCCAGAGAAGGACTGAAACTGGATTTTGTTTCTAGAAACAAATTACCTTCTACCACTTGCTTTCTGATCTCCCACCACATCATCTACTTACGACAAAGTGGTCTAGTGCTTGTGTGTGTTGTTTCTGCACTCTGAGATCTTCAGCTGCTGTTTGTATTTATAACAATCTTGTATTGGACGTAAGTCATGCCTGGATGTTTAGATTTGGAAGTCACCCCTATTGGAGAAAATACGCCGTGTTTGATATGTGTACCACCATTCCAAATCCACTGAGTCTGACAGAAAAGCAGTTGTTTCTGTGGAATTTATTCAGTGTTTGAAAATGGCCACCTTGACTTTTATTCTGAGAGGTGTTTATTTTAGTGCTGTATCTTTGTACAGATAGAGAAGTTCATGGATAGAAGCAAGAACAGAAGAACTCAAGGGAATCCCATGGCTGGATATTGGGATGGTTGTGGGAATTTTACTTCTGTCCCTTTTGCTGTATTTTGCTTTCAAGTGTCAGTTCAGCCTACCTATGTGGGTCCCCTCAGTCTTCCATTTGCCTTAAGCCAGCCTAATAGGAGATGAGTGGTCCTTGAGGTGGACCATTCAGTGCTGTCAGACTAACTGAAGTTTGCATGATAGCTTTAAGGGCAGGAGACATCCAAAAAAGAGCTGTAGGTGCTGTCGGGAAGAGCACTTGTGACCCTATTGCAATTTATCTGCCAAACAGCTGTGTGAACTGCATCTTAAGGTGCGCCCTTCTAGCAAGTCAACAGGGTTGGCTTTTCCGCTGAAGTTTAACCTAGCTCTGTGGATCAGAGGTCCTCAAATCTTGGTTGGCCTGCTGGCAGAAGACTTGGATCATATTGCAAACCATAGGTATTTCAGTATGATAAATGGTCCTGTGCTTTTGAAATACCAAGATATTTGCCTCTGCAACTCAAGCAGCAATGTTTCCTTCAAGGTTCTGGTTCTGTTCCAGTTTGCACAACTGCACTTTCCCTCCAAGTCTGGTGGGATATATCTAGACCAAAATTGGCATACAGTTTTAGTGCCTTACAACAAGTTACATCTCCTCGTCATAGTTCCAGGTATTTGGCTCTCAGACTTGTTTCAGAAGTGGTGGAAGTGGTGTTTTGATATGTAAAGGAGTAAGTGGCATTAATAAAACTCTTTGGTTGCTCTAGGGAGACAGTGGCTGAAGCTCTTCTTAGTGATGGCTTTCTCATCCCAAAGATGGATTGTCTGAAGATGCTAAATATCAAGTATGAAGGTTAGTGTTTTGAGCACCACATAAGTGCAAAGCTAGTGTTATGTCCAAGTCTGTTCTTTTTTTCTCATTATATTGAAATCTGTAATTCCCTGCATATTTTTCATATATCTGGGTCCTTAACCATCTTTTGACCTGTTCTCCAGACTTCTTTATGGTCATGGTCAACTATTGCTTTTACATAAATCTCTTGCCATGGAAGGATAGCTCATCAGCACTGAACGCTGCCTGGCCGAAACATCTGAAGCTTGCATCTCTGCCCTTATCTGCAATAGTTACTGATTTCATAAACTCCCACTAGTTTCTTTTCTACATTGAAGATTTGAAGCAAATCTAAATGGGTTTTTTGAGCCTCATTCACCAGTTGCATCTTAGTTCCATGCTGCTGCCCATGCATGTGGAGTTGCGTGGATTTTCTGCAAAAGAATTAGGTGCCTAGAGGCAATGAAAATTAATAATCTGTCTGTTTCTCTGGGACCACTTGGAAACACCAGCCAAAGAACTTTCCAAGAAAGATCCTCAAATTTATCTGACTATATTACAGTAGTAAAAATGTAAGGAGCTTTTTGATTCTATGTTGCTTTGCTCAATGTGCCTTCTCTTTGCAGTATATTTTAGACGGAATGGCTCGTTGTGTGTGAAATAAGATGAAACTGGAAAGGGATTAACAAAACAGACAGATTTTCCTGTGATTTAACATGTGATTAGATCAGGCATTGTATTTTTTGCTTTCATTGAGCTAATATGTTAATTATCAATTTGCTGCTTATTTTACTTCCCTGGTATAAGAAAATAATAATTCCAGGTCCAGTGAGGATCCCAGGAAATACCCTGGAACCAGTGATCTCAGAACAAATTACTTTAGTTTGGAACAAGTGTAACACCCATGGTTCACAAAAAATTACAAACCAGTGATTTTTGGTTTCTCTTTTTTTTTTTTCTCTTCTTATTACAGCAAATAAAGAGGTGTGGCAGTTCAAAATTCCTCAGACGTTTTACTGCTTTTGGCAGCCCTTGCTGACAGGCCTCCTTTCCCGAAGTTTTACACAGATCCTAATAGAGAAAATGTTTATGGAGTTGAAGGAATGTTCTGACTCTTCAGAACTCCGGTCTCAGTTCTTGATCAACTGGATTTCTGAAATGCTGACCGGCATTGCCAAAGTAAATGCTGGTGAGTATGTCTGGAATTTCTGTGTGTAAAAAATGTAAGTTTCTTCTCTACTATTGCGAAAACTGGGAGAGTAGTGTGACCTTTAGATGGAAAGTGCAGTAACCTAATTATTACATTTTGTGATGTGAACGTAGAGCTTTTATTGTTGCATTTCTTACACTTTTCAACCTGCAGTTGAGCCCTTAAGCAAGCCCTTAAGTGCTATTTTTTCCAGATACTAGTACTTGTAGGAAATAACAGTAGCAGATATCTAATAAAGATGTTATATGCAACCTGTTGCAAGTTCCCTGTTCCAGTTCTTTCCTCACTTAACAGAAGCCTGCCTTTACAAGGTACTTGTATAGTCTTGCTGTCCTTTTTTAATCCTATCACAGGATTTGTCATGCCTTCTAAACTTCCAGAAAAGTAATAAGTAATATTTTGTTTTCTATTCCTAACTCCTTGCAACTGTTGAAGTTGGCAAACTGTATGTTTCACTCCAGAGACAGAGGCACAACAGAGCTTTGATTATTCAAAGCATGTCACGGGAATTCTCTTAACAGGACTTTTATACTGCGATATAGTGTATCCCTGAGGAGGTTTCCAGATGGTTAAATTTGCTGCCTCTTCTGTCCTCTCCTGGTCTGGCTCAGTCTGCACCAAGATCTTGCCAATATCTGTGGTGGTCACGGGTTCATATCTGATGCTTTCAGTCAGCACTGAGCGTATCTGTTCTGTACCAAGATCCCTGAATGGCAGTAGTTCCCAGCTGTTAAGTCTGCTTATTGCAGTGCTATTGGGAATGATCTCGGGTCCCAGAAGCAGTATGCTGCATTTATTTGGGACGATGCTGTACAAACGCATCTTGTGGCTTTCCTGTCTGGGATGGCATGCACAGAACCAGCTTGGGAACATCTGCACCTCACCGTGGTCACATCTGGTGGAGCTAACCTAGCTGTCAGGGCATTGGCAAGTCCCTTGTAACAACCTTGATGTATCTGGTCAGTATGCCTGGTCTTGGACTTGGGTTGGAATGCCAGCTTATTTAAGGATGAGTATTCCAGTAAAAATGCAAAGGGACGAAGGGCATATTTTTAATGAGTTTTGAGCACCTTTTTGTTTTCATTATCTTCTTTGAAGGTAAGAAAAGACAACACTGTAACAAGCAGGCGTCCGTGAAGGAGCTGTTCCTCCATAAAGTTCCTTTGCAGTGGATAAGACTGACTGAAAATTGCTTGGAAGCTCCCTGCTGGGCAACCCCACACCTTCTACAACTGTAAGTTTGATCCTGTGACCCAGAAAAGGGACAGCAAACAGTGCTCTGTAACAGCTTTGACCTGCTCCCTTGTGATATGCTGAGTTACAGCTGCCTTCCCTTCCTTTCCTTCGCATCTAGTAGAAATTGTGGCAGGTGCGTATAAAGCCCTGCTTGTTGCTGCACATCTCCCCATTGATTCTACAAAGAGAAGGAGGAGAAATTAAAAGGATTGCACCTCCAAAATGAAAGCGGAGATTATCTAGGGAGGTATTAAAGAAGCAACCTGATAAAAAGAAAAGTGCTTTGGTAGCAGAGATGTGACTGCTTATACAGGTGTTACGAATATAGCACAGGTGGTAACTTTTTCACATGAAAACAGCAAAGCAGGAATTCAGTTAGAAGTATCCGAAGTCCTTAATTCTAATCACAAAGAGGAAGTATTTCAGCATCTACCCACCAGGGAATAATCAGATTTGCCTGTTAGAGGAGATATGAGCGAGCTGTCCTGGAGGAAACTCACGCTTAAAAGGCTGCTTAGCTTGATAAACCTTCATCTAGAATCTTTTTTGCTTTTCAGACTTTTACATTGCCCTTTTCCTTTCTAGGATCCTCACAATCATGAGACCTCGCTTGCCACGTTCTTCACGGAAGAACCTTCTCTATCTTGCGTCTGTTTACACGGAAGGAGGTGGCCCTTTGTCCAGTCCAGGCCTCTCTTCAGACTGCAGTGAACAGCCCATTTACACTATAGAGAGCTTACAGTGGAGGGCCAGACAAGAAAATCAGGTTAAAAATCAAGGGCAGACTGTAGAGAAACAAGAAGATGTGCTGGAGAGAGATGATGGTGCAGAGGAGGTGGAGGAGGAGGAAGAAGAGATGGTAACTGAAACAAATCCTTTGGAAGGACTTGCTCATTCTGGTAACATGGTGGCTATTGCTGAGAAAAGGGCGGCACTGAAAGGGTCCGCCTGGCAGATCACTGCAGGTAAAAAAAGACTTTAACAATCTTCATCACTGGCAAATGTTAATTGAAATGCAAAGGCATCTCAGCCCTCTGGGCCTGGCCAGAATTGAAGTGTGCTTCAAAATCATCTAAATGCCAAATCACTGAAAACTGTTGGTTTTTTTTTCAGTCTTCTGTTTATGTGCAGAAGTCATCTCTCTCAAACTCTTAAAATATTGTGAGTGCTTTTTCCAGGAGCATGTTTTTACTGTCTCATTAAATTTTTTTATCAGGCTTTTCCAAACTGTTTAAAATTTCAATGTATCCAATTGATGGGGCAGCATATATGCCAGCCACGAATGGCAAAGAAAATATGAATGGTTCTTGGACTTCTGTTTGTCAGACTTGGGGGTGTTTGAAAGCACAGTTTGGCTGTGCTGGAAGGCACCAGTTATATGCTCATAAGTTTCATGCTCCAGCAAAATTGCTGTTATGACATGGTGGCAAGCAAAAGAAAGAAGCAAGGCAAGTTTTTAGAGGGAATAAACAGTATATCCAGTGTTTTGTTAGCTTTATTACGGTAGCTGTACTTTCTCATTGGGGTGGAGGGTTCTGTAGCTAAGAAGATTTTTGGATGAGAGATTTATGGAGGGACTTCAAGACAGGAGGAGGTTGGTGGAGAGGAGTGGTAGGCAAAGTGACATTTAAAGGAAGAAGAAGAAAAGCAGCCATTAGAAGACAATGAACTCTTGTACCTTGCTCACAGGGAACTTTTCCCAAGTAAAAAAGAAAAAAGAGATCTGCCTAACTGCCTAAGCAGCTTGGCTTAGTTATGCTGATGTGAACAGCTTGTTAGAGTTGGATGTTTTGGGAACAGAAGCAAAATTGTCCTCTGCTTCAATGAGTTTGGTTCAGATCAAGTAAAGCTTTCACTGAAGGAACATGCATTGTGTCCTGAATCACATGATTTTTTGTGAAGATTCTGTTCCTGTAGTTGTTTGGTGGTAAACTTAATTTCTGTTTGAATAACATCTGTGTAATTACCATCCTTATACAATGTGAAACTATAGCCAGTAGGTATGTACAAACCCATGACAACATGTGGTATATCAGCTATTTACTAGGTTGTTTGCCAAGAGAGGGCTTAGCCTGTTAAATATATAATGGTAATTTGCCTTACAGCTGCATTGGATGTTACAAATGCTATTTCTGCCCCCTTTTTAATAGTAAAACTAAAACACTTAGAAAGCGGTCTCCTATGTCAAGATCTATTGCTCTATTAAATGCCCAAGAATGGTATAAAAGGAAAACCAAATAAATCTGCTGGTTCTTTAGGGCAATGTTTGGGTTTCTGAGCAGATGTCAGGTACATAAAACAAATCAGTTTCAGGCAAAGACAAGGAAATGGCCAAGTTGTACATGATTAACAGGGGTCTCAAGTAGTCTGAGTAATTATTGCTGCCTCTCTGGAGCCTTATCTTCTGAAGGCTCCTGTCTGCTGGTGTTCGCTGAGCTGCTAGTAAGCATTCCAGAAATAAGTGTTCTGGTATCAAAAAAAGCACATAGGCTTAAGAAATCTTATTGTCAAAACAATGACATGATAATTTGTATCTTTTATTTAGTAGGAAGTGAGGTAAGAATCAAATTTAAAGGGGGATTTCCCTATTGGGAGCTGCCTTTGAAATTTTGGCACCACACTATAAAGGAATGGGCTCACTGATGTTATCGGTTCTGATGGATGATTTCCCATTGTGCAGTTTCTGGCCCCCATTGGAAGCCAACAAATGTGAAGTCATGGAGAGGAAGCAGCAATAGGTGCTCGTAAAAGCAAATAGCAGAGTTTCCAAGACATTGTCATATTCTTTTTCTTTGCCATCTCATCCCAGCCCACCTCTCGGTCCAGAATTGTTTTATTGGTTAATTAAGCTTCCCCAGTCTTATACTCTTCTACTTTTGTGGGTTCAGTTCTTCTTTAGTCACTGTTGCACTGTTGCTGTGCAGCTGCTAATCTCAGCGAGTCATTAAGAAGCTGATGGTTAGTCTCACTGGAGGGATGAGCTGCTGGATGCAAAGGTGCTGTTCTGTATCTTCGCACGTGTAAATGGCTCTTTTCATTTACAGAAGTATGCAGAGTAATTCTTTAAAATTAACGTTTGTAAGTCAATGTGTATGTTCCAAACAAAAGTATGCTTAAAAGAGGAAGGTAAATATGGAGGGTTGCTCTAGAATACTGTGGGATTTCTTTTAACGGACATTGTCTCGCAGTGGTTTGGACGAGCAGCACTGTGATGTTACATGACTCTAGATGTGTCTCTGTTGTCTCACGTACTACAGTGACTTTTTTTGAAAGAGATAGTAAGGTTAGAAATAAAATTAGTTAAAACTATAGTTCAAACTTATTTTTGCTGAGTACCTGAGATTGTTCATTTTTGCTGAACAGATGTGTTGTGTGAGACAGTGTTTGTGGGCTTAGGGGGATATTGTTTTTTGAAAACGTCCCTGGGGAGCTCAGATTTCTTGTTTATGTACTGTTTTTACCCAGATGAAATACGATGGAAAGACTTTCCTCTTGGGAAACTCCCAGGTCAGACGGATGACCCTGATGGTCTCATGTTGGATAATTATTCCATGATGTCCCTGCTTGATCAGCCAGTGAGAGACGAGTGGAAGTCTCCCAATACAAAGTGAGTAACAGCGTGGGCAGGACTTTGCTCCTGAACCATGAAATGCATTTGTCACCCTGTGCCTTGTACTATATGATGTGAAAAATTAAGGATGAGATTTCCTCCTTACTTCTGTTTGACTAAATAGTTTGACCCAAATATCTACTACTGTCTCTAATATCTACTAACTGCGCTTCTCATGGATTTTTCAAGTGATGTGTGTGTTTGGAAGGACCTTTGCAGTGCTGGTCTAATAGCGTAACAGTCTGCTCTTCTGTTAGTAAGATACAGTCTGCTGATCCCTTAGAGTTACTAGTGTGGAAGCACAGAATTTTTAAAACAAGCTACTGAGAGCTGATGCAGAATCTGCCTGGTGATACTACTGGGATTAATAACTTTAATGGGAAGAATTGTGGCCTTGCAATTAAAGCATTCAGGACTAGAAGCCTTGGAAGTCATTTAGCCTCCCCGAGTGTCAGTTTTCCCACACTACCTAATCTTGTATAGGAAGGAGGAGTCATTCTAAAATGCGCAGTGGTTTGCTGAAGCACTTTGAGGTGCTTTGGAAAAGCTTGAAGATGAGGAGAGAAGGTAGCCGCAGGAGGTGGTTGACTGCAGATTACTTTTGTAACACCTGGGGAAGGAATCGCCTGTACATAACGTGTCTCTTTTCTGTATGCTTGAAATGGAGGCTATAGTATGCTTCCTGAGTAAATTCTGTGTCACTGCAGTCCCAGTTATTCATCCGATAGTGAGACAAACTCTCTTCTCCTCACCCTTCCCCATCGCAACAGGAAACTCTTCCTGCTTGTTTGCACTGCGTTAGTCTGACGGTATGCTTGCATTGTTGATGGGCACAGTCAGACAGAAGTTATTGCTACCTGTATTGCTGTGACAGCTCACCAGTATCATAGGAAGTTACTTCATGAAGCCCTAACGGTCATCCTTCAAAGCTGAAAGAGTATACTCAACACTTACCTCTCTGCATTTGTCTCCTCCATCTTTTCCTGTCATCAAGTATAAGAGCTGCACTTCTCATTCCCTTCTGGGAATATACTTTTGTTTTGCAGTCCTTGGGTCTTTTGCACTGTCGGAAAGTTGAATGCAGTGTCATAACTGGCAATCAAAAATGTGATTTCCAGGGTATCCTTTGAGGAAGCCATCTTATGATCTTACCATCTTCACTCCTCCTGCTCTTTCTAAAAGAAACCGTTGCAAGGACTATGAGATACCGCTGCTTAGCAGTTTGGAAGTTATTAGCACAGCCTCAGCAGGCTTGAAAACTCAGTTTCTGTGAGCTGGGGCTCTGATTCTCAGCCACAGTATGTTGGCATTGCCCAGTGACCTTTTCAGAGCTGCAGCTGGTAATTTAAGCTGTAGATCTGACCTCAGCAAAGAAACACAGGTTGTCATGGAAATAATGGTAGCATTCTATAAAGCTGAAGTTAGATCACCTCTGTTACTAAATGAAGCTTATCCAGTTAAATCATCCCATTGAAGAAGTTTTAATAGGGTCATTATTTCACCTTTTGAAGTCAAAGGAACTTGATTGCTGTAAGCTTTCAAACCAATTTCATCACATAGACAATAGGAGATGGGTTTATATGTATTTTAATCCAGGAAACACTTCAGAATATAAATGAATGCCAGTTATTTTCTTAAACACTTGATAGGATAACTTTCTAATCAGTGATTCTTTCCCTGTAGTTGATGGGCCCAATCTAGTAGCTTCCAAAAAATGTGAATAACAGTGACAGTCATGTAGCCTGGAGTGTTGCATTGGGAAGAGCTCTTGCACATATTCGTATTTTCACATATTCAGAGATGTCTTCAGATTAGCTTCCAGTTCCAAACCTTCCAAAGAGCAAGGTTTCCATTATTCTCCAACCTCTTGGTCATCCTCCCCAGGACCAGTCTGTTCTTTTGTCAGGTCAGGCCTGCTGAGAGGGTATTGTTTCTGCTTGATTCATCCAATCAAAATGTAAAATTAGCATCTCGGAGATTGCTAGGTAATCAAAAAGAAACTATCCTTTCCTACTGCTCCTCTTTCTGACCGTTCAAATACTTAATGAAGTCCTTGGTTCCAACACTTCAAGAGACAGGATCAAACCTGCCTCTCTTTATATAGAGAGGTTAAATGAGTTATCCTTTTTGAGTCCTCTTGAATGATGTTAATCACTGACAAGACCTGTGCTTTGAGCATTGCTTGAATTTCCTTTCAGACTGTGAAGAGACCATTTGTCTTCTGATAGTTTATCATCCCCAAAAGAAGAGTAAATCTATACTAGATGCAAAAAACCACTTTGAATCAGCACAAGAGGCCTTTGGTGTCAGCCAGCCATGAATCATGTTTCTCACAACATGTTCCTTGTTGGGAATAAGGCAAATTCCTGGAATTTGCAGGTCTGCTTCTAGTCTGCAGAGCCCCGGCACTCTCACTGTAGTCACAAATGGTAGAATACCTGGTCTTGGAGACTGTAAACATAAAGCTGTTTGACTTATGTTTAGGTAGGTGAGATCACTGATAAGAATAAGGAGCTGCAGCAGAATTCTAATTGGCTACAGTAATCAGTACCAACTGGCATCTAGCCAGCAGGCTCTGACAAGAGGTGGGTGGGGGTTTCTTAATCTTATCCTCATTGGTTCAATTGATTTTTCTATGCACGGTAGCTGGAATCATCATTACGGAGGCTGTAATGAAGTGTGCGTGGAGTAGTGTGATTCACTGTTCTGGCTTGTTTGTAAGCTGCTACTTGAAACCAGCTGTAGCATGTGCCCTTTACTGACTTGGGTATTGTAGGCTTTGGGTGTTCTGTAATCCCAGTATATTTCTTGGATGGGTTTCTAGAGTAATGGGAATTAAAAATCACCTAACAATTCCAGGTTCTGCTCTACAAGCAAAGGAGTTGCTCTAGATATAAACTTTATATCATACCACTGATGTAGATGTTAAAGGAGCTAGAACTTGGCCATGCTAAAGTCTGCTATCTGAAAATCCACAGCATGTATTACTCAATGCATTTGTTAATAAAAATTCAGTAAAATTACTAATAATATTTTTTTGTCATTTTGCTTTGGACATCAACAAAATCTTTGCCAGTGTCAGCAGGAGTTAAAGTGAGTGCTAGTATTGAAGTGTGATTAGTCACAGCTTTACTCTGAGTGTGGAATCATCTCTGTTAAATAAATTTTAGAATAGAATTAAGAATATAAAATTTTAGTTGAATTATCATGCAGTATAAGTCATCTCATGTGCATCTCTGTTCCATTCCAAGTAACGTGATACAATCATAGAATAGCCCAGGCTGGAAAGGACTTCAAAAGATCATCTGGTCCAACCTTCCATGGGAAACGGAGCCTAGATGAGTTATACAAACTCCATCTTTGCCAAATTCCTTTTATCTAATAGGCTAAGGAGGAGGGGTAGTGCAAAAGACACCCAGAAGAGAGGGGGGAAAAAACTACCAGGCTTTTCTATTTCTGGATTCCTGAGAAATGTGAGTGTTTTTGGAGAGAAACAGCAAGCAGAAACTATTGCTATGGTGCTGCCCAATTTTTGCAGCTGATATTTTATTCTTGCTCCTTTTATTCCACACATTATGTGGTAACAGCAGTGGTTTGGGATCTTTGGTAATCTGTGTCTGTTTCTTTTGCCTCTAATCTTCTAGTTGCAGGTGGTTGGAGAGATGATCTGGTTGTTCTTTTGTTGGTCTTCCAGCCACCCCAGCTTCTTTCCCTCCTTTTCCCTCCCCATACCAGTGGTCATTCTGCTGCAGCTTCCAGCATCTGTGGTGGTGAGAGTGAGCAGGTAGTTGTTTGTTTTGTTGAATACAAGTGCCAGCAGTGGTAATGTGCTCCTGTACTCTCATGGGGAAGGTGAAGAATTGAGATTTATCACCATGACAACATTCTCCTCTATCTCAAATTCCTCAGAAGTCTGTCCCATCAGTATACTGCTGGCTGCTCCTGCTGCTGGCAAAACACCTTGTGGTTTCTATTGCTTTGTCATCAGCAAGGTAATTAACTGTGTTCTCATTGCTTTTGCTTTGGTTTTGGCCACTTTCATTTAATCCCCACTACATCTTTCTTCCTGCTACTCTTACAAGGTTTGCTTGCCTAGCCCTTCATAAGAAAGGCTCAGCTGTGGATTCTGGCAGCTGACCCGGAGATGTTTTCTAGATAGTGTTTCCAATGTATTTTGGTTACGTTCCAACAAGAAAAAGTCCTCTGTGTTTAGAGCTCCATCATAGCTCCTAACAACTAGAAAGCAGAGCCATGAAGCAAGCAACCACGGGGTGTGCCTGGTCCTGCTGCACCTTCAGTGTTATGTTCCTTTCTCCTTCTTACCGAACTTCGACAGTTGTAGCTGCTTTTGTGATGCACAGTCGTTGCAGTGAGTCACGTAAAGGAGTTAAAGTCTCAGCAGTTTTACAGCACTGGCAAGCAGTAGTTGAGTGTTATGATTAAATCGTGACTTGGTAAAGCTTCCAGTCTGTCCCTGACTTAATATCACCTCCTGTGACTTCGGAATAAATGTGATCTAATTCTTTGGATTTGGAGGGCATGTAAGGGTAGTAGGAAAGAGTTTTGGGAGGTAAAATTTGTTAGGATTTTCACAAATCCATTAAATGTCCAAAGTGGGTGAGATTTCTGGTTTTCCCCAACTTGCTTCCCTTCTCGTGCTTCAAGAGCAAAGCATCACAGTGTCATTAGCATGGAAGCTGGAACTGTGGTTCCGGGAGTTATGATGTCTGTGAAGGTGCTTTGAGATTCTTGCTTGAATAGTCTGCAAAGACACATATTTAAAGGATCTTAAGAAAAAACCCCAAACACAAAACAAACACCCACACATCAACAAGTGCATCTAAACACAAGGCTGACCTTTGGCTCAGCAAGTGTCTGATTCACAAACTGCTGGCAGGTGGGAGGGTAATTGGGAACACTGTTCTTCTGTTCTGTGCTTGTGTGCTTATTTATGCATCTGTTTTTGAACATAGTTGGAGACAGGCAACTCAGACTTTTGATCTCAGCTAGGGCAAACACTTTTACATACTGGAACTGATGTGCAGCTAAATCTAGGCCCTAGCAGCATGATGCACGCTCTGGAAGATCTCCTAGGATGCATTCATCCTCCCTTCTCCCTAAATGTTAATAGTCTAGGAAATATGCATGGCTGTCTTTTTTTAAAAGGCCTCTTTCTCATAACAAACTTGTCAGGGGTATTTTTCTCCCCTCGATGCTGTAAAAAGCATTGGAAACTCAGATTTGTAGTTGGTCATAAACAACCTGCAACATGCAGGTTAAAAAGCAAATGCATAGCTGTAGAGTCACTCTAGTTTTGAAACAAAATGAGAAAAATATTTATACGGCAAATTAGATACTGAAATGGATTCTCCTAGCTACAAATGAACCATTTTCTTTATTTGTAAGCTGTTCTCTGGAATGCACAGTTCAGTGGTTTTCCACAGGTGAGCCATTACTTATCCATGCTTCAGGTAATGTTCTTTAGGTTTTACTTTCTGGGACTTGTTTGTGATTCCATTGCTTGCAACAAATGAGAAATAAGTGATCCTTGCTCCTGGCTATATGAAAAGAAGCAGCAAGTCATACAGAACAGACGTGGCAATGGGGAAATGCTGGTTCAACCTGTCTGTACTCAGAAGAAGAGCAAATATGTTGCTATGGGACAGAAAAAACTGAAAGCCAGTTGAAGATTTCTAAGAGGTTCTTGGGCTCAAGGCTTAGCTGAAGTATGTACATTTCCAGGAATTTCTGCTCTGTACCGTATTTGTGTAACTGTAATGGGAAATTTTGCTAAAGATACTTAGCAGAGGTAAGAACCTTGGAATAACCTGGATTATCTTCAGGAAGCAGCGCGCTGTATGCCATAGTACTTGCCTACACTCTTGACTGTGACCCCCACCTTGACTTGGAGAATAAGCTGCCGGTAACCGGACCAGAAATGTTTGCCAAGGCATGCAGCTCCTCTGTTCCTGGAAGAGACAAACCTAATTTGCATTATAAATTCTTGCTCACATGTGCCAAAACACTCCTCTTGATATCTGCAAATGGACAGCTGGAAGGACCTGTTTTTTCCAGTTTCTTTGGTGCTTTTCTTGTAGGTCACGCTTAGTTATTTGGTGCTTGCAAGGATATGAAAAAACATGCGGTGACAATAAGAAATTCATGACAGAGTGGTTGGTGGAGATTGATTATTCGCAGTTTTCTGGTTAGGAGGAAGCTGCCATTTCATTTTATAGTGCAAAGTAGCAGATTGCACTGGAGAGAATTAGATCTTTCTGCAATGCCTGTCCTGGGGGCAAGGGGGAAATTTCTATGGTGGCGCTTTGCAAAGAGGCTTATAGTGATGTTGCCATGGAACTAACCATCAGTGAAACCAATTACACAAGCTGGTTTAGAAACCTTGCTTTAAAAAAGGGAGGGGACGCCTGAGCCACCAGTAAATATCTTGCAGTTAAGGTTGAAGGTATCATTCACTTTTTACATACAGCATTCTGTTCTCTTCATGTACCGTAGAAATAAAAGAAGAGGGAAAGTGATGTATGTGGTGTAGCTGACTTCCCGAAGAAATCGCCTAAGAGCTGATTTCTGCTGCAGTGCAGTGCCTCGTGATTATGTTACAGAAGCAGAATGAGTCCCCACTAACTGCTGCATTGCAGACCTGCACAGAGTGTGTTGCCTGTTCTGTCTAGCATGGAATTGCTTGTAATTCTTGAACTCTTACTGCAGAGAAAACCAAAGCAATCTATAAAGCAGGTGCACAAGGAATCATCTTGCTAACCCCAAAGTTCAGACACTTCTTGGGTGGAATATGGTAGCAGCTAAGAGAAGCTTAGCAGAAATATGCTGAAAAAGCAGTATCCTGGAAACTTAAAATAGCAAAGGTTGCACCAACTTGTACAAACTGCAGGCTGGTTTGGTTTTCTTTTTTTCATATTGTTGTGCAAATAGTCTTCTGCATAGATTGCTGCATGCCTTTTCTTCATATTCTAATATGAAACAATTTCAGCACATATTCAGTGGTGAAATTGCCGTAGAGATATAATTAATTGCTTCTAGGAATTTGTGAATTGTCTTGAAATTCGCTTTAATCAGAATTTGCTGCTGTCATCTTTGAAGAGGACCTCATTTTAAATAGTGTCAATGACGAGATTTATAATAGCTCTTACATGATTTTCATGTCAGTTACAAGGCCTTGTTGTCCAGAAGGTGCCTCAAAAGAACCTGAGCCTTTGCTTCAAATCATACTGTTCTTCCTGTTCATACCTCCGTCGCTTCTACGCTGCCCGTATTTGTGGCACAAGGGTACCGAAGTGCCTTAAGGCACCGGTGGTGTCATGACTGTAAAGCTATACAAGACGGTACTAGTTTAAAGAGTTTTTCTAGCCTAAAAGACAGGAAAAAGGAGTCAAAACCCTCTGGCAAATCCAGAAGGTGAATTAATTTTATTTTATTGTTGCTAACTGCTTCTGATACTGGGGAAAAACCAAACCTGTGGGAAAAGAGCATGTTTTGGTGGCTGGAGGGAATGAAAACTGATAATACCAATAAACTGCTAAAATAGTTTTAGTAATAACCTAAAAACTAACTGAAAAGAAGCCTCCATACATAATCACTTTTGTCCAAACTGAAAACTAATTTGAGGTGTTTTTAGAAACAGTAAGACTATCTTGTTGAATCTAGTTAGTACTTGTTTTCAGGAGCAGTATATTTGAGGACCTAGAAATTAACCACAAAGGGCCTGGGATTAGGAAAAAGCAACTTTGTAATACCTATATCTTATTGTTTCTGTTTGGGTTTGTGCTGTCTTCTGAAGCACCTGGTTCTGGCTACGCAGAGAGCAAACATGGGAGTGTTTAGGCTTTGATTTCATGGTGCAACTTGTGTTCCCCTAACAGTATTTGGAGTCTCAGAGCCTGCAAGACAAACAGATGTGTCTTTTTTTTTTTTCCTCATTTTTGGAAGGATGATCATTTCTTTACTGGCTTCAGAATTGCAGATCTTTTGATCTGTGATTGACATGGGGGGAGGTCTTTAAATATCGTTTATTTTCATTAAATGGTATAGTTCTCACAGGTTAGCAAGTATTACGCTGTCCTTTCACCTTGTGACTGAGAGCTCTCTCTAGGCCCGCCAGTGAACCATTTCAGCAAGTGGGACACAAGCAGCAAATAATCTGTCAAAAGAAAAGTCTGTCTCTCCTGTTGACAGATCAAATTCCGCAGCGGTCTAGATCAAACTAATTGACCAGCTAATGTTTCCTTCCCTTATCGGTAGCACTAGGTTCCTCCAGAGGAAGATGCCTGGACTGCATTTTGAAATATGATTTAGTCACGGTGAGGCCTGATTGTATATTGATTGCAGACTAAAAAGTTGCAAGCCAGATATATGGATTTCAGTGCTTCATTGTGCAGACTCTGAAAAAAGCCAGCAGGTGTTGCTTTCCCCTCTGCCGCCAATAATTGCTTTCCATGTGGCTTCAGATGCAGACAGGAGGGATTGCAAGAGCTTCATCTATATTCAGCCCAGGAGGTGGTTTTCTTTTCTCCTGTGCTGCTTCCAGTTGGCTGTTTTTTGAACACTGTAACGTGTCACGCAGCTCATATTACTAGAAAATACCCATGTAGAAAATGAAAAAGCACATACCAGGCCAAAAGTAACCACGTGTTTCTGCATCTCTGTGTGTGGGAGAAAGGGGCAAACAGTTTCTGCCACTCAGATCGCAGCCTGGCAGGAGGCCAAGGAAAAAAAGCTCAGAAACAAACATGAGGAAAACCTGTTGTCACCACAAATGAAAAGGAACAGAACCTGATTTATCCCTGTAGCTGTGCCTGGAAACAACCCAGGTTTCATCAGGGAGTGTTACAACAGCTTCTTGTTCTTATTCTTCTTACTTCCCTTGCATAGCAGCTTCTCCATTTGCCAAAGGCCATGTGGCAACAGAAAGGTGGTCTGACTTGCCCAGCGGCAGAGGGGAGCAGATTTTCTTGACTGCTTTTCATATATTCTTCTGTGTAGGGACTTTGTCCGCTGTCTTGCAGCTACATGGGTTTTCTGCTTCTCCTTCAAAAGGGGTCTGCATGGGCTGTTCCAGAAGGGGTGTTTGCTGCTTGCTGCTTCTTTGATACTGCCCTCCACCTCCTCTACCTGCAGAGAGCTGTTCTGCCAGGCTCACTGTAGTGGTACCGCAGTATGGTATGAGAGATTGCGAAAATTTGTTACTTTACTTTGAAAATATCCATCAGATGCTTGGAAAAAGCATCTGCAGCATAGGCAATGGGACACGTGCTTTCTAAAAGCCGTGGCCGCCTTTGTCTTTCTCTCTGGCTCCCCAGACTTAAAGCAAATGAAGGTAATGAACTGCAGAAAAGGTTTCCTGGAGCATGGAGTTTGACATAAATTTGGAAAGAGGGCTGTGGACAAGTCATATAACAGAAGCAGAACCTCTTGCTGCAGCCCCAATTCACCAGGTCCACAGATGAGAATGGAGTGTTTGGTGATCTTATGATGTGTTTAATCTATGTTGTTTAACACCTGCCTGAATTCTGCCTTCATTGTTAGACGTCTGTGCTTCTTACTAAATAACTCCTATGAGTCTGTAGCAAAACTTGATTACATACTGGGGAAAATAGGTTTCGGCTCCCTTACCTTTTAAAGACAAAGTCAATCTTGAGAGACAATCAAGAGCCCACCTCAGTTCCTGTGTTTCACTTCTTTTTCTGCGTTTGTTCTTGTTTCTGGAGGTTCAGAAAATTGGAGGATGTGCCTTCCCTACGCTGAAAGCAACAGCCTAGCTACCCACAAAGTTTTCCCCCAGGAGGCTGCTGGATAAGTCATTTTCTGTTCTTTCCCTGCTCCTGTTTTTATGCCTGCCCCTTATAATGCAGTTTGGCCTCTTGTGGAACCCTTTACACGTAGTTTCTCTGGTTTGCCATCAGATCTTCCCAAAGACAAGCATACTGTTTCCAAATGAGAATAGCCTGAATCTCAGAAAAGCAAAATAGTTCAAAAAGAGCTGAATCCAGCCAAAACCAGTGAATTCTGGGGCTGTGCTCCATCGTCACTGTCATGGTTTGGGCTGGACTGGCCACTGAAAGTTGGTTCTGTTTTACCTCAAACCAGGTATTTAGCTGTCTTTGCAGATATACTATTGGGAAAAACTACTGGCAAGCAAGTGGCTGGGGGGACAAGGTAGCACTGATTATGGAAAAGGCACTTTCTCCCTTGAATCCCAGGGAATAAAGTGCTGTTACTCTGCTTGGCGATACTCTAGTTCGGTCCCTCCTGAAGAGCAGTTGATCTGCTGTGATGCTGCACCTGCTCTTGGCAGCCGTCATGCGGTACAGTTAAGGCAGAGAATGATGTCAGTGTCTGTCCCCTGAGTCCCTGTCCTGGGAGTGACAGCAGGGCTGTGAGGTCATGAATGATGAGGAGTGTACATCACAAGGGAGGAAAAATTACCCCATTAGCAGGCAGAATTCAGGATAGTTTCCAACAGCCAGAGGAAGGTCGTCATTACACTGGGTGTGATAGCTGTGATGTTTCTGTGTTGGCTCTGTCTGCAAAGCCTCTGGCAGTGTTTCATCTGAGCAGGGAGTGTCTAAGAGGTGTTTTCACCTTAAGGGAGAAACTATCTGTCTCTGAGGAGCTCTGAGCAGCAGCCTCTGCTATACAGCCAGTTATTCCAGTACCAAACATCTGGAAAAGGCATTGAGTTTTTTTGGCGTATAGCTTGAAGTTGCTGTATAAATAAAACTTGCCAAACATCTCAGTCTTGTTTGCAGAAATTATTTTCTGTCATCAGAGGTTTTTTTGGTTTTGTTTTAACATGAGGCATAAGTTCCTGTGAAGCTTGGATACTTCAGAAAAGCTTGCAGTTCCTTCCTCCCTGGTCCCAAAAGACTGTGTTCTTTGGTGGGTTTTCTGGTGTATGCTGTGTATGTCTGTTGTCAGAGTCTTTGTTTAGTGTTGCTGTGGCAACCTCTGAAGCTTTGAATAGCTGCTCTCATCCTCAGGCAGAGGTTTTGGGTTTTGTGATAAGCATATGTGCTTTTTGTTTACTCCCAGTGTCAGTTCTACCTGACAGCAGGGGCAAATTTGGCAAATAATGACCACTTGGAGAGTTCTCTGAGGGTGGAGTTGTGGACATGCAATTGCTTTAGGGATTGCATCAAGCAGTTGCACTGACATTTCAAAAATGGAATTCATCATTTAACGGATAATGACTGGATTTTGTTGTCCTAAGGATGAGATGCATAAGCAGGTAGGTGAGAGGGATGGTTAATATGTGCTGAAGGGTAAAGGCAGTGAGTAAGTGGGGAATATATTCTTATCCTGGAGGATGCCAGGTTGAAGGCTAGGAGTGCACGAGCTCCCCTTGGGCATAAGGAATAGAGAAAGTGAAAAACATGCACGAGACAAACAGATTTTCCCTTTTTCTCCTTCACAATGTCAGATACCAGGTTTCAAGTGGCTCCTTTAAAGATTTGTTTTATTGGTAAAATTTAGCTTTCACCTTCACCTTTCTCATATAACGAATCAGAGTGATAAAATGAACCCTTATCTGACCCACTTAACAACATGGGTAGTGATTTAAGTTCCTTCACATAGTAAAACTTTGGGTAGGGAAAGGTTTACATTTGTCCTCCAGCTGTTCTTTGAGCCCTGTGTTTGACAGTGCCTTATGTCTGGGAACACTGTATAAATTCTTACGTGTTCCTTTGTATGCTGTGTTAGTTAGCGAGTCACGTAAATGGGTCGTTGTTTGGGGGAACTCCTGGGCCTCAGCTCTCACCGGGTAACTTCCGCAGTGAAAAGGGATTTTACGCCTGTTGGAGTGAGACACCTTCTAAAATTAGAAATTACTTCGCATGCTGTGGGTGTCACCAAACAACTTCCTTTAAAGTCTCTGTAAATGCACTCGTTTCTGAGAGTTCTGTGTAAAGCCCGTGGACTGGCTGGTTTCCGTGGGCAGAATCTATAGGTGTTGAACCACTTGTGACTAGTGACAGAGTGTTTGCACGTGGACTGCTTGCTGTGTTAGCGTTTCACCCCATCAGCTCCTATTGCCTGCTGCAAGGGACAGATAAAGGGTCAGATGAAAGTCATCGTGTGGTTATTTCTGCAGTCACGTCTCCCTCCCAATTGTTAGTAACTGGTGACCTTTCCTTTGGTTTGTGCTTTGGTACCTCGGGCACCTCAGGACTGTCGCCTCTCTTGAACGAACTGATGAAAAACTAAGCACATTCCAGCGGCTACATATTCAGAGCTAAAAATGAGAAACGACATTTTGTTTTGGAAATAAAACTTAACAAGTTTAAAGTGCAATCAAAATGACTTTGGTGATATGAGTTTCTAAATCAGCTCGGTGCTTATGTGCTTTTATTTCTTTTCCTCTCACAGTTCTGCAGAATTGAATATTCCTGGGACAGGAGGATTGTTATGGACCCAGAATGACTTCCATAAAATAAAAAGTGGCCTTCAACTTTTCTAAGACAGCAGAGTGTTCTGCGGCTCTCAGTATTGCACAAGATAAGTGGCATGGAAGAACTAGTAACGGTGATGGGGAAACAGCCACTCTGGGGTATTTTTTTTTTTCTTGAAGATTTACTGATTTTTGCCATGTAAAATCAATATTTTATAAACGTGGTGTGTGTTAAGTTCCATGTGTAGTAACCATTGTCTTGCTTAACCACTATCGTGAACTTTTCGCTGTAGTTGATGTTTGCCAACAGTTAGAATACTATGGAATCCTTTAGTGTTCCTTAATTTTTTTCACGGTTAATAAATACAACAGACTGAAGGAAAACGTTCTTTCTGGATCCTGTTTTTCCTTTTTCACTCGGATATTCTGGAAAGTGTCCCCTGGTCCTCACTGGCCACACTATTGAGCCCTTCCTACATCAGTGGCACTAACATTGTCTTGTATGAGTTTGTGTGATTTTGCAAGGATAAGGTGGTGCTACCATTTTCATCTAACTGGGATTTCACATGAAGCTCGGGGATCAAGCCTGGTTGTAGCACAGCTGAATGCACTGAGGTGCATAAATATCTTGGAAAAAAAAATTTTCTTGGCATTTTTTTCAAGTGATGGCTTAAGGCCGCTCCTGTCTCTTTTTAATTGAAGTTTTCTACTTGATGTTATTTCTATTCATGATTTTGCTGAGGTTGATAACTAATACTGTGGTCTTTGCTGAGAGCTGATGTGATTACTGCAGAGATGGACCTGAGCGAGTACCTTGTTGGAAAGTTGTTGAGAAAAAGGACTTACAGCTCGTTTTTCCTAAATTTAGGTTGCTTCACCTGTGATAAGGTTCTTGGAACTTGGAAGCTTGCAATTACCTGTCCAAAAATAGAGGAGTTTATATTTATTGCAGGACTCCTCAGTAAGAATTTGTTGGAGTGTATCTGCTAGAGCGTAAGACAGAGCCTTTCTCTGAGTCAGTCTAATAACTTGCAGTATTTACAAACTAAACAGAAACAGGAATGTGTCAGTGCAGCACTGTGAAATGGAATCTTTTTAGTTCTTTAGAGCTGCTGCTGGCATTGTGTGCTAATGTTCTGTAGAAAGAGATACAGAAAGGGACATAGAGCTTTAGCAGTACATTGGATAAGATTGAATTGAGAGTTTAGAACAGCAGCTTTGTGGATGTTTTGGGCTGGTTCTCACGTAACGGCGTAGCTAAATGTCCATAATGTAAGTATTATTTCTTTGTTCTGATTTTTGTCATCCTGTTCTACTGCAGGATGTCTTTACCAGACAGCCAAAAGTCGTTTAAAATGGAAGATAGGTCGTACATTTCCTTGTTCAAAAACAAGCAGTGCTAATCCAAAAGACGACAAACTTCTCTTTCTGTTAGGAGGGATTTTTCATGTAAGCCCTTCCCCTTTTTTAGTATTTTTAGAAATGTCTCCTTTTACCCAGCAGTTCCTCAAGCTTATTTAGGAAATCTTGAGTGAAGAGGATTTTTTCTTTTATTACTGTATTTGGTAGAGTATGAAATTACTTAAATTATTGTAGTTGGTACTTCTGAGGTCTGTCAATGCAAACAAGCATAACAGCTCAAAAAGGAAAGTGTGATGCTGGCAAATGCTGTGCTATGTGTAACCTTTTTCCCCTTTGGTAAACGTTTACTTGCTAAAATCATGTGCTACTATAATTTCTTCATCAGCTGTAGTTACTGCCCTGTGGACCTGCCATTACCCCAGCGAGTGAATTACGGAATAAACATTCTGGTCTTTGATCTAATTGAAGAGTCAAATAAAACAGTTAAATCCAGTGCTGTGGTGACTTGTGGAAACGCACAAAACTGCCAGATGCTTTAAAAACAGAATACCAAGACTTGAGGAGGAGCCAAAGTAATAGCATGAATTTTAAACAAAGTGTTACGGGGGGGAGAGGGGGGAGGCTTGAAACAAAGGAAAAACAAAGAAGTTGAGAATGGCTGGAGAAAAGAAACATAAATGTTTAGATATAAGAAAAAGGAGCTTGTACTAAAAATAACAGAAGTGCAAAACCTAGACACTTATGTATTGTTCTGTTCAGGATCATGAAACTTGGTGTTTGTTTGATCTGATTAATTCACAAGAGGAACGATTTTGTAGCTACTTTGCCAAGTACCTGGGAAATGGCAATGGTATTGTGACTAATACACAATAAATGCATAGATAATGTTAACATTTAAAGCCAGCCAGTTCAAATGACTAAAAAAGCAAGTAAGTAAACAGTTACTGTATTTGGTACTTCTGAGGTCTGTCAATGCAAACAGAACAGTTCAAAAAGGAGCGGGTGACGCTGGCAAAATACTGTGCCACATATAATTTTTTCCCCTTTAGTAAAAGTTTACTTGGTAAAATTTGTTTTCAAGATGCCGATTACTTTCTTTGCTAGAAGCATATTCTGAGTAGGGATGGGAAAGGCAATGTTGCTGTATTCCTAAATTACTTCATTTTTCCTTTGCATTGGGCAGGACTGCTCGAGACTGCTTTCTCCCTGTAAATTAATCTCTCCAGACAGATGTTACTGTCTGAAAAAACATCTCCAAAGGGACACTACAGACAGGGTTGGAGACAGAAGCTGGAACTACATGGGATAAATCCTGCAAGCAGGAGTTGCTGAGGATGTTAAGGCCTGGAGCCACTGCTTCTGTTGCCTGTGACCCCTTTTGGCTTTTGCCACTATCTGGATTTCTTTTTGGTGTAATTAATTGGACAGAGTAGTGGAACCTTATTAGGATAATTTCTTCCTGGCTGCTCAAGTCTTTACTATTCCATTTTCTCATTCCCAAAGGCAGCTATTCTGCAAAGGCCTTCAGCTCTACCCAGGGGTTACAGTTTTGGGGAGAAAACTGGAACTGTGGACTCTCATTAGTACTTGTTTCCAGGAGTGGTATACTTGAGGATGTAAATTAAGCATAAACAGCCTGGGATTAGGAAAAAGGCAGCTTTGTACTACAGGTATGGTAATGGATCTCTCTGGTTTTGTGCTGTTCCTGGCCCTTGTGAGAGCAGACGTGGTAATGGTGAGTTCAGCCAAATGCAGATGGAATGATCTCTGTGTAGCACTGTCCTTTCGTTTGCTTTTCTCCACCCCACCCCCCACCCACTCCCAACAAGGAAAAGCAATTTAAGTCAAAGCAATGGAAATAAATGACATTGTATCGCCTCCCCCATAATATGGGAAATGATGGAGTGTTTAAAAAGCAAAAGAAAATTTGTGTAATACAGAGACTGACAAAGGATGTTATTCTGATAAGACAGCAGGACCTAAATAGTACTTTTTCTTCTGCTTTTTAAAGAAAAGTAAAACTCTTGTCCTGTTCTTCACAGATTTAAGTACAGATGGAAAATCTGAGCATTATGTATGATTTCAGAATCTGGGTATTTTTCAGTAAATCAGCTAAAAATATTGACAAATAATTTGGTCAGACTACAACAGTTGTTTTGGACAGAACAGCTTTTTGGGACTCTCGCCTAAAGAGGGTTACAAAATCAAAAGCTAGAAACAAATAATCCAATGGCTCTCAGTTTTATTAAATAAGCGAATTTTTTATAGATATAAAGTATAACATGTTTCATATTATTAAATAATTGTGCAAACCTTTTATGCAGAGCAGGTGGGGGGGGAACAGGTAATAGCCTATATTTCTTTTAGATTCTTCTCTTAACTCTTTTACAGACTTTACATTTACAAACTTTAAATACCACAGACCAAAATCATAGATATTGTATAATGGCTCTTCAAAGGCTAACCAAACACTAGCATGAGAATAATTTAAGTGACGGTGCACTCATATTCTTCCAGTTGAAATATTGCGAGAAATACGGTTAGTAAGAGGAGTGTTAAACCTGAACACTGACCATAGAAATAATAGCGACAGATCTAATGATCTGACTACTACGAGTCCTGTAGCAGCAATGCTTCAGGTAAACTTTTGGCAAGTCAAGCTAAAGTCATATTTCAGCTCTGTGGAGCAAATTCTCACAGCTGTGACACGTGCTCCTGCTCTCTAGCATGGAGTTTTAGAAACTACTATAGCCAAAATATGTCCCTTGAAATGTTCCTGTTTGTGGTTTGGTGTACATCACGGGTATACACGCATGTCACCAGGTATTTTTTAACTGAACTATTTGGACAGATTCCTTGCATGTTCTGGCTTTATCATTAAGAATTTCAAAATGCCAAAATTCACGATTTGAGGTAAACTGGCATTAAAAGTATGTAGGGGGGAGCTTGCCTAGATAGATGGTTTGGTTCCAGTTTTTTAATGAGGATCCTTCTGCTGGTTCTAAGCAACCATATCCACACCTTCTATTTTTAAGTTTACAGTTAAAGCATTTTTACAAAAGCTGAACAGACTCATGCTAGTGAATGAATTACATGCAGCAGCAACTAGAGCAGCGCACGCTTATTACTACAGAGATATACGAATACCACATACTGGTTTAACATCCATTTTCACTCATTTTGTCATTAAGACTTACATTATATTTGGGTCAACCAAAAAAACCCAAAGAGATTTATAAAATTTTACAACAATTAAACAGTAATGTTTAATTCTACAAATGAATAAAGCCAACTACTGCAGCTCAATACGACAACAACAGGACTAACAGTAGTGAAATCATCTATATGTACAATTTAATATATTACTGACATGTAATTCTTAAAAAAAAAAACCCAAACATTAAATAACTTAAACATCTCATAAAGCATTTAATTTTTGATTCATGAATTTAAGGTTATACATTTTTAAGTGACAAATTATGTGAAAGTAATATAGCTAAAGATGAAAGATCAGTAAATCAGAACTCCCAGAGAATGCTCTGGCCCCAGTAAAGCACTGAAGTTACTGCTTAACTCCTGCTGATTGCAGGAGGTCAGCATTTTACCTTCCCACTTTTTTTTTCTCATCTAGAATTGTAATTTCATGGATTTTATTAAAATATAGTTTCTAGAACTGTTCTTTTACAGTTTTAAAAACATTTAAATACCATGCTCTCAAAAAGAGCATTTTTACAAAGTCTTATATTTACAATATAGACAGTTATGATCAGGTGTTAATAAGATCAACTCTTCCATGTAAGAAGAAATCTAAGCTTATGCGCTGAAGATTAGTGAACGTGTCAGTGTTTTGCGTTGGCTTGTAAACATATCTGAAAACAGATGTAGATGACTGAATTATCACTTAAAGTAGTTGATTAGGAAAGACTACATCAGATACAAAAGTTTCGTTACCTCTAAGGAGGACTAAACAAGCACAACATTTGCAAATTATTTCCCGAAGGCTCCACTGCCCATTCTGTAACTCTGTGCATGACAGATGCCGATACCTTCTTAGAAAAAGACAATTTGCCTTCAAAGTGCCTTAGGGAAATAGTATGCTGGGTTTGTATTGGCACAGCATTCCCATTGTTTAAAAAGGAATTGTTCTATCAGCAAGACAAAAGTTAGTGAAAATTAAAATGACTAGACAAATCCTACAAAAATGAGTATCTCCATAAACCACCCAACACTTCAGACAGAAATCACCGCTCAGTTTTCCACATTAGAAAACATCAAAAACACCTACTAAACCTCTCTTAAAATAGCTTACCTTTATAATTGGAGAAAAAGGGAACAAACATTTTTCTACATACAAATATTTAATTCCATGCAAGATGGAAAACGTGAGTGCACAATAAACTTCATTGTATACCTAAATAATTTATAAATTAATCTGTTAAGAATAAAGCAGGGTCTATAGCAATTATATTGTTACATTTTAAACACATGCAGATGAGTTAACAGCAACTTTTTTTACATAAAGTTTAGTGCAAGAATGTATCTGCTTAATAAATAGACTAAAGAGAACTATGTAATGCTTCGAGGTGTACACACAGTACCTGTGCACATAATAAACTGGTTCTGAAAAGTTGTCCTTGTTTGTCTATAAACTACAAGTGCCCATTTTAAATAAAAAAGATCCATAATTACTCATGGGCTACTTCCCTGTGACACATGGTGTCACAAACATTGTGGTGAAAATGTAATACTGAAGTTAATCTAGAGATTTATTTTTTTTATACACAGTTTTTATACAATCAAGAAAAAGAGATACAATTTGTATCAACAAACAAAAGGTCATTTCTGGTTATTTGAGGCATTGCTCTCAGCTGCTTATACCATGCAAGAGAAGAGAATAAGAATTAATTGCAAATTAAAAATATAAAATGCTGGTTAGTAAGAAATGTTTTTGAAAACTGGTCAAGAGCTAAATCTATTTTCCCCAACTACTATAAGTGTCTGAAGATTTATTTTTTGCCATTAACAGAGACGATAACCAACTAATTAAAACTTAACTTTTTTAAACACCAAGTGTAAATACAGCATCACCTTCGAGTTAACTCATTTTAAATATATAATGACATGGTCATTATATACGGTACCTGTACCAACACAAGATTTATCCTGTGTGAAATGATACGGTTATCAAATATGAGTAAATTAACTGTAGTTGCACCTGTAATTGTGGTTTGTTCGGGTTTTTTATATGACAGGAACATATTTTGCACATGATAAAGAGCCCACAAGGTATTTTGAATCAAACCAACCGTTACAGTAACACAAGTAGAAGAAATTATATAACTTTGTTCCTAGACAAACAGATAACTGGAAAGCAGCATGCAAGCCATTATCAAAACACCAGAAACAACCCTGACTGCAGCCTCACGTTCCGTGTGTTTCACAGTAAGAAACATTTAGGCAGTGTCACACCTTCTCATGAAGAAACAAAAGGCCATAAACCAGGCCTTCTCAACTTTCATGAAAAAAACTACAGTAGAAGTCAACAAGTCCTAGCTCGAGAGGTATCGAGTTAGTAATGGTTCGAAATGTTGAAATATACAATGGATTCAAAAAAGGGCGTCCGGTCAGTGCAGCTTAAAAAACAATAAACGCCTCTTTTGGAGACATTTAGCTACAAAGGTTCCCACCCTGAGCAAGATACCAGTTGCGCAAACAATGCCACACAAAATTATCTCACCTGTTGAAACAGGAACTCTAAAAGCCTTCACGAGGCAAATGCACACCTTTGCGTGGATCTGAAGAGCAAAAACCAGGTCAGCTTTGCCACAAACCCAAACTGTAGCCTCTCTTTCCAAGCAGCCGCCTTCCCTCGAGCTGATCTCATACAGCCATCCTGAGCATGAGGCTCCCTCAAACGCCATCCCTGCCCCAGGGGAGGGGCTGTAGTTACTGATGAACGTCATGTTACTACCCAGTTTCCCCTGCTCCAGGCTCAGTAATGCAGTTTACATAAAACTGCCAATTTACTTTCAGCTTGTCTTGTCATCTGGGCCAGCAGCTGCTTACTGCGCAGTAGAGAGGCGGTTTGAAGAGAGAAGCTACAGTTAAAACTTCTTTTAGTTCATTGACTGGCGCTCACGCCTTCACACTCCTTAATGTTTTGGTCCTAATTTGTCTTCTGTTGGATTGAACCAACATAGTGGACAATGTAATAGATATTCAAAGTTTTGGGGAACAGTTTTGAAATTTAAGTACCAACGACAATATTGACATTCAGAAGCTGAAATCAGTTTTTCCTTTCACAAATTGAGTATTTAATTTTTGTCAAGTTTACTTTTTTTCCAATATTTAATATGCCAGTAGGCAGTGTCAAATGACAAAGCTGAAACCCCTAAAAGACATCTGGGTGTGTCTAGAGCATACTTTTAAAGGCCGATTAGGTATTTATAAGCAAATTGAATGTGTACACTAATACATGCAATATAATTGCTAACAATAATTTTGTAGTAACAGCTTTGAGACACTGAACGTGACATTGTAGTTCTTAATGAGCTATCCATGCAGCAAGGTATGCATTTCCTATAAAATACTATTAAAAATCCCTATATTTAAAATCTTAAAATTTACAATACAATCAACTCTTATATTGTGCCTCAGCATATATATATGATTGCTACTGTGTACAGAATTTTATACTATCTTAGTAGAAAATATTTACAAGAGATTGGGCCCTTCGTTCTTCATTTAAGTTCTCCTCCAGGTTCTTTATGCCGTGTAGTTTCATTTATCCAAAAGAGGCTGTAATGCTCTAACGCCCTGTTCTTAATTTGGCAACAATCATAGCTGCCAGCTGTTGTGCATCTGTCATGTGGGGATTCTTTTCCATCACAGAAAGGACAATGCTCGGAGGGAAAATATTGCAGAGGTTCTTGTATGTTTGATACTGATGTTCTGGGATGATATGTGGTTCCCGTGGCTCACCACATATCCCAATCCAGGGATTCCTCCAGAGTTGCTCCATCTTCTCAGGCATGCTTCTTACCATTACCGGTTCGTAACATGGCTGCATGAGGTTGTTACTCAGTGGATACGAGTGGTAAGTGTAGGAGTCTGACGCACACGGTAGCGGATCCCAGCTAGCATGCTGCTCGCGACAGAGAGGTGGTCTTCTCTGCCTTGTAGGGTTACTTTCATAAAGCCGTGAGTCAGAAATACTGTCCATTCTTGTCATGACCAAGGCACGGCTTGGTTGTGCAGTTGATGGATGAACATTTTGAGGCACAGGGTATTCTCCTGGACAACTGGACCGTGCTCCAACAACTGGATGCTGGGCATGTAGGCCTAAGTGGGAAACTGACTGTTTGCGAAGGGATTGCTTAGGCTCTTCAGTTCCGTAACTCTGAACTCTATTTAAGGCTTCATGGTAACCATGGGAAAAAGGCTGAACACGATTTTGCGATGGCAGTCTGTGGATCTTCACATTGTCTTCTGGACTGGCATCTGCTACACCCAGATACAAGTCATTGTAAGAGGAATAAGAATCATTACTTGTATGGCTTAAGCAATTGTCAGGACAGGGGCTTGAGTTTCTAGAATACATCCCCTGGTCCATATCCGCCCCGTAATAATCTGTGTTACGGATACTACTTATGCTCAAGTTGGAGAAATCACTGAGTAAGGAGTAATAGCCATGGTCCCCCAGCGATTCATATTTGGGATACTGGTCAGTATAGCTAACTGAGGTGCCATGGCTATTGGTGACTAGTATAGGAGGATATTGCACACTGGACATATGTTCCAGTGAGGATTTCTGATGCATGAACTGTGAGGAACCTGGCACCGGACTGCTTGCAGAACGAGTATTTAATGCACCAGCTGCATGGCTTTTTGGTGGAGGGAGCGTTGGTACACTTAATGCAGAAACCAGAGACGGGACAGAGCTGGCCTCGGACTTCCGGGCTACTGATAACTTTTCCTCAGGCTCCACAGCTACTGATCTAATGCTTGGATCTGACTGACGTTTTGGGGCAATGCGTTTCACTTCAGAACTGATCTCTCCTTTGGAGCTGGATGGCCCTGTGCCACATTTGGCCAAGGCTCCCTCACTCATAGTTTTCACAGCAGATAATTTGGCACTTATTCGAAGCTCATCCGCTACTGACCTTTGAGGCTGGTTTGCCCGTTCTGGGTGGTAATATTTACATTTGTGCCCATAGGTGCACTTTTTACCTGGAAAAAAAAGTGTTTTCATGTTAAATAAACCAAAAACTAATCAATACCAGCAGTTGCTATCTTTTTTCTTTATATCTTTTGCCACTTCTCAATAGTAATATTTCTACATTAACCCCCTAAGGTATAATTATATGTAATGTATATACAGGCAGTCACAGACTCTGCTACCTGTATCCACGTATATCACTGCATCAAGGGCAAGACACATCACTTTTCTTCCTACTGGCTCATGACTTCAATACTGACAACATACTCAATCCTATATAAAACAAAATAGCTCTAACACAGTTTGTATAGTTATGAATCTCTTTCCTTGAATACAAACCAGAAGAAAATAGCAAAAAGCTGTGTTATCCACAAGGTGTATCTGGTAATACTTAATTTTCTGCTACACTGTATTTATTAATATGCGCATGAAAGGTATGAAAATGGATACAGTGCTCGGATGGCAACATGAAAAATGGCATTTTTTTCCTCCAGTAATGACAAGATGTTAATTGCTTGCTCCACCTACCTTACAATACAATAAATCAATCTGACTTCGGCACTTACCATAAGGACACGGTTGTTTCTTATGTTCAGGAATAACTGGCCTTTTCCTTAAGAAATTTTCAAGGCTTGGACCATGGCGTCCTAAAGGATCATCAGGAGGCATAAATCTAAGGGGAAAGAAATGAAATGTGGATTTCCGTTTTTACTGAGGATTCTGAATTAGCAAATTCCCTTACTTTTGAAGAAAAAAGCATACTTGTCATTCACAAAAGAATACATTAGCAGCCGCTCCTCTATGAACTTCTTCCATTCTGGTTTTTCATTTTGAAGATCCCGATAGTTGTCATTTGATACGATGATGCCATCTGAGTCAAAAGCAAGTTTTACTATGAATCGATCATCATAGCAAACTACTCTTCTTCCCTGAACTCTTCGAGATGGGGTGAAAACAAGAATTTTTTCTTTCTCCAATTTACGTAAGATTTCTTGATCTGTAAAATAATTTTATTTGAGCAGCTTTTAAAAAAAGTTTTTAAAAGAAAGAAATGCAGCCTTTGAAATGTGAAACTTCTTGCCCTCTTTTCTGACAAAGTATTTTGTAATTATGTTCATTTATGGTCCCCATTATCGTTAAAAAATATCTAGATTCAGAGTGCCATTTTATTCCCGAGGTTTCAAAGCACTGGGTAAATATTCAATAACCACTGTACTCCTCTGTAAACAATCATGTACCTTTACTCAGTCTTCCTGAGCACATCAAGAACGCAGTTGTTCCTGTATTACAATAGCCGCCTTGTTAGCCTAGAGTAAAACATAAGTCCTTTCTATGGGCCAAAACACATGCTGCCTCTTCAGTGTTTAAGACAATCCTACTGAATGAGTGCCTGGCCTGATACTACTTATTTTATTATTCACCCAGCAACTAAGAATCAGTTCCTATATGCTTAACAATGTTTGCTAATGGGAATATTATGACTACTACTTCTCCGAAGTGTTGAAACAATCCAGTAATGTTACAAAAAACAGCATTGTTTACAGGTGCAGATACTTAAATGTGTGTTTCCTCACCAGTGAAACTGTCATGTTTTCAAACAAACAGTTGAGTGCAACCTCATCATGCAACATCACATCCACAGCCCAGGATGTAGTACCCATCAGAAATAATGACATGGTTGTATCTTAATGCAATACTTTTTTCTTTTTAACCAAGGGGGTCAAAGAAAATCTTGATCTGTTACCTGTAATTGGTGCATCAGGTCGAGACTGTTCTTTTCTCCATGCAGGTACAAACACAGTAATATCTTTATGTCCTTTTTCCAGAAACCAATCAACAGCTAGTTGAATTCCCCGACAGGAAAATCCTTCTTTATTCCCATGGCTGAAGAACATACAAAAGTTTTAGAAACAGCAAGGGCAAAAGTTACATTTGGTTTTGGGTTTTGTTGTTGTGGTGTTTTGGGGTTTTTGTGGGGTGGTTTGTTTTTTTTCTTCTAAAGCTGCCATGGTCTAAGGATATAAGGGAAACAAAATCTGTAAAGATAGGTAAACATTTATTAGACCAGCCTACATAGTTGGAAAAAGACAATTGTCCAGAGCTATTCACAGCAACATTGCTACTTAAAACTCTATAGAAATGGTGTGACATTTCACTATCCCAAAAGCAAAAACAAATAAACACGAAGCTTTTTCGCTTTTTCATTTTATTAGCTGAGCTAATGAAAAATATCACTTTCCCCAACAAATTAAACTTACCTTAAATATAAAACATAAAAAGTTATCAATAACAAAAAAGGAATGAACTAACAATGCTGGCTGTGATATGCTTTGGTGACAGATGCTTTTAAACATCTAGATTAAAAAAAGCGTGTTTCTTTAATCTAGATGTTCCGCATTTTTTATTAGGACTTTTTCTTTAAGGGAAAAAAATAACCCTCCCAAAGTTGTTTAAGCCCTGCCCTCCATCAAAAATTTGCTTTCTGAAACATATAGGAGTGTCTAAAACAGCACATAATTCAGACAAAGGGGTTTAATTTTTAAAATGGCCTAAGAAGTTTCTGCAATGGAAAAAAGAAATTATTTAGAGGTTTGATAGAAACTAAGGAAATAATAATTACGAGTCTTATTCATTCTACCTCATGGGTGCATCTATCTTGATTTGCTAAACATAGAGTGAACTAAAGAATCAGGTTTTAAATCCTCTCAGGAAATAGTCTGGGAATGCCTGAATAAGGACATATATAAGAGAAGATGACAACATTTAATTATAATATCCTTAGTAGTTAGTCTACACAGGTAAGAGAGACATTGATCTTTGCATTATGGCTGGATTTTGTATTTGGATTCAAGCCAACATTTTCTTTGTCTGAAAAAAGGAGCGCATATATTACTGCTACACCATATACTTGAATAATAAAAACTAAGAGTTCGTGTTCTTTTCAATTAATACTGTAACTACTGTCTGCCCTTCTTACTAAAAAAAAAAAACAACCCAAAGACACAAAAACAACAACCACCAAATAAAACCAACCCTCTTTGTTACACTTCATGTTGGCTAGCAGTGAACTACTTCCAAAATTGCATTTGAAAAGTGTAGACTAGTAAGCCAATACTATGCTCCTTGATGCACACTCTTCAAAATATATTAATTCAATTCCTCCCCCCTCTTCTCAACACAGCTGCAATTTTTCATCACTTGTGATAGGAGTGATGCTGCCCAGTTAGTTTGTCACCCACCAGTCATTATTTCTGAAGACTTCTGTATTAACTTGTGAAGAAAACTAATTAATTTCTTCAAATCACTCCATGCATTGCAAAAGGTGCTAACTCAATCACATCAGTGATGCCATCTTGAGGAGTGAGATCCTCACCACGAGAAAGCAGTGGAGTGGGCAGTGGGAGGGTTACAGAATGCTTTAAGGGCAGAGGAGGCCGAGCGCACCAAAGACCCTCCCTGTTAAAGAAAACCAACAAGGGGTCTAGGTAGCAGCGCTGGGCAGCAGACACAGGAGAGGACTCTGCTATGCAGCCCTGAAGTGCGTGGGCAGCCCACACAGTTGGCTGTAATTAAGGAGGTTTTGCGGCACTATATCACACTAGGAACTCCTCCCAGCGCTTAAAGCAGCTGGCGTTTAACTGTACACAAAGTGGCATCCGGCTGCTGCACCACCCTGTTCCGAGTTGTTAGTTCTGTGTAGCATCGCCCAAAACTGTTTACTCCAAGAAAACTTCAATACTGAAAATGGAAATGGTTCCATTTTCCATATATAGCCACCTTTTGGTTACAACATATACATTTTATCATAAAGGCAAGGCCTCCATTTGCAGCATCAATAATTGCAGTATTTTTAAGCATGAGAAGTGTATAACCCTTGCACTTTTCAGATATTCTCAGTCCGTAGAACAGACGCTGCATAATTAAGAGATTTGCATCTTATTAAAATTGTCTTTAGCATCATTCTATGGATTATCATTCAAAATTTTACTTCAATGTTGTCATTGTTATTATTATAGAACGACGTCACAGACTACCTAACCCTGGCAAGATGCATGCTCTTCCTGGGCTCCCACTGTTACATAAAGCAACACTGAAACAGAACAAGGGCAGACAGATCTAATACCATCTGTATAACTAAGGCCTACAGATCACCAGCCTAGACCAAATCCTTGCAATTTAAATAATGAATACAGAAGCTGCAATGCTGCTAAAGCATTTTTGTTCAGATTTTTGTACTTTTCAGATTTTACAAAATTTAATATCCTTTTAAATTTTCAGATGCATATGCATTTTGTTATGAGTTTGACTCGATGATCCTTGTGGGTCCCTTCCAACTTGAGATATTCTATCATTCTATAGTTCTATAAATAAAGCATGAGTTTAAGCTCCGCAATAGTACACACACACACTTTTCTCCAGTTGCTGCCACATTATGCTTAGGAGTAACTTGAGCAGTACAGAGACTGCAAATTCAACAGGCACAGAAAAAAAGGAAATAAAAAAGTTAAATCCAATATTGGTGATGTTGCTTTACAGAAACATCTTTTGGACTGATGTAACCACAACTTAGCACTGGAAAATCCTGTATATAAAATATCTTTATAGGATTTGGGGGGTTTATGTATTTCAAAACTCAGAATACTCAATAAACCTATAAAAATCTGAATTTTCTTAATACACTGAAAAAAAAATTTGGATCACAAATTCTTTTAGAGCAGAAAGCTGATACTAAAGGAAATCTGTTGTACAAACACTACCCAAAGAAATCTTGATATCACTGATCACTAAACAGACTGTTTAAAGAACTATCTCACAGAAAATCATACTTTCTCAATGATAAACAAATCATTGGCAAGCTGAACTGTGTACTCTACAGACATGCTCAAAGGTGGCATGAGACAGATCTCTTGAGTTAGCGTTGACCCAGGCAGGCAACTGCACGTGTGTACACACGTCTGAAATTACAAGCACCACAGCTGTGTGAGTCAGCACGTTTAGCTCATGCATACCCCTCTACTGACACAGCTAAATTGCTTTGAATTCTGAGCAGGCTTGATCAGCAGGAGCTCAAATACCCTGAAGTGCACCGCCTGTCATCAGCACACACTGCATGTCATTTCAGAAAGAACCAAGTTTTCCTCCCCTATTTGGTTGCCTCTAGACATTGAAGAAAAATAATTTTCAACATTGTTCAAGAACTTCAAAAAATTAAACCCATCCACACAAAAGCACACTACAGTTAGATTGCTAGAACAAAAGATTTGAGGGGAGAACTTGGTTTGAAAAGGGGCAGAGGGGCATTGGAATACAGATTACATATAAAGGAGTAACAGTGTAATTAAAAGCCTGGACTAAAGAGTCCATAAAAAAAGATGTATTATCAGTGTAAATATACTATATGACTTAAAATGACTTTGTCATCAATATTGATTTTTCTCATAAATATTTTAGTGATTTATTATTTCCAAATGTTGTGACAGGGAGACCCACCTCATAGCCACATTGCTTCCATCAATGACAATTGGCCTCAAGTTATCACTGTTATCCACAACTTCATCTTCAAGTGACAATTCAGGGCTTGCTATTTCCTTTGGGCAAGGGCCTCTTGGCACCAGAGTACTAGTGGTACTGCTGGCACTGCTTTGTCCCTCTGATTCACTTTTGTTGCCAAGTCTCACAAGCTCTGCCAGAACATCATTGATGAGCGCATCTGCTCCCAATTTATTCAGTACAGCCTGGATCTGATCTCCTGCATATCCAAGCTTTAAAGCAAAATCCATTTTAGCTTGGTATTCCTTGTCCAAATTTGTTTTGCATTCGTCTTGCTTCAAGTCTTGTGTGATACTGCTCTGTGAAAAACTTGGGCGATCCAAACAAGGGGAACGACAGAGTGGCCGATGTGGTTTAGTGGGAACCTCCTTTTCTCTCCACTGAATATTGCTACAGGTGCTTCTGAAGTATGGTTGCTCAGGTTCACTTTCTGAGCTCGTCCATTCCTCAGATTCAGCACTGCATTCCCCAGCATCTTGTTCCACATTTCTGTCTTCTCTGGAGTGCCTCTTCTCCATTTTCAGCTTCCCTACCATAGACCAGGCCGTCATCACGTTCAGCTTCCAGCCAGAGAGCTCAGTTCTCCTTCATTTCCAAAGCCACCTGGAATTCATACTCAGTTGCATCATGTTGGCCAATTAAAAGTTTACACGAGGCTGGAGTTAATTTGCCTTGCTTACTGTGTTCTGGCATAAACAACACCAACATGAAGTTCCTTAAAAAAAATTAAAAAAAATAAAATTAGCTTTTGACAAATTCCGCGAAATACTCAGCCACTATGATTTTGTTTACAAGTCAGTAGAGGTTCCTAGTCATTCACATTTCTCTGTAAAAACTGATCATAATAAAGCATATAATTATGTTGTCTCTTTAATCACAAATTAAACTCTCTTTCCCTCCCCCAGTTACTTTAAGTACAAAAAAATTACACTTCCCACACAATAAACTTACAGCTGGAATTAATGGAGTATCTTGGTAATATTTAAAGATAATAAAACAGAAAAGGGTGACCCACCACTTTCACTAGAAACCTGTCTTTACAGCCTCTACTGCAGGAACCGCCTGTCTACATCAGGAACAACTAGGTGGAGTTCCAGTACGCACAAAATTTAACACAAACCATTTCAGCCTCTTTGAGTAAGGGTTTACTATCACAACTGGCTAAGTTTACTGCAAGGGGGCTGCTAGATACGTAGAGGTCAGTAACAAGATGCACAAAGGTTCTACACAATGATCATCTTGTGTTCTGTTTACTGGACCTACTACACTGAAAACTCCAAAATCAAGGATGGATATTACTCCATTTTGGCAGAAAGTCAGGATAGACACTCGTAATTCTTGTCTTATACCAGAAGAAAAATTATTCAAGGAATTCTAGTGAGAGATCTGACAAACCAGAAGATTCAAGTGACCTGTGAAGGGCTGAACTGACGTCATGGAGTCTTTGAAAAATAGTTTTTAAAAGGAATTGCACCTACAGCAGTGCATGTTTTCGATAAAATGGTAAACTAAGACCTAGATATAAATGCAGGTAACTAAGGAAAATTGATTACCAAAGTAATTAGCTACAGGCCTACTTTCAGAAAGCTGAAAGTCCCACTTTCCTCTCCTCTGTAAAACAGCGGGCTTGAGAATGCAGGATCCAGTGTGAGCAACAAAAAATAATGATGTAACAGTCTTGAAGAAACCATTTATTTTAAATCCACTTTGTCATTTTGATAAATCTTGCTTTTGTTAGTCAGCTTTTTCAGATTTAACTACAGATAAAGAGAAAACTGAAAGACAGAAAAATGAAAATGTGCTAAACTTCTGAAAGAGCACAGTTTTAAAGCTACATCTACTGCAGAGAATTCTGTCAGCAAAGATACAGTCCAAAGCATGATCCTGGATTTAAACAGCAGTCACGGAAGAAAAACCTAATATTGACACCAGTTTTCCAATATACCTTTGCTTTTAACAGTACAGCCAGTTACCTTTGTGTTCTGACGAATGCTGTAAATATAAGCTGTGGATGCATGAAAAGCTCTTTCCCAGGATTCCTATGAGAATTTTTGTGACACAAAATAGGGACAACTCTGGCACTGGAACAGAGATCGGCCAAAGATATCTCTTCCTAACAAGCTCCTTGTGCACCCAAAAAGAAGTAAAAAATAAATTTAAAAATTTCAAAAGTATAAATTATGGGGTTTGGGGGGTTGTTGGTCACAAGTGTAACTAAGAATAAATTTATATCTCTTTCATGCACCTTTTTCATCTCCTCTCACATCTCTTCCACTCCTTTGGGCTATAAGGAAGTATTAAAAGATGACAAAATTTCCTCAAAAGAGCATAAGCACTCATCTGAATACATAAATTATTTATATACAGGACACTATTAAATACACTTGTATTCAAAAGCTTTTTAAAAATCTTATATCTCCCCAAGAGACCACAGGGGCTCTTATTTAATTACTGTGGTCTACCAAACCAGCAAATAATAGAAGTACTCCCTTAATGTACAGCAGTGTAACTCCCTTGATACACAGTAATGCCAAATCTAAGGACTAAAAATAAGTATTGGAATCTGTCTTGGGGGAAAAGTTGTGTCTAGTGTAGCTAGAAGAAGAGCATCTCCGACATTGTTCATTTTATTATTTATTTGGTTTTCTTCCTAAAAACAGAACTTTAAATTTTTCCACAGAATGAAGTTCAGTAGATACTGAAATCAAGATAGTAACAGAAATGATGACATGCATGAATATATTAATTTAGTGATTTAAAACAAATATAATAAACATAAACCCAAAATCTTAATAAAAGCTCTTTAAAATGAAATATTTTTTTTCGTAAAAATAACACAGACATTTTACAAAGCAATATAAGTGACAAAAGAAAAATGAAAGAACCAGCAGCGTGCACATAAGTCAAAGCTTACTCATTCTGAGTTTTCATATCCTTTCATTTTTAGGTGGTAAGATGCCGAAAATCATAGCCCCGATATACCATTCATCTCAGAAAGCTTTCTTCCTTGACTATTTCCCTACATTAAATGGTGGTTTTCTGTTGCCTATGAGAGTATTTCAGAGAACAACAGGTCTAGAAGAGTGATAAAATTTAATAATCAAAACCATAAAAATGTCAAAGGATCTCTAAGGCAGGTCTCAAAGTGAAACAAAGATTATTAATCTCTGAAACATTTACACAGTAATATATAATTACCTTAAACAGGCCAAACAGTGACATTCTACAAGACTGCACTCTAATTTATGCTCTTTAGTTAGACATCTCACTTAGCAGTGGTAAATTTACATAATGGTGGAGATGGTCGATTTCACCATTTTGTTGCACTGTCCCAATCCCACATACATATCTCTAGTTTTCTGTTCTTTAACATCATATAAGCAATTTACCATAAACTTCATTTGTTCTTCCCTGAAAGTAAGTTCTTATTTTACAAGAAGACAGTTTGATCATAGTCAGGTCTAAAGAATCCTGAATTCAAAAATTATTTAAAGTAGAAATAAATTTAATGCTAAGAACAATTTCTATCACTGCTGCTGGCATACTCACTTCTGTCACACTTACGAAGAAAACAGCTCAGATGATACAATCCATGTTAGGAAGCAGTATTGTATATCTAGAGGAACTGCTCTCTGCCAGTCCTGTGCTGTGGTTTACTATTCTTTGGTCGCTAGTGTTAGATTGGTGGATCTGTTATGAAAGCTCACTCGATGGAAACACCCACTTCTATGACTCATCTTGGAGTTTCTTGCCTTTTTTTTTTTTTTTTTTTTTTTCATTCATGTCAGCCTTTGGTTGAAAGCCACAACTAGGGAAATTTAGCTGTCTCATCCCTCTCTTGCATAGCAGTGGAAAATATTTGGTCTGTGACCACAGTTATCTTTCAAATATTTGAGACGGGAACTAAAAATTCACTAAAAAAGAAATAAACCTCTAGTTATCTTCAAACTATCTAAAAACTAAATCACAATGTTTTAAAAAATCTACTCTTCATACTTGTCCAGGATCTTGTGAGGAAAGCCCTAGAAGTCCAAAGGTTCTGTCTGTACCAACTGTAGTCATTTCTACCAATATACACCACAGATTTTCCACAAAAAAAAAGATATAATATGTAGACATTGTAACTTCTGGAAAAGTAAGGACTTTTCCCCATTTCCTTTAAACACCCAGCACACAGAGCCAATTCTGAAGAGGCAACTTTTGTCAAACAGTTTAGATAACCTGGTTTAGCATCAACTGCCATGTTGACAGAAAATGAGGCAAGCAGTCTGCAGAGCCCATCTCCACAACCCTGTACGCTTTGTACGAAGAGCTCCTAGGAAACAAGTCAGCTTGCACTGAAGTCTCTCCACCCTTAGCCCATCGCTCCATCTGTGCAACTTAACTGTTCTGCTGCATCCACAGACATGGGATGTTATAGGATTTGTTCCCAAATGCATAAAGTTATGATTCTCAAACAGTGAGGGTCATCTCATCCTTGGGTCAGAAGCACCAAAACAAACAAACAAAAAATCCAACAACAAAAACCAACAACAACATTACAGCACAGGACCAAATTTTCCCACTGACCATTGAGAGAGGGTACCTAGGAAGGAAGAAGTGTCGTGTTGCTCCTAAGCCAGCAAACATAATGGAAAGAACTGAGCAAGATAAAGCAGCAGCAGTAGCAACTACCACTACTTTAACACAGCATCCTTCTTCACACCTCCAGACTAGAAACCAGACTTGTAATACCATCATTCAGCTACAAATACAGCACTATGGTCTCTCCCTCATTTCTTCACAGCCGTGAACAGTCCCTGAACCCTAATGCAACCCCTCGAACTACCTACAGCCCCACATTTATCACTATAGATTTACTATATGCACTTACAGACTATGATCCAGACCCTTGACCCTGAGCAAGCCAGCTCTCAACAGTAAGAACAGGCACAGCTAAGGAAACTGATTACTACTTGTCCTCAAATTGCAATTGTGGTTTTTTAAAATAAATCTGCAATCCTATTCTGGAGCCCAGGATCACTACACTATAGATAGCATCTCTTTTCAGTCAGTCAGCATTTTGATCTAACAAGCCTGTCAGTCACTGCCTTTGTCAATGCCAGTGATCCAGACGTAATCAGTACCACCACTCTGAAAAGGCTCAAATGCCCAGTTCTTGGAAAGCTGAGGTCTCTGCTCAGTACCACTCTATGTCTAAAACCCTATTTGGTCTCAGTTTATTTCTGACTTCCAGTTAAGTACCTCTACTTGCTGTCATTACCTCTCCACCTACAGTGAGGCAAGCATTCAGTATATTATCCCTTCTGAGTGGACCACATGGTTCTCCTGCAAATAAAGGAGTCATCTATTATGGAGGCATCTCAGGGAAATGAGTTTTCTGTATGTTCAAAGCATTTAAGCTCGGTGACTTGAATTCACCACCTATCTCAACTGTACAACTGTTTCCTTTGCAACAGTCAAACTAAAGAAATTGCTGATTAAAAACTGTAAGTAGGAACTTCTGAAGTTCCTTTAAAAGAAGCTTCATGCTGCCAGGAAATACAGAACGAGTGAAATACTGACCAGATTCTATCTTGCTACCTCAAATACAAGAGGGGCCCAGGGAAGAGTTATGGCCACTGCTCTTTACACCTTCTCACAGCAAAGGTGAAATGTTGCTAAGCAGATAGAAGATTAACATTTTATCTTGACATTAAGTCAAGTCCAAGTCCTCCATCTTTCACTGCTCTTACAATTTCTAATACATTTTTGACCAAGTTTTGGATTTTTTTATTAAGCTTTTCATAAGCAGCTTGTCTTGCCTTCCCCTCACCACCTCTTCAACTAAAGTGAGGTCCTTGCTTCACTATTTGTTATCTATTGCCATTGAAGCCTAACCTCATAAAGAATTTTAAAACACATTTATAGTTGCTAGCATTGTTTCCTGCTTCCCATGCTGCTTATAGATTCTTAAGTATCAGCTGTCAAATACCTGCCATATACTGTACCAAATAACTATGGTTTCTGTTCAGAAAACCCTGAGCAGCTGCACAGCTCCAGTTCCAGCCATTAGCAAGGCTGAGCATGTAATCCCAGGTTACACACGCAAACACGCACGTATATACAGCACACACAGCCAGCCACACAGATCTGCACAGACACCAACACTCAGCACTCGCACAAACGCAAGCAGTACCAATGGCCTCATCACCTTCCCCTCTCTGGCTGATAAAGGCCCATTAGTGGAAAATATATACACATATGTATCGGGTTTATATAGCAAGATTTTGGTAGCGGGGGGGCTGCAGAGGTGGCTTCTGTGAGAAGAGACCAGGAGCTGCCCCATGTCAGACAGAGTCCATTCCAGGCAGCTCCAAGAAGGACTCACCACTGGCCAAAGCTGAGCCCATCAGCGATAGTGGTGCCGCCTCTGTCTTCCTGCCACATCCTCCACAGACACATACACACACCCCTCACCCCCCAAAACCAGCACTCTCAATCAACCCACAGACCTTACAGTCTTTCCAGCAGTTGGCCTGGACCTACCGGTCCCTCTGGTAGCCAGCTCTCCCAGTTGTCTCACTCCAGAGATATACACATATACACAGCTTCCTAGCCACTTAAACTTCTTGCCAGCTACTTCAGCTTGTTATTTGCTAGCGATCATGCACCAACATGCATACCCTCCACTTGCTTGCACCACAGACACACAGGTCCCTAGAGAGCCCTTCACCCACAAAACCAGTTAGAAATGGAGTTTAATATGAAGACATAGGGCTGGAGCACCTCTCCTATGAGGAGAGGCTGAAAGAGTTGGGGCTGTTCAGCCTGGAGAAGAGAAGGCTCCGGGGAGATCTTATTGAGGCCTTCCAGTACCTAAAGGGGGCCTACAGGAGAGCTGGGGAAGGACTTTTTACTAGGGCATCTAGTGATAGGACAAGGGGGAATGGCTTTAAACTGGAAGAGGGCAGGTTTAGATTAAACATTAGGGAGAAGTTTTTCACTTTGAGGGTGGTAAGGCACTGGCACAGGTTGCCCAGAGAGGTTGTTGAGGCCCCATCCCTGGTGGTATTCAAGGCCAGGCTGGACGTGGCCTTGGGCAACCTGGTCTAGTGGGAGGTGTCCCTGCCTATGGCAGGGGGGTTGGAACTCAATGATCTTCAAGGTCCTTTCCAACCTAAACCATCCTATGATTCTATGACAGGATAGAGTGTGCTGGCCAGGTCTGTGACATGGCCAGACAAGCACACTGATCAATAATCCCTTTACGGGCAACCTGCCCCTATTATCCCTTTATCCCCCTATTTTCCCATGGTGGTTCCTTCACCAATCATCTTGAAACCTCCATTCTCTCCCCTGATCCCTAAAATGCCTTTGGTTCCTTCCCCGAGACTGCACAAGCCGTATGCAACCACAAAATGCTCTTTCCTTGCATCCCCCAAATGCATCCCATATCCCCTCAGTCTGTGAGGTGGTCCAGACAGCCTCTACCATTACTCGTTTCATCATGATAGGTGTCACCTCGGGAGCACAGGGCAATTGCTATCCTGTGACAGCCACCGGAGGAGCCTGTGCTGGGCCACCATTTCTCTGACTGTGTTATTGGGGTTCCCTTACCTGCCATCGTGACCTTTGTGGTTGTGGAAACAAGCTTTTTATCACACACACTAACAGTTTATTTCAAACATTTTGGGCAAGATGCATTTTTTATTATTATGTGTATAGAAATACCTACATTTTCACTACTTGAGCTTTCTAAGTAATTTGTTACAAGTATTTCTATTAGAATGTTTTCCATAAAGTTGAATGAACCATGACTGAGAGGACAATCAAATGATATTGTAGCATCATAATAAACAAAAGGTTAGAAAAGGTTCAAACAGCAAAGGCTAGATCTAGTACTAGACTCTTAATATACATAATACCATTTTGCATTGCAGTTCTTAAATGTTAAGATAAATATTACTTGAATATTACACACATTTCTCTCAACTTAAATATCATGCTTTGACCAAACATTGTAATTCTGCCTCTAAATTCTTTTTTAAAAAGGATTTAATAAAGTACAAAATGCAAAAATACAATGCAAAGAACTTAACATCTGAATGAATGTACCTTTCTTACTGAGTTACAAGCCTATCATCTTTGTTACTAGTAACTGTACAGAGCACACATCTCGTGTGGTGCACTTTAACCTCCAAACTTCCATGTTTTGTAAAGGAACCGGCTAAAGCCATATATTCAACTTCTTTTCTAACAATGCCATCATGTCCCACATGATTAATTTTTTGAATTTTTTGAATCAGCCAAGTCACCGCTGAATTTTTCTACAATAAAAGAGATGGAGTAAAGATAATATCTGAACTTTAAAGCGGTAGGCTGTATGTAATATGCATAATTTGTATACATATAGTCTAAAAAACTATGCACAAATATATATATATTTATTTATTTTTAAATAAAAAAATCATTTGGTAGTTCACATTTTCCACATCCATATGAAAACAACTCCTGGCTATTAATCTTCCTTGTGCTTCACACTTTAAGTGACAAAGTTCATCATTTCTTTGATACATGTAAAAACAACCACAATCAGTGCCACATCTCCGAGATAACTTCCAGTCAGCAGCAGCGTATGTATGAAATTAACTCACTGGCATTTAGACTAAAAAACCTCAAAGCTGCAATAGTATCGTTTGCTTGTTTGTTTTTCCACACTGCAGTTTTCAGAAATTCAAACACGTCATCTTGCAGAGTACTGACAATAATGAAGAATTTCTTTTCTTTCTGATTTACATTATCTAGCAATGGTAGCACAGCTGTACCTAAGGAACTCAATCAGTTCTCATTCTATCCTAACTATACAGTCCCCACCCAAAAGAAAATACAGTCTAGAATTATGACGACAGGCTACGGATGAATTAGACAAGTGATAACTGAAATATCAGAACGACTACATGAAACATTTTGGTATTGTTTCAGTTCAATGTTTGTGCGAACACCTTTAGAAAGTAGTACTTAGTAGGCACATTAAGGGAGTTTATGGAAAGGTTTTAAAGGGCCAAGTGGAAAGAAATTATGCATTTAATATTCATGTGTACAAACATACCCACACACATCAAAATAAGCAGCTTAGGAAAGGATCTCAATATGAAGTGAGAGCCTGGATAAATGTTTTGGTGGGTTAACAGAAATAGATTACTTGATCTCAGTCATCTCCCTGGCCATAACGTTGAGAAATCTCAGAAGCAGTATGGCTGCATGGATCTAAGAAGATGGCCAAGTCTAAGAGGACCCCTAGATTTCAGGCCCACATATCCAGGAGAAATGAAAGCAGTGTTTCAGCCATTTTCAGGTTAAATTAGAAGCTGAACATTTAGGGGGAATTGTAAAATTCTATTCAAGCCAGAAGTTTGAACAAAAGGAGCGAAGATCTGTAGATGAAAAATCTGAGAAGCAACTAAACAGTTCAAGGCATTTGAATTAACTCCCCAATAACATGGTACAGAATAAAGACTGAAAGGAAACAGCGATGAGACTCTGGGACCCTTTACAGAAGGAAGAAGGATGGGAGTAGGAGGATAAAGTGAAGAGACAAAGTGATAATCTCAACTGCATACAAAGTTAGCCTGCAAACAGGGTATACCTTTAACAGGGTAATATCAGACTGACTAGTACAAGAGTGAACTATGGATTACATTTAATCTAGTGCAAGCAATTCAAGTATCACGTAGAATAAAATGACAACTTTCAGGCAAAGTCTTTGGACAGGGATATCTTAGTTGAGATCTACTTCTGGAAGCAATAGGTGATCCACTGAGAATTCTCTAGTATCTCATTGCCTTTATGCTCACTTTGCCCTTACGTGCACAGAAAAAGTTACTGGAAAAAAGCACTAATAATCAGTTTACAGAATGATCCTTGCAGATAATCTACCACTTTTTTGTTTTGTTATTGCTTATACTGTACACTCTTTAAAGGTAGTATAGATGCATTCAGGAGTTATCACACAGGGGTAAATTAAAAAAAATCCACTTACAAGCAAAAACAGACATGAAAAAAACATAAATAATTTGAGTAACCCTCGATTTTGCTGATAACTACAAAATTGAAAAATGAGTCAGCATGCCTCAAAATTTTCTCAGAGATGGAATAAAGCTCATCTCACAGATCATAAACAACAACATTCTATCGCTGAAATTTTAGTGTTTGTTTTGTATGAGTTACGGTCTCTCCAAAGACAGATGAATAAGAACACACATTTAAGGACAGAAAAGAAAGCTATTACCAATTTCTGATTTGAAGATATTATAACTCCAAAATATATATACTGCAGCTTTAAAATTTTAATTCTCATGATGCTCATTGCTAAGCAACCAAGTTTTCTTACTAAACACCTCTTTCAGCACAGTCACGACTGACTAGTAGAATTGATAATGTGATTCAGAGAAAAGAGTGAGGCAAAATTATCTGTATTTTGTTCATAAAGGACCCAACTGAAAGCATCTATTTATTTTTGCTGGTATTAAAACAGAAGGAAAACGTCTGCTCAGTAATAAAGTACTGTAATATTTATGAAAAATACTTCAGAATTATTTAACAACTACTATTCAAATGACAATGACTATTAAAGAGCAGGTGCTAGAAAAACTCTAGTCAATGCCTGTTCATTTCAGCAGGACCAACAGAATTGGAGAAGACAGGGTGAAAGAATGGACTGAACAACTTTTGGTCCCTTATGACACTATCCTTCCACTGCCTAAGTGTGCTCTGAGCCATGCCCTTCAAAGGGGCAATTATACAATGCACACATCTATTATGAGGAACAACCTTTAAGTGAAAGATGTTTTATTAATTAACTCCTTTCATCAACTTTTCAGCAGCTTTTCTTGTTTTCTGTAATTGCAGATACTAAAATGCAAAATTGAAAAAAAAAACCCCAACAAAAAACCCATTCTCAAATGTCTCTCTCACCTGGACAATACATACAGACAACAATGACTCCATAGTATTTCTTTTAAGGAGGGAGAGGATAGTTTGTTTTCCCTTGTATATTTTAGAGATACATGTAGTTAATAAGTGATTTTTAATAACACTCCAAGAAATAAATAATCTAACCAAATAGTGACACATGAAATGGTAACATCTAGGGGAGTTCCATAAGCACAGTTAGGAATAAATATTGCAAATTTCTCCTTTTGTATTTCTTAAACTGTCAAAAAAAAATCTCCACAAGAATTTAAAAAAAAAAGGCATGTTTTTTATTAAGAAAACTAAGTTATTCCATCCATGGCTTCAGCATGAAGTATCTCCCTTTACTCTTCATTTCACTAACTTATCATTAGCGCACTCCTCTGTATAGATTCTTCCCTTTAAGACAGACACACTGGAAGAGGCATCTTTCTGGAAGAAGGCTGTTCTAGACAATAGCCAAGTCTTTGATTACTGTGGCTATTTCTACATCATCATCAGCTGACTGAAGTACACAAAGACATATATCCAAACTAATCTTCATGTAGCTAGCTCAGGCACTAAGAGCAGCCAAATAATAACATGGACTTCAACACAAACTGTGTAAACCTACCACGATCCCAGGTTACTTGTTCTACAACGCATGAATTAATGAAACCCATTCTATCATCTTCACAACTAAACAACATATAGGTCTGGTATATTATATTATCTACTACAACTATGCCTCGTGATTACAGTGTAGACAGTATATAAGCCTACTAACACAAAAGCTGACAACTTCCTGGTTACACACATACCGATTACGGTAAATTAAGAGTCTAAAACCATGGAAACAATATGAGTAGAGACAAAGAGAAAGAGAAGTCTTTTTAAAAATGATTCAGTGTTCACAGACACTACATCCAATAGGATCTTCAACATTGCAGCGTGCTACAGCACAGACCAGTGGTTACTCTGAAGACACGTTCTCAGAGTAATGTTTTTGTGATCTTTAAAAACTTCAACACACGACTAATTGCCATTTTAAAGACATTATAATTTGGGCCTGTAGCACAAAAAAAAATAATGCATTGCACAAGCCTTCAGGAATGTGACAAACCAGTATTTATTAGGCAGTAGTTATTGTCAGAGGACATAGACAAAGAGCAGCTCAAGATGCATAGGTGGCACTGGACTTTGGATCAGCCCTTAATTTTGAAAACCACATTTCTACACTGCTCATGACGCAACTCAACATTGGTGTTTTCATGGCATTGAAGACACAACCTCCTTGTTGTATTCTTATTTCAGGAGCAGTACAGATACTACACACATTACTGCTTGCTGCTTTGAGTATTTTCTGAGGTAGTGAACTATTTTATCTACTGAGAAAGAAGCACTTAAAGCTGACAAAGTATATGAGTCACAAATAAAAGTGGTAGCTTTTTCTCATTCTAATTATACACTTAGGTGGTACACATGTGCTGGGGGAGATTCACAACTGAAAAAAACCAGATAATATTCTAAAATTAACATCTGGGTATTTCAGAATGGATTAAAAAAATTGGAAGAGTTGCACTGCATGACATTATGTGCAATTCTCTTTTGTCCTTAATAAAAAGGTTTGGTGATTTGTAGCTATTTGCCTGTGTGTTTATACATCTTAAACCACTAGATTTCCATATTTATCACTATTTTAAACAGAGATAACAGGAATACATTACAGTTTACACACACATACCATAACAATATATATGTTGTAATTCAACAGGAATTAATCACTTTTACCAATTTATTTTTTGAACCTTAGAATGAATTATTTTCAGCATGTAACAAATGTGGTAGCTTAGCATATTTAATTTTCATTTACTGTGTCAAGTCTCACAAGACTGTAGGAAAACAGGATAAAATCCGCTATGTAGAAAACTTTCCTATTTAAGTTGGCCATTTTGAAATTAAAGTGACTCCAAAGTGTGATGCTTTTGCAAAAATACAGTCACAGTTTCAAGTGCACCTCTCAGTAATGTCAACAAGATCATATGACCAAGCACTCCAACTTTATCTAGCAGAACCTGGAATAAAGAATTCTGCCCCTTTTGCTCCTTTTAAAACTGTATTTTACATATTTTTAAGACTGTTCTAAGAGCTTTTATACTGAGCAAACAACACTCATGTAAGCACAAAATCACTAACAGATGTATCACATAAATATTCTGATATAGCTTCCATAAAAAGTCCAAAATACGTAAGAGTCACTCAGTGAAAGAAAAGAAGTATATCAGGCTTTGACCAAGATAAAAGCAGCTGGCTTTTGATGCAAATATCTGGCATTAACATCACTTATACGACTTTGCTCCCTGAGAAGCGAGGAATCTTCCTTTTTTAAAAGGAATACTCTTATTTTAAGATACTTAAAATGAAATTATGTTCAAATACTTTTTGTACTTTTTAATCTAATAAATTAAACCAATTCGTTTCTCCATTCTAGAAGAGATGGTCTAAACCAAAGACCTGAGCACAGATCTGCAGCTCATTTATACATTAGAGACATGTATAATCAGTATTCCCAGAGTAAGTGCTAAATCAAATGGCATTTTTAACAGAAGCGTTAAAATGGCAGATCAGAGTTTTTAGTCCCTTGATAATTAGAGCCATATAAATGACAGCATTTTGATTCAGTTTAATGGATTTTTTTCTTACCTTACTACGCAATGTCAGTCTCAACACGTTAATGGGAAGTTTCAACACTGTCATTTTGATGAACAGAGAAACCTTAAATTTACACAAATCAAAGGCCTAATATTGTATAGTCTTTTATCAAGCCAAACTAAGAACAACATCAAGAAAAATATTTTACTTTTCCTACTCATTATGACTTCTCTGAAGTAAAACACTGATATGCATTAAGTCTAAAGTAAAGCACTAGCAGGTAACACCAGTAGTGAATACCTTGTCCTTAAAATTAATATTGAAATTGCAATTGAAAAATAGCCTGCTGGCTACGGTTAATAATTTTTATTTAGAAGCTTCCTCCTTCCTGAATCAACTCAGATGTAGCATTCTAAAAGAAAAGCAAATCTGCCGTTTCTGTATCTGTCTCTCCCTCCCTTAACCACCTTTGAAGCAGAACAATAAGGAATGTGACTTCACACGCTTCTGTTACAGAGAGGCAAAGAGCAAAGGAAGATTTTCAGCGTTGACTCACCAGTTAGGATGAATGTAATCATCATCACCACCCAACCTTGAAGGGGATATTCTTTCTTAACAAATGCTGAGGGAACACTTGTAATGGTAGAAGAGGTTCAGCTGTGCAGAAAGGACTGAATTTGAGGAATCCACACACCAGAATATATAGAACTAGCAATGACCTTTCTGTTCTTCTGTATCTTTTTGTGCCTACATGTGTCCTGTTTACACAGAACAGCCATGGAGAAAAAAACACCATATACTTACATACACAAACATACGGTCATATATATACACATAAGTTCTGAATCTGTCAGTGTATCACTTGATACATTTCACAGACCAATTTAGTAAAGTGAAATAGACTTCCTCCTTCCCAAATGCTGCAAAAACTTAACTTCCTCACCAGCTTCTAGCCCACTGTCCCTGAAATCCCTTTACCACAGCTGGCTCTGTTTGAAACAAATGACGAATGCTGTGCGAGAACTATGGAAATTCAGGGTCGTTGCCAATGATGTAAAATTAGCTGTTGAGCTAGCAGGTCAGTTAATTTTCAAATTTGATGAGGATATCTGTGGGTATGAAAATCTAGATTCATGCAATCTTGCCATAGACTCTTAACCAAAACACCTAAGCTAGGAACGTACTTGTCCATGACTCTCCCTACAGTATGAAGAGGCTGATGGGCTCATGAACATCAGCTGGAAAAGTAATTGGGTGGGGAGTTAGGGGAGAAATATTTGGTTTTAAACACAGATCAAGTTTACAGTGTGTCTCGAAAACATAATTGCACCTGTGCAAACAGGAACAATGTCCTGCAACACAAAGGCAAGAAAGAACCATCATGGTAGACAAAAATATCTTATACAAGCATTGTCATGCAAGAAAGTAATTGTGCAGCTATCCCCCTAAGGACGTCAGTTTCTCACTTTCCATTTCAACACTGCTGAATGCAAGGGACTGGTGTTTGGCTGGGCTACTGAACAAGGCATCGGAGAGTGACAGTGTCATCCACCAACGACAAGACATTCAGCTGAATGACATTCAAGAGCCACAACTTACTTCCCAGACTGTGAAAGTTAATGAGCACAACTCTGCCTTTTTATGGTCTTTTTATTTGAGCAAAATTAGATTAAATACTTCAACAATTCTAGTGATCAAGGTTTTAAACAAAAAAAACCAAACTTCCCATATATGCCACTGAGTTCCAGCAGGTTACAAAGTTACAGATCTTTTTCTGGCTGCCCTTGATGATAACTTCCTTGTTCAGCTTAGAGGAAATGGTACTGAGTTACTATGCCATTATGCTCAACCTCCCCATAACAAGCAAGACACTAAACAGAAAAGCATAGCACTTTGAGGTCTTATTTCTGATGCAGCAAAGAAGGTGCTCAGAACTTCATTTTTCTAACTTTGCTCAAACTGTAGTATTGTACATCACAAGCATTAAGTATCTGCCCTGCAGGACTGTCTGACAAGTTTAAAGAGCATGACGGAACATCTGTGGCACTTTTGCATGGCTAACCTTTCATAAGCGATCCAGAAATTAACCTAGAGACCATTTCAGACAACGCCAGGAAAAAAAACCAACATGATCCTGTTAACAGACAACAGGGAAATGAGTAAAATCATTTTGATTAGCTAGAAGTTTGAGAAAGAATGGCCACTTCTGAAAATCCAAAATAAAAGCTACTGAACACTAGTGTCACAGTAGATTTGAACACATAGAACAATGTTTTCTTTACTGCGCAAATACGCAATGAATCCCTAGGCCTAAATCTACAGCCTTTACCAAGCCTAAACTTGCAAAGAAGTCATTTTGCTTTGGTGATGACTGCAGGATTTAATACAGAACATACAACAGAAACAATATCATAGAATAGAAAACCTAAAACCTTCTTAGCATATTGTGGAGTTTTGTTAAACTGAAAAATTTTACTATGAAACTACAATATCACTTCAATGTTTGAGGTACTTCAAATTTACTTCAGTAAATACTTCAAGTGATCACCGATATCAGTATTAGAATGATTAGTATTAAAGGCAAGCTATGTCTAGCATGTCACATAAATAGAGGACTTGAAATCGCTTGTGAAGGAGTCAAGTACAAATCAAGCGTGAACTGAAGAGAAAAGCAAAGGTAGTATAGAATTTAAGCATCTTGCCTCAAATTGCATTCATTTTGTCACACTCATAAGTATGAATTCAAAGGGACAGGATGGACATAGTTGGAATTATAAAGAGAGGAAGCGGCATTTTAGCTTTTTCTTAAGATATATGATTAGCATATGGAGTTAACCAATTTCATGACCTAGGAAGAACAGGTAGTGCTGAGCACAAGTATAAAGTACAGGACAGACATCTGAAGGGAAGGAAAGGGAATATTTCTATTGCATTAGGTATTCAACCATACTTCCTAAGACAGGAAAAAAAGAGAAAGAAGTAGACAGTAAACACGCATTCAAAAAAAGGTGTTCTAACAATAATACAGTACCTCTTTCCACCAATTTTCTCTTTCTAATAATCCTAAGCAGTTACAGCTGGCATTACCGCTAGTCAGAAAGTCTGCTGTCCCTACCAAGGCAAGATTTACACTTCAGCTGACAACATTACGTAAAATAGGAGCGGGAGCCTTAACCCCATAAAAGATTACTTGTTAGCAGTTCCTTATAAACTGAGATCACGTATTCAGTTCTAAAACCAAAGCAATACACTGGTTCTCCTAATCCACATTCTGATAGAAGGCCGTTTGGTACTACCTACAAGTCAGATCTAAATGACTCATTAATGCTTTGGGAAGGAAAAAAAAAAAAAGTTGTGATTGCAGCTAAGTCAGACACACATCAAGGATGTGATGCATCTTATCATCTTAACTTAAACTAATTCTAATTTTGTAATTGAATATTTAGAACACTTACTTTGATAGACTAAACCCAATGTTTCTTTAACCAAAAATCTCATCCAGAAGCAATCTTTGAGAAACCTGAAGATCAAAGGGTATTCAGTTTCTAAAGGTTTCAACATACTGGGTGCACCCTCACATGCTATGCCATCCAACAAGAGGCACGATGTATACTCAGCTGCTAGGACATATGCTTTCTGATAAACTGAAACAACCACTTTAGAAGCTACTAAAAAAAATGCCAGAAGCAGAGAGAGACACCTCGCTCAGTAAGCATCAAACAGCACCTTTACGGAAAGCAGCAAGAAGAGCTTAAAGGCATCTTGTGACTTTAGATTTTCACACCTGTTACCTTGCTTTTGCAAAAACAAGTCAGTCCATTGCTAATTAGGTCTGCTTTGAGCAAGGTGTTGGTCTAGATGACTTCCTGAAGTCCAGTCCAAACTAATCTTCCTTTTATTCTAAGATTCCTTCATTCTTATCATGACAACACTGCTCATTTCCAAGTCAAAGAAGCTGGAAAGTCATCTTCAAGAAGACTAGAGAAAAAGCCTACTGCTTTACTTTCGAAAATGACAACAGCAAACCCCTATTCTCCAACAACCTCATCTCTCCCTTTCTGAAGGGAGATCTATATACGGAGGAGGGCTGAGGGGAAGTTTTTTTTTGGTGTGGTGTGTTAGATTGTTTTAGGGGGTGTTTTTTCATTTGTTTTTAAAATCAGGACAACCTAGAAAGGGAAAGACCTAGCNGGGGAGGTGAGGGGAGGTCAGAGGGGCAATCGCATGTGGTTTTTAGTTTAAAATTCTCAGACTTAATTTTGACTTTATGTGATTTGGCCGAGGTGTCTGTGGGCTCATTAAGGCAGCGTATATGTTAAATTTCTTGCGGATTTCCTTACTAAAAATAATTAGAGTCTAAAATTTTGGCTTTAGCCTAAGGTTGATACTCTGTCCCTGTTACAGCATTCCTCTCTAGACAACTGAAACAGAAGTCGACTCGGATAAATCAGAACAGTTATTAATCTGGATAAGGGGACTCTCTCCAGATAGGACTGAATGTGGAAAAAGAGCTCTTGTATTTCAGCTATGTAACCAACAAGCACCTTGGCCTAGCTAGGATTTGTAAAAGGCTTTAGTTATACTGTACCATGATACCCTAATGAAATTCTAGAAGAGGCCCACAACAAACCATGCAAAGCCTAGGTTTTATGTTGACATGGTGATTCAACCTGCTTTGCCAGCAAGCAATGTCAAAAATAACTCATGCAAGAAAATGAAATACAATAGCTACCTTTAAAACTCAAAGACACTAAGCTGAAGTACTTGTTTAAAATATAGAAAGAACACATATATTTGAATCAAAACTGCCAGCTAATGAAGAGTTTTTCTTACTATGGCCAATCTAATGAATAAATTGTTCACCTCAGAACAACAAAACTACATCTTCAGAGATGCTATACTGCTTAGCTCTGTGCTTCCAAGCATGTTTACTAAATCTGAAATATAGCAAATGCAATACTACTTATCATGGCATCAAGCCTAGATCTGTAAAGGTGGTCATGGTATTCTTACTTCCAGATGAATTATCTGTGTTACCACGAATATGTTGTATCAAATATAGCTTATCAACAAAAAAGGACAATTCAAAGGAAATAAAAAAAACCCATATTAACAGATGCAAAAAATTTTTAAAATACCAGTATTATTACTCAAACATGCTTTTCATTTATAACGCCTAGAAAAAAAATAGCCTTTTACAATAAACTTACAAAAAATGTTAGTTTGTATATATAAAAATATATATTTGTCCAGCCACGTACACATGGCTCTTCAAAGCCCTTTATGCCTAGCAGATTCCATGATTGAAAGAGAACAGCTTTCCCAGGGATGTGTGTGAGGTCCAGGTAGCATTACAGCCTTTTTTTTTTTTTTAACCTTATGAGACGGACAAATCAATATATCAAACTACTTTACAACCTGGTAACACCTGGAAACTTCTTCTGCGTTTATAAATTACATTTCTTCACCCTTCCAAGCCCTGCTTCCATAACTGAACTTACCTGCTGCCTTCCTTATTCCCAAAAGCTCCAATGCTTCTGCTCTTGATGTAAACAGTAACAGAGTGCAAGTGACAGAAGCAATTTGTTTTATTTCTATTATTCACAGATCTATAGTAGAATTATAAGTGTTTTTAAAAAATGACATTTCAGTTGCAAACTGTAAAATGGATAGGAAAGTCAAAACCAGTGGATGACTACAATGGAATAATTTGCAGTGGAAAAGGCATCCAGAAAGATCAAAGAACGGAAAGCCAGAACTTACCTCATTCACAGCAGTTGACTGTAAGAATTTACTTTCTTACTAGTTCATCTGCGTATAAAGTGTAATTAGTATCTGTTCACCTCTTAACACCTTTTGTTTCCATTCTTTCTGAATAGTGAGTTTGGAGGCCGTTAGATTTTTTTTTTTTAAATACATCTTAAAGAGGTCATTCAAATGAAACTGACTTAGGAAGCTTTACAGATTGCTTCTATTAAAACTCGCTAAGCATTAGATCATTTTAGAAGACAAACAGACCACGGGTGCAGAAAATGTCAACAGCCACAAGATCAATATGTGGAAAACATAGGACAGTGAAGAAGAAAAGACATATTCCAACAGCAGATAAATTGTTCTAAATGCGAAGATGACCTTGACATTCCCACTAACGCATTTTTCCAGCAAGAAGCAAAAATAATTTTCTAAGTGACATTAGCTACACTTGTGAAATACACCTTTCAGTTCTACATACCATAGTCCATTTATAACATCTGGCTAGCAAAAAATATATCTTATCAATAACGTATATCTCCTATACAAAAACGACTATTTGACAAGACACATCCATTCCAATAAACAAACATACCAAGCATAAGGAATCAGATGGATCATGCTCAGGATCAGATGGAATTCAGATAGATCAGATGCTGCACAATCCCAGGCACTCAGAACTACTGATATGCATAATGGAGGTTCATAAATGACCAGTATTTTAATTTTCTTCCTATTCCTACTTCCCATTTATGACAATACATGCTAATCACTGAAACTGCATTGCAAGATTTAAAAAAAAAAAAATCACATGTATCTCAATAAACCCGAATTAATTTAGATTCCCATTTATGAACTCAGGAAAACATAATGTAGCTTTTGATTCAATTTTACTGTTCGCTAACTTGCGAAGAAAACATACAGCTCATGTGAAAAATAATCTCCAAAGGATTAAATGGCAATTAGAAAAGCAGACAGGTACGAAAAATAACATTTTTGAATGAACCGGTTAGTAAAAGTATCTCAAACCTCATGTGTACTGCGGTCAGTGACCAGTTCCTTATTCACATTTGCACTACAAAGCAAAATGGAAGGATGCGAGTAGCGACCATCAGGTCNCCCCCCCCCCCCCCCCAAGAGTAATTGCCTCCTTCCACCACCTCGCTTTCGTTAACGCAAGTTTCTCGCGACCCTCCTTACGTTCAGACACCGAGCGCCGCCTCCAGCAGCGCGCTAACGCGGCCCTCGCCATCCCCCCGCCGCACCTGCAATCACTAAACGAAACCAGGCCAATCTCCCGGCTCCCTACCCACCGCCCAGCCCGCCGCACCCGCCCCCCGGACCCACAGCACGCTCCTGCACCAGCTGCCCGCACAAGGTCCCCGCCGCCCCACAGCCCCCCCCCGGCCCCGGCAGCACCTGACGCGGGGCGGGCCGCGGCACGCCACGGACAGCGGCCACGCCGGGGGGAGGGAGCCGCCGCCCCTCCGCCCGCCCCTCCCCGTGCGCGCCG
>VUYV01000006.1:357176-446991 GCA_008711295.1 Anarhynchus alexandrinus | reverse complement strand
GCCCTCCTCCAGCCCTGTCCCCAGCTTGGTTGTCCTCCTCTGGACATGTTCAAGCACCTTCACGTCCTTAAATGGTGGGGCCCAGCGCTGCACACACTGCCCCAGGTATTCTAATGTCAATCGTTACAAATTTTCTCCTGCCCTCACGTCTCCAAGTCCGCCCTGCCAGCTGGGCTGCGTTATGAAATACTGAATGAATTTTATCATCTGCAAGAGACAAATGGTACAGGTTGGCTGCTTTAACTCACCGATATTTGTCTGTAAAGATGTTTCAGATACTCTGAGGAAAAAAATGCAGAAGTTGACAAAATGTACACTATTACTCTGTATGTAATTTTGTTGTATAAATTAATCTGTCATACTCACTCATTTTAAAGAAACTCTGATGATCGTTTGTTATATCAGGACGCTCTTTACAACATGTGCCAGTTTTCTGTAAATAATAGTGAAGAAATGTCCAAATTAAATGTCAGTATACTTTTGTTAGGGTCCTTTCTTCTGTATCCAAATATTTATTTACTTTAAAGACAATAGTGAAGAAATGAAAAAGGAAAAGAATATACATTAACGTGTTATACCTAGCATGTACCGAGAAAAGAAAGAAAAATTTTCATCGTAACATCCAGTCTTGTGAAATGGATTGCTCTAGCCAAGGTGATTACCTAGAGGGGAAAAAAAAAAAATCATTCTTGTGGTTGGGATTGTTCTGTACTGGATTTGTTGTCACGGTGGTAAGGCTGCGTGGACTGATGTTAGGCTGTTAAATGGAAGCGGCTAACTTTTTTCATGCAACAAAATTAAATCCGGTGCTCAGTGGAATAGGGGAGTATTTTAGCATTGATTTCATTCTGCATAATACCGCAAGTTGTTTTGAAATGTATCTGCCTGTTAGCTTTTGGTTTAAAAAGGATCAAATAGAAACAAGGTTGAACTTTTCAGGGTCAGCTGAAAGATTTTTATCAATGGCAGTTTGGTGCTTAAGTCCCTCCGCTCCCTTTGAAAAATGTAATCCGCATGCTGGGAAAAACTGGTTGTTTGGGTCCCACATACCACAGTTTATAAATAGCAGCAGAATAGACATTAAACATCAGTGCAGTGATTTAGGATCATAAAAGGAAGTGTCAGACCCATTTTGTATACAAGGAAAAGTGAAACAGACACATGAAGACACTTGACCAAAGCCATGAAGTGAAAGCTGAATGCTGCCAATTTGAATGTGCTTGAACGGCACGTATGAGCATCAGCGCCGAAAGAGCGACGCTGATGCGCGGACCCCTGGCCGCCCCCTCTACCCTCAGAGCAACACGCCTCATGATGTGCCGATTCTTGACTTTGCAATCTGGAAAAGGATTTTCATCTCTGGAAACAGTAGGGATCACGGAGTGTACATCTAACAGAGTACTGACAGCTCTCTCCAGGGTACGTTGTGCCTTTTCCTCACCTTGTTACCTGAGCTGATGGCAGTGGTGAAAGTACAAACTTCCTTCTTCCTCTGTCACTTTGCTGAAAGTGACACTGAGAAGATACTCAGAAAATTGGCAGCAATAGCAGAAGCAGCATATAAAGGACTGTATTCTTCAATGGTGGGGAGAAAAAATGATGCTACATTACCAAAACCAGGGAGAGTTAAGAAGATACAAACAGCAAAGAAGATTCACCATACTTCAAAGGCAGCAGAGGGACATGAGCACTGGAAAATAGCCATGCTGGTCCCACAGCTGAGAGAGGCACAGGGTGTGCCACAGCAGGCACCAATTTCCTGTGGATGCTGAGCTCAAGCTAATTGCACACCCCAGGAGACTTCTATTTATCTAGAGTATGATTTAAAACCCGCCGAAAGCAATGGGAATCTACCTGCTGCTACAAAATACAGTTCGGCTCAAGCCTTCATTTCTTTTGAGTGCTTTTAAGTATTGTTTCTTCCCTTTGTTATTCTGCACAGCTAAATATTTGTAGTTTTGTACAAATTACAAAGTTTGTATTCCTATATATGCTACCACCGCTGCTGATGGGCTCAGCTTTGGCCAGCGGTGAGTCTGTCTTGGAGCTGTCTGGAACTGGCTCCGTCTGACATGGGGGAAGCTCTGACATCTTCTCACAAAAGCCACCCCTGCAAGCCCCCCCGCTACCAAACCGTTGCCACGCAAACACAATGCAATGGGTGAAGTATTAGAATCATAGAATAGCCCAGGTTGGAGGGAACCTCGAAAGATCATCCGGTCCCCTTTCTTGGGAAAGGGAGCCTAGATGACATGATCTAGCACCCTGTCCAATTGCATCTTGAAAACCTCCAGTGGTGGGGACTCTATGACATCCCCGAGGAGGTTGTTACAGGGAATGACTGTTCTCACTATAAAAAATGTCTTTCTTACATCAAGATGAAAACTACCCTGATGCCACATGTACCCGTTGCCCTTTGTCTTCTCCATGTGGTTCCTTGTGAAGGAGCCATCCATCCATAGCTTCCATCCTTTCTATTAAAACAAGAATAGCCCAAACAGAAAACTGATCTGAATTTTAGCAATGCAGGAATGGACTGGAAGATTCTATCCCAGAGGTAAGGAAGAAAGGTGATAGGAAGTGTTCCCCAGCTATTGTTTATATAACATTAAAAGTATCCCTACATCTGTATGACATCATTAAAAGTATTCCTAAATCCATATAACACACCATAAGTATCAGACTTTGTGACCACTTTGAATTACTTTGAAATATGTCAATGTAGTGTTTTCTGTCCTTTTTTAAAGCATGGATAGAAAAATAATGGCTAATCCTTGTGGCTAGGCTCACTTCCCATCTTCCAAATATTTTATAACACTTTGTGAAGTGGTTTTCTTTGTGTCATTCAAAGCAAAGTAACAAATTGAACATCTGCATTTTTGTTTTCTGCCCTTGACCTTTTAGTTTAGTCTGTAAAATCAGAAATGAAAAATGGGATCAACATTGCAAATGCTGGCTGGGGCTCTCATCGCTCCTGTTAGAGGGGACTTTCCTCCTCTTCCTCTCATATCCTCACCCTGCTTGCTCTCACTCCCTCAGTGTCTTAGCAACAAGATTCACTGGCCCACTGTAGCTAACTTGTCTCCTACCCCCTCAAATCAATTCGTTCATCTATTAAACAGTGCATCAAAGAAGCCTGCCCCTTTCGAGTGCACAGCTCACTTAGGGCTCAATCCTACAGTCTGCAATTTTTAAGGCAGCCAGAGTTTGCAATTGCCTCAAATTATATGAGGATCAGACCTTGTGTGTTCTAATTTATTTACAAAAGCTGTGAGATGATGAAGAAGATGCTGACGCCTATCACCATTTTCCTTCATCTTTTTTCTTTAATTGAAGAACATGACATCATAGGGAAAGGTCCTTAAATAATGCAGTCCTTAAATAAATGGGGTCTGATACTGGAGTCCACATTCATTCCAAATTCCCATCTACTTCACTAGGAATTAAAAGCATTTAAAAATATGACTAAAGCTATTTTTATCAGGGAAAAATGAGCAGAAAGCTGCAGTGCCCTGGTTCTGATGTCATCCTTGAGTGCTGAAGAGTTTTTACGACTGACCTGATTTCCTGGATCATTCATTTCCACTGATCAGTGAAAGCAGAAAAAAAGGGCCAAAGTGCACCTCTGGGGAGTTTCAGCTTCTCACACGGCCTGAGACAGGGTCTGATCTGCCTTATGTTACATTGATCACTCAATGTAATTTGTGTAGGAAAAAGAAAATCCCACTAACAAACATTTGCTCCCTCAGTTACAAAAAGTTTGCTTAAACACCATCGTTAGGCAAGCAGGGCAGGGCAGAGAAGGAATTCACAAGCAAAAGTTCTTTGGAGACTGGCCTGGTGTCAGAATTCAGGAATTTAAGCTTTATCTCTGTCTTGACAAGAACTCAAGAGAAGGTAGAGGGAATGTTTAGCTGTCACATTCCCTTCTACAGGCCTAAATCTCTTCTGTTACACAGAACATTTTGCGGTTTTCTTTTTTTCTTTCATTTTTGTGCCTGGTTTCGCAGTAGGTTTCCTGTATTTGTTTCAGACTATGCATGTCATTTCCAAAGGTAGCGAGTGATATTTTTATTGTAGTTTTAGTTTTAGCTCAACTGAGTGCACAAGAGAAGGTGATGTAACTCCTCATCATGACAAATAATAAATGGGAAATTTCCGGGCAATATTTGTCCTAAACTTTCTGTATTGCTCATTAAATAGATTACTTTTTAGACTTCTCTCTCAGCTGACCTAGTGGATTATTTGCTATGATAGCTCTTCTAACACCTTTTACACACTTAAAGACTATTATTATTATGACCTACATGTGTAGCATCCTATTTGCTCAGTGCTGGAGCCAGAGCACACCACCTCAATGTCTCACACTACTTATTACTCATGCTGTAGTTTGTTAGCTTTCCAGGCATGGATATTCCTGCATGCAGGGGACCACTTGCCCTTTAGTCTGCAACTGTAGATGCAATGGGCTCAAGACATTCGGTTCTGTGACCACAAGCCCTAAGTCAAGCAGATCTACCACATGCGGTGTAAATATGGCCACACTGTCTTGCATTCAGGCATCTTTCACGATCCCCCAAACTCTTACCATGCTCTCCCCTGCATTCTGTCCATTTTTATTTATTACCTCCTTTTCAGCCCCTCAGACCAGACACCAGCAAGTTTGATCAGGGCTGAGCAGAGGTTAAGTACTTCCAGTGCCTTCCGTATAACATTTCTGTGATACATTCCAGAATAATTGCCCTGTTCTCATGAGCCTCACACCACTGACTGAGGAGTGGTCCACTAGATTCACTAAGAGAGTAGTACTGCTACTTGTGCATTTGTAACACACAGAAGTTGGTGTTTGCAGTATCCCATTTCCCTACTGACTGTCTAGACCTCGAACTTAAGGTTCATCCTAATGTGCTGACCCTTCAGCCCAGCGTGACCATCAGAGCTGGCAAACCCCAGGGTAAACGCTTGGGCATACAGGTGAAGGATCATGAGTTTACACTGTGGATCCTTTAGGACAGATCCTGGAAGTGCCCTTCCAAAGCGTTGAGATACAAACGTTATCTTCATAACTTAAAACACAGTGCTTAGTATATTACAGAAGCCGAAGGAAAATAATTACTGGGCTGAGGAAAGACTGAGAGTCTATTCATCAATCTCTGTAAAGTGCCCTGATATTCTTGGCTAGAATGTCCATAGAAAGACAAATGGTCACTTTCCTCCATCCAACAGTTCTATTTGCATTGTTTTTCTTTCCCGTAGTTCCAAGTGCTACGTATAGTAGCAGAAATAAAAAAGAGAACCCCAAAGAACAAAATATGTCTTTTCTGAACTCCAGGCACAGTCTCATCACTCAGAGCATCTAGTAGAAGACAGCATGGTAATAATAACGGCTACAGCATGCCTTTGTGTCAAGAAAGTTTTTAATCAAAATCGTGAACTCATTCAACAGTCTCCTCGTGCGCATTCCATAATTTTACCGAAATGCGAAACGTTGCACTGACCTCAGGAGGAAGCCTGCTGCTCTTTTTTGCGCTCCTAACAACCTTTGACATAATGAGGTGTGACAAAGTGATTTAAAATGTAGTCGCAGGAAGAAGGGGAGGAAAGCTCTGCTCTGCCTTGTGGGTGTTGTAGTCCTGCAGCTGTGGATCTGCCTGGGCAGCAATGGGAAGACGGACTCTAAGTCCCACAGCTCCCACTAGAGACTGCCGCACAGGCTCAGAGACCATATGCTGGGAAGGGGGTGACTACATTGTGTCTATTGTAGGGTTTTTTTTCCTTTTTCTCCCTTGGCATTTTGTACATTTCACGAGAGGTTTAAATCGGGAGTGAAAAGCATGGCAGATGAGCAAGAAATTATGTGCAAACTCGAGAGCATCAAGGAGATCAGGTACGTTTGCTTTGTGCCGCATCAGTTCCATGGAGCAGCTTTTTCCTCGGGGGAGCGGAGGAGTTGCAGCGACCTGCAAGGAGCTATTGTGCGGCTGAGGGAAAGAAAACCACCGCCGGGCTTTACCCTAAGAGCTGAAAATACGTTTTTTCTAAGTAGGGAAGGAGCATCTGCCGCTGGGAATCGCCGCTGGAATGCGCGGTGGAGGGCGGCAATGGTCGTGCATTTCCAGGGAATTACCTCTGAGCGATAACAGGAGAAGGAAGAGTGCGCGGGTGGGAAGGACGCAGCAGCCCCACGCAGCTGGGGGAGTGGTGTCGGGCTGCGGGTGGGGTGGGCTTGTTTGGTTTTTTTTTTAAGCCTTTTGAATTATTATTTCTTATTCCTGAGGCTCTCTGACATAAATCTGTTATTTTGCCCCACTCGCTCCCGGGCAGGAGCCTTCACGGGCTGGGAGAGGAAGGGGATGGCACGAAAAGCAGCGTGTGACTCCGAGAGCCGAGGACGGAGGTGCCCCCCCACCTCCGCCCCCGAACGGCCGGGAGGGATGCGCGCCCGGCGGGGCGCGGGTGGACCGGCGGCGGCGGCACCGGCGGGCGGAGACCCGCGGGGAGCGGGGGGCATAGGGCTGCTCAGCTGCCGGCCCCCCCGGGCGGCCAGTGTCGAGGGGATCAGGTTCAGCTTTCGCTGGGGCTGTGGCCTGCGGGAGAGCGTGGAATTCGTGCCCGTGTTACGAGGCGGAGAGGCGGGCGAGGGGACCCCACGGAGGTCTCGCTGCCGAGCGGCGGGGTGGCAGGGTGTTACGGGGAGGGAGGAATGGGTGGGTGGGTGGATGGATGAATGGATGGATGAGGACACACCGGCTGTCCCTGCCGTCCCCTCCGGCAGCCGCGGCTGGCTCTCGGTGCCGTTCGGTGCAAGGCGGTACACAGCGTCCGTCCCGCGGTGGTCGCGGGGTGCGTTGAAAGAGGGGGCTCACAGGCACGGCACCCGGTGTGCCCACAGCGAGGACGTGCCTCTCCCTTAGCTTTAGGTAGGGCGGTTTCACTCTTTGGCTTCAGGTACTGATTTTTCAGGATGAGGCCTGAGCTGGCTGTATTCGGTAGGGATTCAGGCATCCAAAAGCCAAAACACGCTGGGAAGAAAGTGAGGGCAGTGATTTTGGATGTAGCAGGGAGGTGTAAGGCACGCTGACGGTGGGGAACCTCAAATCAATGAGAAGTGTTTTGGGACACAACAGCTGGAGAGGGGCTATCGGGGAGAGGGGAGAGAGGAGAGAGGGCAGGGGACAAAGGTGCTGCCACCGGTCACAGAGACTTCTGGCTGGGAACGGCACCTCTAAGAAGCACATTTTACCCACGGAAGAGGTGAATCAGGCAGCAGTGTATGGGCCTCAGCCGCCTTCACACAAAGGTGAACAAAGATCAAGGAAAAATATTTCTGTGTCTCGCAACCCAGAACTATTTGTATACAGAGATGGGACAACACATACTTTGCAGAGTAAGAACAATGCTCTTCTACTCACCTGTTAGGCAGGCTTGGTTTTAAAATACAGATCTAAATATGGCCTACTACAGTTCGTGTTCCGATTATTGTAACACTTAATTTAAATGTCTCACTAAATTATCTTTTCAGAGTGAGTGGTATCCTGTATTTGGAAATTTGTGGTGCATTCATCTTTCTGATAATATATTCAAAGGTTATATATAAACTGTAATTAAGACATTTTTGCTATTAGTTTATGGCATAAGGTAGTGTAAAGGTGATGTTCCTAGCTTTAGTATACAGTGAAGTATCAAGAAAGTTGCTTGAATAGATTTTAAATTAAAAAAAAATCAACATCAAAAAGTCAATCCTACTTGCAACATTGATGTCAATTTTGAGTCTCCTTTAACATAATCCGATCAAATAAACCTATTTTTTTCATCCCCAAATCTTTTAAAAGGAGCTTGCATTCTATGAAGAATTTTCTTCAAAATAAACACGAGAATTTCTCATGTTTACAGACACACCTTTGATAGATTTGGCAGGCTTTACTTTAATCTGCATTCCTTGTATTATTCTACAGGCAGAGAGGAAAAAAGCCCTCACAATCAAAATCAAAGAAATTGCCCATTCCTGTAGTTGATCTCTATCACTTATTAAAGGCAGCTCAGCTGGGTTTTTGAAGGGATTCTGGAATCTGATTTTGAAGACATGTATCTATATCCATATCTATAGATACGTACATATGATTTGTTGTCAATGGAATTCCTGCTGTCGGTAAACAATCCAAACATATCCACACATGCTTATTTGTATGCATTAAGTAGTTTCACAGAAATAACCCCAGTCATAAAATTAAGCAAATACCTAAAGACTGTACCTCAGTGTTCTGACTGGGAGGAGATAAAAGAGAGTGAGAGTGAACTTACTGATGACAGATGCTACTTCCACTGCTTAATGCCCTGTTGGGACACACTTACCGGCATCGATGCAGTGTAAGAACTGAAATAGAAGGGAAAAGAATATGAGGGCAGAATTCATTAGGCAGTCTAGAAATTATGGTTTCTGTTTTAAAACATTACTGCATGTTGCCTGATACTAACAGGAAGAGTTCTAATTTGTGTGCACTTTTGCTTTCCTAACATCAAAAGCTAATCGTTTGGACTGAAACAATCCCCTGCAACTAATTTGTTGTAGCAATTTGGCAGAGCATGGCAGCCAGTGACTAGTAACAGTGAGGAAACTGATCTATTTCCATTGTCTTAGGTGAACACATGCCATAAATACAAGAGAGGAAGCAGGGAGGAAATTGGGGACAAATACTCCCAGTTCCAGTAATCAAAGCTGCCATTACAAAATAAATGTTTGAAGTAAATGGGATCAATGAGACTTGATGAAAAGAGGGGTAGATGGCTGGATGGCACTTTTTAGTGGGATATTTCCACATTTAAAATGGAAGGCAGAGAGGATCTCTTTTACTGGTTTAAGTCCAATATTTACATTCAGAGTAGTATAGGCCATTGTGCAGTAAATGACAGAACATCTCCAATGACATTAAGGATTACGATGTTATACCTACATACTTAAATTCTACCTACATCGTCAGGCTTCTTCTGCACTTCATTCATAAAACTTTTACCAGTTGACTTATTATTCCATCAGCTACATTCCTGTTTCTCTCACACGAGGTAAAGCAAGGAGTCCTGGAACTCTTCATTTCATGCCTGAAATGTGACATTGCAGCCTCTTGGTAGAACCGCTTAAGTGTTGTTGAAGCATTGGTTACCCAGTATCATACTCGAACTTCCAGTACAGGAAAAATAACTAAGGCCTCTTCACTAACTGAATCGCAGGAACAAGAACAGTTTGTTTGTTCTGTTGAACAGCTTGGGCAAGTGTTGAATCACCACCGCAGTGGGCTGCTCTGCTGCTTAAAACCGTCTGATGACTGAAACACACACACTGATTATTAGCTTTGAAGAGAGAGATAAGGACTATGTATCTAAACATTTTTGCTATGGAATTACGGATTGGCACAAATGAAAAATAGTCAGAATGCAGTATATGGGCAGAAACATTTACAAATACGTGACAGGTACCAGATCTTAGCAAAGAACCAAGAGAGTGCAGAGTTACTCGCAAGCGGGATGTTGATGGCCAGTGTCATTTGAGTTTTTACTATTCTGATATGTCATTACTCTGGAATTTTCTTTAACTTGAAGTTAGTATTTTAACAGTTCAAATTACTGTCCACATAGTTTTAGTCAGTGTATATGGTACTATAATCACCTCCAATTAATTTTACATTTCTCAGAATCCTGTGCTCAGAATCCCAAATTTTCTGGATTTCTCTATTTTGGAACTAGGGTCTAATCCAAGTTAATTGATGCAGTAGAACTCTATTGGTACAAATTCTCTGAATCTACAGTATCTGTTAAAGTCTGACAATGTTCTGTTGATTTTGTAATTCAGTATAAGAATTCTCGTAGCCCTGAAAAGCTCAGCAAAAGATCTGGGATTAGAATTCTGTTCTCTCATTGCACCTCATCCTTTCTCAGACACGTTTAATCTCACCCTTGTCTATTACTGCTGTTACCTTCTTCCATCTATTCACATATAAAGTGACACCTCACAAAAATATGTTGCAGTGACTTACTGTTGTCCCTCTATGTTTTTAATTATCACTGGGATCCAGGAATAAGACTTTGCAGATGGAAAAAATAAAGGCGCGGCTGAAAGCGGAATTTGAAGCCCTGGAGTCTGAGGAGCGTCATCTGAAAGAATACAAACAGGAAATGGACCTGCTGCTGCAAGAGAAGATGGCCCACGTGGAGGAGCTGCGGCTGATCCACGCTGATATTAATGTGGTATGCGAACAGTCGGGCTGCGGGCAGCCTGAGACACAGTTGTGTATAGAATCATAGAATCGTCTAGGTTGGAAGGGACCTTTGAGATCCTCAAGTCCAACCATTAACCTGACTGCCAAAGCCACCGCTAAGCCATGTCCCTCAGCACCGCGTCTACCCATCTTTTAAATACCTCCGGGGATGGTGACTCCACCACTTCCCTGGGCAGCCCACAGGCTGTGGAATTGTGCACATCAGTGAATGATCACTGGTTCAGTAATCTGCACTTTACACCACCATCCTAAGAACCTACAAAAAGTGCCAGGGCAATGTACCTCAGGATAATTGTTTTTTCCTGTCCGTGTCAGACAGGATATTTTGTAATGTTGGCACAGTAAGCATCTGCACCAAGAGGACAGATAACCAAGCCCATTGTGGCTACAACTTTACCAGTAGCCATAGTAACATCATTCCGTCAGTCACATAGAAAACTGTTCTTCCCGTCAGTCTTCCTCATTTAGCACCTGGAAACAGAGAAATTTTGGCAGCTAGTTGGGACTTTTGATTGGAGGTTTTTGGAAGAAAAGAGATTGTGGGAAAATATATGGTATTTGTTCTTAGTAAGAGCTGACCTTCAGCACTCAGTGGAACCACCAGACATTAAGCTGAAAGCACCAGCCTGGAGGGAATTAATACAAGTAAGAGAAAAACAGTTTATAAACAAGGAAGATTAGCCAATTAGAGGGGCTAAATGGGGAATATATTTTTAAACCTGCATTTTTTTACATCATGTCAGGGGACTTACATGACTGTACAGTGGTTTCTAGCTCTGAAGGTTTCTGTGCTTTGCACCAGAAGAAAAAAGCTCCCACGCTGTAAGCAAGTACAAGCTACGTACTGGACGTGCAGACTGCATTTATGCATCACTTGAAATGCCTGTTCCCCTGCCCAGCTGCACAACCTCAGTCTCTGTTTCATCCTCCCCTCGTTTTCCTGTCAGATTGTCTTTTTCTCTGCTGCTTTTTACTGCAGTAAGAGAAGCAGGAACCTTTCCTTAGCTTGTTTGCTAATCTCTAACCAACCGTTTTCAGATATCTTAGAAACACAGAAAATTAGTTTATTCTACTTTAATTTCTTTTTTAATGTCTCTTGAGAGCTTTCCATAGCTCCTCACTTGTTGACTTATCTGTAGCCTGTCTACCTGCTTTTTCTGTTGTTCAGAAGGTCATATAGGCTGAGTGCACCTTTTTAAACGAAAATGCATCTCATATGTCACTTTCAGTTGCTTCTTCCTTGCCCAGTTTTCATCCTCCCAGTATCTTAACTCTTTGTTTTACTATTACATTGTCTTCAGTCTCTTCCAACTTGAGTGAGAAAAATCTCTTCTTTCTTATAGTCTTTCGCTCAATCAGAAAGCTAAAGGAACAGTTAGGAATTACTACTATATGATAATATATATAATATCTATTATATTTATATATATTATATATATAAATAATTATTAAAGGAAAAGCATGCCCATCCTCCTGTTTCAGATGGAGAATACTATCAAGCAGTCTGAGAACGATCTCAACAAGCTCTTGGAATCTACTCGTCGCCTGCATGAGGAGTACAAACCCCTGAAGGAGCACGTAGATGCTTTGCGGATGACTCTGGGATTGCAGAGGCTGCCAGATCTATGTGAGGAGGAAGAGAAACTGTCCCTTGAGTAAGTCTCCAAAGCAAACATTATCTGGCTTTATACCTTGTCTCAGTCCTACTGGTTATTTTGTCATTTCGTCGGTAGGCGGAAAAAAGAACTTAAGAGGTAAGCATGAAAAACAAAAGTTAACAAAAAAGGGATGTGGGAGAACATGTATTTGGTAACATTCAGTCTGAATTTGTTAGAAGTTAAATTTAGATTATTCCAAGCTGCAAACTCTACATATAACATACAAAAATTCAAGGGTGGTCAGTTCTCTAGATTTTTATACCATATGCTGCTGTTTCTAGCAAGACTTTTTTTTCCTGAAAAGAATTTTTCTTTGCTCATGTATCAAGCGGAGGTAGGAGGCAATAAAAGAAAGGGATACAAAACAAGAATTCTCCAGTTGGTTTGTGCTACTGCCAGTCAGAATTTTACTTTTTGCTGAATGACATGGCAGTGGCATTTAGCCATATACCTATGACTGGCGACAAGTAAGTTTACCCTAGATGTGGAACAGATTTGCATAATAAATTCCAGTTTCATTTTTAGGTATAACTGAGGCAGAGGAGGGTGACAGAATGAGCTGCTATTCAAAGAACAGTGTCCTTTGTTTAACAGATCAGTTTTAAGAAACTCACATTCCTCCTACCGCCCGGCACATTTGGCATCATTGTCACAGACACACAGTTTTCAAGATTTCTTTTGCATTTCTTCAGAAATGCTGTTTTCCATTCCAAGCACCTTGACACTACAAAGAATGTATTGATCTATTGCATAGATAAATTATTAATTTTAACAGAATAAAACATAAACAGACAGTGGTGCATCCATATACGTTGTCCATTTTCCATCCTATTAGATTTATATCCAGTTGTACATCAAGATGTACAAGCTGACAATCTGGAATCTGGCTGAAGTGTATAAATGCAGAGGAAAATACAACCAATTCTATTTATGAACGAGTCCGAGCGGTGTCTAAGTGTAGGCAATTTGACTCTAGGAGGAAGATGGTAGGGAAATGTGATCCATTGTGTTTTAACACAAAATATCCTTTACAAACTACGGAATACTCCCGAAGGTGGTTATATTTTTTAATTGTTTTTCTTTTGTCTAGCTACTTTGAAAAGCAGAAGGCGGAATGGCAGACAGAACCACAGGAGCCTCCCATCCCAGAGTCTCTGGCTGCAGCTGCAGCAGCTGCCCAACAGCTGCAAGTGGCTCGGAAACAAGACACCAGACAGACAGCAACTTTCAGACAGCAGCCGCCGCCAATGAAGGTCAGGAGATGGAACGCGCTGGGGTTTCTCTTTTGTCATTGGAATGCATTATGTTTGTGAAGTTGTTCAATATTTACGAAAAGGAAAAATGATGTGTCCTGATTCTGATTTCTCCTGCAGTGGTTCAAATCAAAAGCAGCCCCAGCAGACTTAAAGTGGTAGCACCAGTCATCAAGGGTTAAGGACAAGGCTCTGTATTGTTTGACTACTTTATGATTTAAGAGTCTCCATCAGCAGAGATGTAGGCAATTCCCACTCCTCCTGTGCTTCATGTGGGAGAAAGGCATGTAAGAAAAAAGACCCCCAAAACACTGGGCAAAAGAAAACCTAATAGCTGGGAGTTAATCCCAAATGCATTCATATTAGAAGCAATGCACATATTTTATGAAGGAGAGTAATTACTGATGATACAAATTAGCAGGAAAGGTGGTTGTTTCTGCACTTCTTGGGATCTTCAAGTCAAGATTAATGTATGGATTAATTTAACCTAATGACAGGCACTTCAGTGACACTTTGACTCAGCTCTGTCTGTAGTCAGTAAAAGGAACTACGTAATTCCATAGGGGTGTTCGTGCCACCCGAGTTCCAAAGATTCACTGACTAAGAGGCAAACCGACGTAGGTACACTCCGTAGTTCTGTACTTACTGTCTGGAGTTAGGCCATTGAAAAGTCTTTCTGAAAGTAATATGGAGCAAAAGGGTAGTGTTCTTGTGCTAAATGTGTGGAATTCATCTAAGCACCCGCTTCTGCCTTGAATTCTATGACATCACAGTCGGCCTTCACTGTGACTTCTCTGACTCAGTGAGCTATTACGCATGGAAACATCTTCAAAACGTGTGGAACCTTTAACACAAAATAGAATTTAATGTTAAAGTTCTTGATACGTGCCTAAACCATGTGTTTGCTGAGCTGTAGTTTCCATTCAGTGAGGTACTCTAGTTTTTCAGTTGGCCTGAAGTTACCGTACGGTCCAGAGAGCTGGGCTGTACAGAACATAGCACTGGTTTGCCATGAAGGCAAGAAGCCTTACTTATTTTTTTCTGTCCTGTAAGTTAGAATGTTACCCGCGTAACAATGCCACTTACATGTGTGTAACAAGAGGCTGCAATGTCACATTTCAGGCATGTTTATCGTGTCACCAACAAATTCATCGGAACGCGCCCATATGTCCACTCTGCAAAGCGAAGAGCCGATCTCGGAATCCCAAAAAGCCCAAGAGGAAACAGGACGAATGAAACCCAGAAGACTGATGAAAAACACATGCCCTGTTCCAGTACTCTTCCAGTAGAACTGCAAATGTGGCCAGACTTTACTGAAGCGCAGACTCAAGTACGACCGACCCGTTGTTTTCTATTTAATGCAATGTAAGCACAATGTTCCTGTTCTGTCCTAATTTCCTTCCAGTCCTTAGGATTTGGTTTGAGGAAAGTAAGTATTACTGGTGCTACAGTTTAACTTTCAATCATTCCGTCTTTTGGACTCCGAAACAAAGTAGAATTCTTATGCAAGTCTCCGAAATGCCAGGCTATTCCTATCGGCCAAACGTGATTACCATAAATGCTTTTACGTTCTTTTTTTAAAAACAGTTACTAGAAGATTATTCTGTTTTCTCCTAATAACAGGAGCCTATTTGAAGTGCTGAAATAGCAGACTGACTGTTTGTTTCACTAAAGAACAATTTGTTTTCCAAGCTAGTAAGACTGCGTAGGTTTGGGTATCCAGTAGAGCTCTATTTGTACAGGAAATGTTCAGGAAAAAAAGAAATTGGTTATAGGGGAAATCAGCGCATTAAGGACACACATGAGTTTTCATGTACTGGAGTTTGATTATACCATTCCCTCAAACTTGACTTAAAATTTGGAAGGGGGATCAAGTTGCTGGCTGTGTATGAATGTCTAAGATCCTAACATCCTAATATGGAATTATCTCCAGCAGTCAGAAGACTGATTGACTTGAGTACAAGGCTCTAATGAACTGTATTAGTGGTCCTCCTAGACTCTACGGCCAGCCAGCTCACTGCGGTTCTCTAGGAAACATGTATGAAATATCCCAAATCTCTATGCGCACAGACAGCAGTGTCAGCCATGCTGCACGTCTGCTGTTTCTGGCTTCCACAGCCCAAATCTACCCTGGCAGATATATCCTCCGCTGGAGCACAGGGCAGCTCAGTAACATGCACCAGGAACAGTGTCAACTAAAAATGATGTCTTTCACCAGAACTGCCTGGCTTTGGTGTCACCGTCCTCCCTCAACCAAAACTTCCTATTTTTGTATCTTTTAATAGGTTGTTTTCAAGTAAGCTTTATTTCAGCCTAGGGTTTTTTTTCTTGCTCTGTATGTGTGCCAAAAGAACCCTGACTAAAGGATCCTTTAGACCTCTCCCTGTGTCCTCTTTTTTCACCCCATGTAACAACAGTTGCTCCAATGGAGAGGACGGCAGTGCCGGAACTACACAACCAGGGCTTTAAACTCACTCACTCTAATCCCAGTTTTGTCACCGCCTTTGTTGTCTAAGTTGATATCAAGTATTAAATATTCTTGTCACTAACTTCAGGAGGTGGGGACTGCCTGTTTGCATTCTTCTCTCTTTAGTCCAGGTTTTCCTCTACTTTTTTGCTAGGGTGGTTATATTGAGAACTTTGCTTGTTAAATAGGAAGAACGGGGAAGCCCCGAGTCTCTGGTCAGAACTTTGCCAAATGCTGGGGACTGTACAAATCTGCATGAACCGATTTTGCTGGCCAAATCACATACGTTGCCATTAATTTCCCAACTCCACCATAAAGTATATGAGTATTTAATTGAATATAGTCCTATAATTTATGCCAATTTCAGTTGATATTCTCCCATTTTAATGTTTCATAGCCAAATAAACATCTGTCAACAGCAGAGACAGAATGTGGACCACATGCCCTTGAAAATATGTGAAAGGCGTATTCTGCTGGCTGAATTACTGGAATTCAGTCTCTGTGACAGCAATAATGGAGGACAGTCTGACCCCACGGCCCAAATGGCAGCAGTGCGCTAACTCTATCTTTATGCATGTTTCCTAACACAAATTTTAAATGTCAGAGCGGCCACATACCGTGTGCCCTGTGCAGAGCAATTCCGATTGGGTTTAAGGGAAAATGCGCAGAGTTAAAGGACAGTGTATGGACTCCCCCAAAGTGCATGCATGAGAGCAGCATACGCTGATGACAGTTGTACATAAATTTAAGAAGTGGTGACAACGGAGAATGGGCGAATGGTCTGCCATGAAGTAGCGCAAATAGGATAGATTTGTAAAAACTTCAGCTCACCGTTCTGAAATAGATAGGGGTAGTCATAGCTGCTCTCACTTCACTGTTACTTTGCCAGGTTCTTTCTTTCCTGGGAGATCTCTGGAGCTCTAAACTGAAGTATGCGTAAGGACGCACTGTTTACTAATGTAGTATGGCAGTTTTGTATTTTTACTTTTTTAAACTAGTCTCTTGTGCCCTCGTGTTTAACAAGGTTTGTTTTTTTTTAAAAAAAAGAAAAAATGTGAATATGACATATTGTGTTTGTATCAATCGTACTAGCGTTTACAAATCTGTTTTCATATCCTTCACAAAGTTCTGCCATATGAGTATTGTGCGTTGCTGAGAATGAGTCCAACTGAATATGAGTCAACAGTGTGCCCTGGCAGCCAAAAGGGCCAACCATGTCCTGGGGTGCATCGAGCACAGCATGGCTCGCTGGTCAAGGGAGGTGACTGTCCCACTTGACACTGCACTGGTGTGGTCTTGAGCACTGCGTGCAGTTTTGGATGCCTCAACGTAAGAAGGACATCAAACTATTAGTGTGTCCAGAGGGTGACCAAGATGGTGAAAGGTCTGGAGGTCATGACTGAGGAGGCATAGCTGAGGTCACTTGGTTTGTTCAGCTTGGAGAAGAGAAGGCTGAGGGGGGACCTCATCCCAGTCTACAGCTTTCTCAAAGGGGGCAGCAGAGGGGGAGCTGCTGATCTCTCTCTGGTGACCAGTGACAGGACGCCAGGAAATGGAATGAAGCTGCATCAGGGGAAGTTCAGATTGGACCTTAGTAAAAGGTTTTTCACTGAGAGGGTGGTCAGTGACTGGAACAGGCTTCCCAGGGCACCAAGCCTGTCAGAGTTCAAGGAGCATATGAATGGCTTGGTTTTAGGTTGTCCTGCGAGGAGCAGAGAGTTGGACTCAATGATCCTTATGGGTCCCTTCCAACTGGAGATATTCTATGATTCTAACTATTCCAAGGAGACAAAATCTGTATTATTTATTAAGGGATAGTGGGGGCAGGGGAGGGAAGCAGTATCTTTCATAGGGAACCAGCGCTCTCCTTTTCTCTTACAGATTAATTAAGGAAGTTGAACTGAAGAGCTCTTCTCGTGACAGCCCCAGGCCCTTTTCTTTCAGGCACCTTTCTCAAGGGACTAGAGGGATAATTATGAAATATTGATTTCTTGTTTTTCAGAGGAGGAAGCTGTCTGAACTACAGTTCTTACCACAAGTCTATTGCATGTTTGCTCTGTGGAGCAACAATGGGCTCTTCCCTTGTACCTAAGGTTCTTTGAGGATACTTCTTCACTTGGCTTAAATTCATTCTTATTTGGATTAAATTCTCTTAACAGCCACAAAGAGACCCTTCTCAAAGCTTACAAGACTTTTATATTACCAAAGTCTGGTTTAACCCTGGCTTTGCCATTCCCTTTTCAATGGGTATTCAAGCAACAAAATCACTGGATTTTTTTGTTATAGGTCATTTCCAGGGTCTTTTCCTGGTTCCTCACTTGCCTCAAAGGACAGTCCTGTTGTTCTGCAACCAAACAGCAAAAAAAAAAAATCACAAGCCCCCTGCCCCCCACCTTAAGCTCATGCTAAAAGGATGCGAACCCTCTACTATGTCTAAAGGCTTTGCTTTAGAAATTTTCGTACCTAAGCTGGGGTAGATCAGTTGTTCAAACTTTAGTGCCAAGGACCCCATTAACTATAGAGAAAATGTAAGCCAGATTTTAATACTTGCACTTCCTGAATTCAACTTTAGCTTTCTAAACAGGACACTGACTGACTGAACCTGCCAGTGGCTTCAAGTTACAGAATCTAATTTTGAAAGAATAGCCATTGATGTGTTACTTTAAATAGCAGACTATTCAAGAAATTAAGACTTTACTAGCCCTTTAAATAAATAAAAGTGTTTTTGTTTATTTTACAGTTTTCCAATTCCTCTGACATAGGTTTTCTTTTTAGCATTTAGGTATTTTAGCAATATCGGGCGTTTTCACTGGCTTCTGTGTTTTAAATATTTTACTCCTGCGCCCAGTAGGAGTAACAGTGTGCTACCTGTTTAATTTGTCTGTACAGTCCTTTTTAATAAATGTTTGTTTCATGTCCTGCTTTCTTCCTGAAGACTATTTTCACATCTGTTATTTGCTTATGTTACTGAGAAGGAGCCATATCCTGAAAAGTAAAACCTAGCTCTGTAATTTAACAGGATGCAATTAGCCATAATTCTTTATAGAAACTTTATGGAGATAAATATGGGGAAAGAAATACCCACTCTAATGAGCTTTAAAAAAAAAGAAAGGAAAAGGAGATAGCAAGACAGGTTTTAACCCAGCCAAACTTCTCAGTCACATTTTTGGAACACAAACCACTGTGTGCTTAAACTCCACGATTTCTGCATCTGTGTATGAGTCATAGAAACAGTATCTAATTCCCCAAACCAGGTACTTCTGAAACAAACCTATCCTCTGCTACCGCTGGCTACTAACAATGGAACTGGATAGTTTGCATGCGTAAAATTGCCTAATTTGCACTTGCAGGTGTCCAGTTATGAAACTCAAACAGACCCAGAAAAACAACAAGGAAATCACATCCCTCTGCTGGAGTCCAACCACTGGAAGTTCTGACTGGGGTGTTTATTTCAGTTTGTGACTGATTCGCAGAGCAGCAGCTTGAACTAGTTCCCAGTCAATTTAAACTAATTCAAACCAAACCACTCTTAGGTGGAAACAAGTCTTGCTCAGACAGGTTTCAGTTTAAAGAAAAGTCATATCCAACACCTTCTGTCAGGGGCTACATCGCCAAGAGGCCAAAACCCAGCTGTGTTCTTCACAGTTCTTTACTACTGAGGAACCTCGTGGTTTGTTTTGCTTTCTAAAGTTAAACTGAAAGCAGCAAGAGACGTGATTCCCTCTCTGATTTCAGGTAGGGGATAGCTGTCTTCCAAAGAGTCCTGCTTTGCCATTAGATCGTATCTTCTGCTAGAGCTTGCTGGAAGTTACTTCTCTCAACGAAGTGGTGACTGAGGAGGTTATGGGAGCACTCCCTAGCCCAGCTCTGTCAGAAAAGCCCACGTATGATGTACGCTGCCAGCACAGGAGGTAACCTACTGCATGATAATGGAAACGGTTCTGAGAAACAACCTAATGCATTGGCATACCTGGATTCAGAGAAGAATGTCTGTCCCAGACCTCACAGAGCTCAGAACCTGAGCTTGGTTAAATATAAGCAGCATGATTTTTTTCTGTAGGTACTGTCTTCAAATGCACATCAACCACCAAACCTAACGACTGCCCTAATCTTCCTTTGTAGCATGACAGCCATTCCAAGATAAAAGAAATTGGTTTGACTTCTGTTCATTTTGTTTACTGCCATCTGAATTGTTCAAACTTTGAATCATCCCGCACTAATCGCTGTTCATCCAGCTGCTCTTTCCAGTTCCTTAATCCTAACCCCAGCTATAACGTTACTTCCAACGTTAGTCACAAAAGTAATGCACTGACTCATACCTTCCTAAGAACCAACCCTGAAATATTCCCTATAACTGCCATCAGCTTCCATCATATTTTCCTGAGCTTAGCAAGATCCTGCAGTAATATGAGCTCTCAAACCCATGAACTTCCTTACTCTAATATTTAAGTATAGCATTAAAAATCACTTAGTATATTTCAAGGGGGAAAAAAAAAGCACCGAAGCTTGTCCCAGCCTGAAATCCACTCCTTAAAATTTTCTACTGTTGAGCTCTTCAGCCTTCTTTACTCTCACTAATTAACCTTACTCTAACTTCCCTCTCTTCCCAGATACCAGTAAATAAACAGAAAGATCAGTGGCATCTCCTTATTTGTGACCTACGAAAGATCTTCAGTGTCACGCAGTACTTGAGTTTTTCTACTTATTCTGTCCCACTGCCTAATTCTTTGTTCTTTGCCCTCCTTTGATTGGCACTGGTTTGTATGTTTGTCACCGAGACAAAATTGTCCTGACTGCATAACAATAACTAAATCCAGTAGACCACAGTAGCTCTTATGATGAGGAGGGAAGCAGAACATTGGAAATACCACCTTTTTCAGCTACAGTGAAAATGGTAATTTGTACGGACAGCTATTTTAAAGACTCAATTTCTGAACTGAAACAGAGGGTATATTGTATTTGCTTCCAAGCAAAAGCGAACTTCCCTTTATCCTCCTCCTTCGAGGGAACCATAACAAACGTAGTTTTTACATCTAGTGCCGCCATCCATGGGTGCGCAGCTGCTTGCAAAGTAGCTGTTCAGTTTGTGATATTTGGTACAGCAGCTGTTCGCGGGGCTGTTTTAGCATTTAGGCACCCATCATCAACTATTAAACACCACCTCCCATCTGGTTTCTGAACCGGCCAGACAGGTGAGTTGTATGGGGAGTGGGTTCTGGAGATAATTTGTCGTTTCTCCAAATCAGCTACGACTTCCGAAATTCCATTTCCATCTTAACTCTTTGCCATCCAGATCGCACGCCCAGCATCTTGTTGTGTTAGTAGTGAAATTTGTGCTCCCATATCTATTAAAAAGTTCACCAGTTGTCTTCGAAGACCAACTGGAATTAAAATGTATCATCACTTATCCACAGATAAGCCTCCACCTTCTGCACAGGCAGGCCCAATTGCTTTCTGGGCATCACTCGTTTTTTGACTCCATGTCCTGCAATCCCTGGCTAAGGGGGAGGAAGGGATTGCCTCCCTTTGTGGGGACTGGCGCCAGAGGAGCTGGAATATGCTCCTTGCTTTCACTGTTATCTTGTTTCTGGAATGCTGCAGCCAGACTCATGATAATGCCAGTGGGCTGACCTTGAATGGCGGCTCTGGGAATGTCTAGGGCTAATGCATTCTTCCATCATTCATTCCTCCCTTCTGGGGACCCTGTGTGTGGGTTCTTAAATTTGTTTCCTTTTAATCTAGTTTCTGTTCCCTGTTTCACAGGTCTGTCTTTGTGATCTCCCTCCCCAGGTTTCGGGTTTTTGAGCTGCTGCATCATCCCAGCCCCTTTCACGGCTGTAGTTACAATGCCATGCATTAATTCTGCCCATGTAGAGAGTTGCTTGGGAGTATTATTGCCCTATTTTTTTATTCTATTCAGGATCTCTTTTAATCTCATCCCATTTTACAACTAGATGGGGTTTAAGAATTGCTGGGGCTCCTCTAATTCCTTGTCTGTGCACAGCTTGGATGCAAGTGGCTTTTGCGACGGCTGTAGAGAGCACACTTAGAGATTTAATGCAGATTATGGAGGGTTCACCCTGCTCCATGGTGTCCGTTCCTCCAGCCCAATAAGCTACTTGGCTGGTGATAGAATGGGGTGTATTTGTCAGGTCGGGTCCTAAATTTAAGAAAACTCCCAGACCCCAATAGTCGTTTGCTTCATCCTCACTCAACGTTATTTGGTTGCCACCACTTAGGCATACTTGCCGCAGACATTCCATTCCAGTTTCACCTGTGTTTCTGCTTTCTCTCTCTTGCCTATTTGTCAATTGGAACAGATCCCAGGGGATCTCATAGTATGCCACAGACAACCACCCCGATGTCCTGCAGTTATTTCTGTTTTAACAATGGGTCTGGCTTCATGTTCAGAATGATTTGTGCAGAACGAAGGATTGTCTTCTCACTTACTATCATCAAGATCACCCCAGATGTCTCCATCCCAGTCTTCAGGGGATACTATTAGTTTCCTGATCTGTACAATGTCAGGGGAGTGGGGAACCTGTATAAGCATCATTTTGACCTTTCTCCCAACTTTGGGGTTTTTTTTTTCTGTTTCTTCCTGGAATTGTTTTTGCAGCTGTTCGATTTTTAAAGACAGTAACAACTCAGTTGCCTTCCTACCTTCTATTTTTTTCTCTAGGTCCTGCTCCTTCCTATTTCTATTCTCCCTTTCTTGTTATGCAGCTTCTAACCAGGTACCTAGCATCTTGCAGGTAACTCCTTTCCCTTCTCCATCCTTTGTGTGGCCCCTAATTGCTTCTAAGTGGTCTTCCACGACTTCCCAATTATGCCAATTGTCACAAGTCCATTCCTCTGAGAATTTGGGACTGAGATTCACTCCATGCCTCAAATAATTGGTGGTACTACTTGCCATCCTGCTGACTATGCCAATTTGTCACAGGAGTGATACAATTCACTTGTAAGAGAGAAGCAGCAATGTAAGGATAGAAAACAACGATTTAACGAAGTCTGATAATAAATGCAACAGTGGTTCAATGAGATTCAATGGCAAGGTACACTTGGCTATTTACTGCATAGAGGACAGAGGTCAGACAGAACTGTCAGGGACGCCCTTCTGTTGAGTTGTGAATTAGTAACTCATTCTTTTGTCATCAGGATTACGATCCAAACGTCACCATTCTAGTCGTGCTCTGACTGTGCTCCAAGCAGAGCTCTGCCTTTCTTGCAGGCTGCATCCAAGGGCAAACGCAGGATTTCAGCTTTGTCCTGGAGCTCAGACCACATACAGCAGCATGAGGACGGCAGCCCATGAAGTATTGGGAGTCTGAAAGGACAAAACTTGTTGCTTGGGGAGTGGACAGAGGGTCAAAACCAAACTAGCTTCTTTCTACTGTGGGCTGTCTGTGATCTCAAGCGGTAATGGCCCCTAGCCTCCCTAGAGAGGGGTGGCAATCCAGAGATGCTGGTTGGGATCTTGAGAGAAGTGAAACAAAACAAGTAACAGAATTGCAGGCTTGGACTGTACGAGAGATTGTTCGGGCGTCATCTGGGATGCATATGGCAGGATGCCCTGGGAGATTGCACCAGAGGGCTACAAGGCCCAGGGCCGCTGGGTGATCTCCAAAGAGCTCTCATCAAGCCTGGGGGCAGTGAGGCACACACACTCCTTCCCCGCAAAGATCAAGACAAGGAGCACCTGAACTAGAAAACAATAACAAAAACAACAGAACAAATACACTGACCGTTCAAAACTAATTAAAGAAAAATACTATTAACAGCACTTTGAAGTAAAGTACAGCACTCACTTTTTTTTTCCTTAAAAGAAGTTCTACTGTTTGGGGTTTTGCTAATATTAATGCAGAAAGACCAAAAAGTGAAGTCTGACAAAAACAAGCTGGCTAAGGGGCTTCCAGCTCTGACAGCAATTTACTGTTGCTAATCAATATTGGCTATTCACTGGAAAGGGAGTGCCTCTTTCTCAGCTATGTTACTTTCATTCTCCCAAAGCAACGGTCAAGCTGATGAGTTGTCAGGAATGTCACAACCCTCAGCTGCAGTAACACAGGCAGCCCACATTCATCTACTTGAGCATGTAAGGATTTAGATTAGAACCAAGGAGCTGAAACAGAAGTTTTAACTGTGCTGTTTGTTCCTTCACTCACATAAGACAGACTTCACACAACAGAATGCAGATGACGATGTACATGATGTGGGATACTCTGAAATGCAACAGCGAGAACATTTAAAGGATTAGTTCAACAACAGGTATTTTGTTCCATTTCAATCTAATGAAATTTCTGCAATTAAGTTCAGCATGTAAGAATGACAGGCTTGCATATTCTTCAGTTCTTAGCATCTTAACCTTTTTCCCCTCTGGGAAGGAACCACACTCCTCCCACTGAGCCAGCAGAAACAGTCCATTTTGTAGACAACCTCAGTGCCGGTCACACGACAGCATTACATGAAGTAAGAGAATACAGATTGTGTCCAAAACATGCAGGCACTGGCACTCTGTAGCATCTGTTTCATTTCTACTCCAAACAGCTCTGGCTTTGGAATTTTTTATTTGGTTTGAAGTATGCTGAACACAGATCCTATGTCAAAGTTCTTCCAGGTCTCTTCCCAAGCTTCCCTCCCACCTCTTACCTGCCTGGGTGGACAACCAGTAATCCAGAACATTACTAGATATAAGATCACGGTCAACTGAAGCTACTAAAAGAAGGCAGAAGTTGGCAGCATCAGATATGACTGCAGGGACACACTTTTCCCCTCTAACCCTCCCATTCTAAGCTCCTGGAATACACATAAAGCACTAAGACTTCTGTCAAAATATAGGGGAAGGAGAAACAGCATGTTCTCTAGGTGTGTGCCCTCCAGAACTGAAGTCTCTTCAGGTGCTGCCCAACTCCACCACTGAGCTAGAATTGCACTGCATCATGTAGCACCTGGAGAGATACCTCTGCTTTCCATCAACCTGGGGCAGATAAAGCCCTTATCCTGTAGAAGTGCTCTTTGCTGCATGGGGCAAGAGAAGAGGCACGGCTAGCATTTTCACTGTAAGGCAGTGTAGGGCCACTCTTCAGCCAGGAGTAGGTCTTGTAGAGTTTTTTCCATGTCTCTTTTCTGAGGGGTCTGCATTTCCTCCTTCACTCTAAAGCAGCTAGTTCCTCCAGGAGCTGCTCTTTCTCCCGCTGCAGCTCCTGCACCCGCTGTTTGTTCTGCTCTAGTCTGTCCTCCAGCCACTGAAGGAGTGGCCCGCTGATGGCAGACATCTGGCTGCAGAGGTTCTTTGTGAACACTGGAAAGAGCAAGAACATATCACACCAGCGCAAACACACAAAAGACTCTGTGTGCTACAACAACCACAAAGCCAAGAGCATTAGAGACATCCAAGGAAACTCTCCAACATCCTGGCCGAGCCAACCAGACATCCCCACAGGAAAGTCAGAATCAGCAGCTTGCTAAACAGGGAAACAAGCAATTTCAATCTGACCTTTAGACACCCAGGGGAAGGATGACAGACCTACAACAGAAATCTGGAAATCTGCATACACGTAAGTCATCCTTCATGCTAATTAATTTCCAAATTCAGAAGCAAAGAGTGCCTCATTTATTGAACAGGTGAGAATGGACAATGGGGTATTCATCTTGGAACAGAAGTGTGATTAGGATTCACCCTGTCTCACTGGCAAAAGCAAAGATGTCATATGCACATAACATACAGAAAGTGCCAAGAGATGCAAGCATGCATATAGATCAGTCAGACACTACTTTAAGACTCACCAAATCCAAAATCCCCTTGCTGTTCTAACAACAACAAAAAAAAAACAACCAAAAAACCCCAAACCCCCAAAGTCTGTTGTAATTTTAACCAACTGTACAAAGGTCGAAGGATGTTACAGCATTCATAAACACCAGGATTAGGTTGTTTTACAGCCCTTGATGTGTTCCTTTAAAGTGTTTAGTTACAATTCTGTTCCTCCACTAGACTTTGTGTAAGAAGATAATAGTCTCAGGGAAATCTCTGGGTTACACAGTGTTTCTGATTGGAAATGAACTGTATGACAAAGAAAAAGACAAAACTTTGGGCTTTTATAGTTACTTACAAGTGCCTTTTATGGCAAAGGGAGGACTGTTACACAGCTGTGGTCTACTGTCCCTCAAAATTAGAGCCATACCAACCCCTGCTCAAGGCTCTACTATTTTAACTCTGGAAGAAGCATCCTGGATTCTTGCATGCAAAAAAGGAAGCCTTACCTGAGCCGTTATGAATCTTGGTTACGGAGTCTAGATGGGTGAGGCTAAGAGAATGAACAGGATGCAGGTTAGTGACAAGACAGCAGTGAACTGCATATTAGGCAAACCCAGACTACAGAACCAGCTACCGACAAGTCACTGACACTGCAGATACATCTAAACCTCTTCACTTGTTGAAGCCCTGTATGTTCACAAGGATAACAAAGAGCTTACATGATAGAAACATCAGCGTTAAGCACCAGAGGCAGGAAAAAAAAAAAGCTGATATTTAATCTAGTTTTTCAGATTACTTCTCAGTGCTCTTATCCTGGTTAAACACTAATTACTGTCACACACAGACACATCACTAAAGTGCCACCATTAGCTAACACACACTCTAGCTCCTTTTTTGTTGCAAGAAAGGAGCAGTTACACTTAGCTCTTGTGTGCAAGGCTGAGAGAACTGGAACTCCTTAGCGTAAAGGTATTCAACCAGTTCTCCTACAAAGGCACATGAGCTGCTAATGCTTCTTATTTTCTATACCCTTGCTAAGGTTATGGTACTTAAAATACTGCTAATGTTCTACTGTTGCTAAGACAGTCTTGGAGAGGGGTGCAGCCCCAGTATTGTTACCTGTGAATTCTCCTGTAGGCGTCTTGCTCTTCTTGGCAAAGGATCTTGGGCAGCTCTACAGCTGATTCCAGACACACTTTCCCAATGGTTTCATGGGGTACAACATGAATAGGAATTTCAATCCTTTCATACCTAAAAGGGTATCAGATATGATTAACTTCAAAGCAGCAGAGAAAGAAAAAGGACTTCTACAAACCTGCAACAGTCTGTCCAATGCATGCTACTGCTGCAGGTTTACTTTTGGTAACACATGCCTGAGTTGACAGGCAAATGGAAGCCTTTTATAGCCACATGCTTGTCTTAAATTTTAATGGTAAACTGCTAAAGCAACTAGGTGGCCTGTACTGACAATATGATGCACAGCGTGTGTGCAGTTGGTGGGGGGTCTACACCATGCAAGCTTGAAGCCTCAGCCTCTATGGTTGCAAGCAAAAGGGTGAGACTTCTACACAACGGATTACAGCACAAATTCATACCCGGACTACAGTGTCTACATCAAATCTTAACCTACTGAATTATCTAGGCTAAATTAATCAGTCCTAATCCTTAGATTCTCTTCAAGCAGCCTGCATTAGCAGAAGTAAGGAGACCTTGTTCAGGCATCTCTATACAATATTCGCTTCTCATGATAAGCGTAGAAGCCACTTATTTGAGACAACCCAGAAAGGAGAAACAAGATGAAATACAACCTGATGGTGAACATAATATTCTTCTGCTGTACTCACTCTGAGCTCTTCTGGGCCTGAATGGACTGGAAACAGGTGTAGAGAATCCTGCCTGTCTAAGAGAGACAACAGAAAGTCAGATTCCAAGAGCAAAAAATCATCTAAAACCCACACATTCCTTTAGGAAACAGAATATGCTTTCAAATAGCATTTTAACAGGTTGTAGAGGTACATACTTTTTGCTTTGACTGATATGTGGGAACTGTTTACAAGCAGATACTGACATATACATTAACTATAAAAAAGTCTTAAACAATAGCTACCTGGAAAACCTAGACAAGACACACAACCGTTGGCTTATTTCACACTATAGCAGCATCTCCTAAAGAGGCTAAAAGCACAAAGGTGCAATAAGCTGTATCTGCTGGACTGAACAGTTGAAGGGCACTCACACATTTCAATGCACACACATACCGCAGCCATCTAATGCAGTCCCAGAACCCTAGTACCAGCCCAGGTCTGCTGGCTGGAGAGCCAGGCTGTGGCTCAGAACAGAGTAATTAATAACTCATTCTTTTGTCATTCGGATTACAATCCAAACATCACCATTCAAGTTGTGCTTTGACTGTGCTCCAAGCAGAGCTCCACCCTTCTTGCAGGCAGAATCCAAGGATTTCAGCTTTGCCCTGGAGCTGATGTTTCTTGTGAGCACTTGGAGGGTTTATTGTCATTTTTAAGTTGCCTACCTTTGTGTTTTTGTCCTCAATGAAGCAGGAAAAGATAAGCCCTACAAAACCTTGATCCATCATCTGATACATAGCTTGTGTACGGACATCTGCAGACAAAGAAATAAGAGAATGAGAACTGCACTGGTCACCTGAAGGACTGGAAAAAGATTTGCCACCTTTTGAAGGGTGAGCTGGAATTTGGTAACATCACAAGCTTTATTTTAAAGTACTTACTCCAGGTGACTAAGTTTAAAAAAAAAATCCAATTTAAAATGTAATTAAATAGCAAATCTTAAAAATAAAAGATGAGTTAACAAACCTAGAAATTATCTTAGCATCAGCCTGGTGCCACAGATCACTATAGAGCCATAATGTCCAACATGTATAATATACTCACACACTTCTTACAAAAAAGTTTTCATTTTTGCATTAACACTCACAGGTGTAAAAAATCATCACAGCAGGCTTGCAGGCATCACAGATTCTCACAGCTTTTTTTTTTACTATTCCCCACATCCTAGGTCTAGTTTTCCTGTCTGGAAGAACAGCAGTACTAGTAGCAGCTGATCTGTGACTACTGAGTCACGTACAGTTTGAGCACCTGGAGCACACAGACAGGAATGGGGCTATACTGGCAGAGGTTCCTGACGCCTACCCAGACAATCTACTAGAAGATGTATGAGAAACCAAACTTTGATAGCTGGGATGTTTAGCTCTGAAAATCCAGTAAATTGAGTAATACAATTAGCGAGCTGTGACTTTTCACACAGAACCTAGACCAAGATTGCTCTTACCGACATGTGATGGCCAGACAGTAATATGAGGATGAGAGTGATACCAGCCCACAACTCTCATGGGCCGTCCTGTCATTTCAGCCAACCTGTGTGTGAGTCAAGGTGCTTTTGAAACCAATAGAGCAAACGGAAAAAGTTTTTTGTGCAAGAAAAACCAACAGATTTTCAAAGAGTTCCTCATCAGTCAACAGAATTCCAGATCCCTTTAAAGATGTGACAAGACACATGGCAGGAAGCCGATGGAAGCCTCTTCCCCAGCACCAACAGGATGCCACTACTGCAGAAGCAAATTGGATTTTGTTTGCACGTGGCAATAAGCGACATGGCAGCAAGCTGTCCAAAACAGCATCCTTGAGTGTATGTAGGGAAAAGGCTCTCCAGTGCACCACACTTGGAAACAGAGACTTGTCAACCTTTCATCTTTTAAGTCTCCCTGCTGAACTGCTACCCTCCCCCAAAAAACATACTTCAGTTTTACTTGTGACCAAATACACAGAATTTATAAAAAGCAGATATAGCAAAATTCCACTGCAAATGCTGGAACCAACAAAGACTCCAGACAATGGCAACAGCCAGCACAGCCCTCCAAACCGAACAGTTGTAGGAGGGAAGCAGCAGACAACTTCAAGCCAACTAGAACAATTCTAAAACACAGCACATAAAAAGAGGTCTGAGGTAAACCACTTCACTGGCGAGTTTGCTGCTGTCTACTAAAGGATATCTCTGCTTCAGTAGAAGCAGCTGAAAGCTGCTCTGGCGAAATCTCCACGCGGTCTTTTCTCTTATCGGAGCGGCGCAGGATGATCACAGAATGGATATGAACAATACGGCTGGTATCAACCTAATGACACAGAAGAAAAAAAATCGATCATTCCTCTGCTAAAGACGTACCCACCCTCAAGTCAAGGCCGGCTCCTGTACCTTCAGTCGGGAAAAGGTACGCAACAAGGCCAGGCTGGACAGGGCTTTGAGCAACCTGGTCTAGTGGAAGGTGTCCCAGCCCATGGCAGGGGAGTTGGAACTATATGATCTTTAAGGTCCCCTCTAACCGAAACCATTCTACGATTCCGTGATCAGAGTACAGCCCGGCATGCAGGCGGGAAGCTTGCCTGACTATAAGCTTTGACTTTCACGGCAGCAGGAACTATGACTCGGCACTAGCCAGGAGCAGAGAGGGAGGGGGCCGAAAGCGCAGCGGTACGTCTCTGCCGGGGAACCACCCCCACGCAGGCCTGTACAACGCTCTCTGCCGCGGCGACCGAGCCTCGCTCGGAAGGTAAGAACCCGCAGACCGCTCTCCCACGGCCCGCACCGACGCGGGCCATAAGCCCCGCCCGGGCGGCACCTCCTCCCTGGGACAGCCCCGCCCGGCCCCGGTACCTCGCCGATGCAGAGCCCCATGACCTCCTCCTTCTCGGTGCTCAGCGCGTGGTTAAGGCACACCAGGAAGGCATCGGCCTCCAGATGCACTGCCTGCACCGCCATCTTGCCACCACCCGCCCGTCTTCCCTCACCACCCCGGAAGTAGGCGGGGACAAGCCCCACTTCCCCCGCCCGCCCTCGGCAGCGGGGCCAATCCCAGCATGGGCTTGTCGGCCCTTCCAGCCAATCGGCGCGGCCAAGGTGTCGCCTAGCTTCCGGAGCGGTGCGGCGCGGCGGAAGCGCCGTGTCGCCCACNCGGGAGGAGGCTGCAGGGTCAGAGGGGAGGGCGGGGGAAGGCTTTGCTCGGTGCACACGGCGCTGGCTGTCACCTGGCGCGGGGCTGCAGGTAGGTCACGGGTGGGCGGCCCGAGGGACCCGGCCCGGCGCCTCCCGCTCCGCCTGGCGCCGTCTCACGCCGAGGGGCGGCCGCCGAGCCCCGCAGGCCCGGCCCGGGTGGGAGGCGGTTGCTATGGAGACGTGCTGCGCCCTCTTCCCCCCGCCGCGTCGGCNCACTATGTCCATATTTTCTTTTTTTTTTTTCTTTTGTGTCTTCCTGTTTCTTCAGATCCTACCAAAGCTAGACCTTCCCTCCCCAAACTGCTGGACAGCCCCGGCTGGTCGGTGAGCATCTGCTACCCCTCAGTAGGTTGGGCAGAGCGGAGTGTGGAGTCTTGCTCGGGGCGAGTGCTCCAGGCAGAGTAGAGTCCAAACCCCCAAGAAGAAGCTTTAGAGTGAGTCAACATGATCTTACATCAGCAGACAGCTCATCTGATCCCTGACTTGTTGCAAGACGCGGGCTGGGTTTTTCAGGAAAGCTCAGCTGCCTTTTAGCTCCCCGAAGGCTGCGCGCACAGAGGTGTGCAGGCAGCTGCACGCTCTCCACCAGAAGGCCTAACTGGCCAGCCTTGGTCCAGAAGCGGTGTAGCCGTGTTAGCAAAGCACTGTGCCCAGTTCACTGAGCCACAGCATGTTTTTTTCTTTTCCTTGGCTCCTAAATGACAGCTGAACTCTTCTAACAATCTGACCCAGCCCCCTTTTAAAATAGAAGGTAACAAAGGGTGGAGTTTGTTCAGCATGCTGAGCTCCAGCTCTGGGGATGGTCCAAGCAGCAGCTGGAGCAATTTCTTTCACTGTTTTCGTAAATATTTTAATGTACCCAGTTTAAAAGCAAATAAATTGTCTTCACCACAAGATGCAGTCCTCCTCCTGGCCATTTTCACATTTATTCATATATTGTATGGCTCAGAAATCCACCCAGGTCCCAGAACAGCATTAAACCTCTAATGCCTGATACTGAATAGACAGAATGGACAGAATACCTGCAAGTCTTGTTCCTGTCTGTGGGGATTGGGCTTTAAATCTCCCCAAATCAATGCCTTAAGCAGCTCAGACCTCTGCAATTACGTTGATGGGAACATTAAGATCTAAGTCAAATGGTGACGCTGCAATCCTGCAAATTTAAGCTGATTGGATTTTTGTTGGATGTAGTGGTTTTTTTTTTCAATAGATTATAAAGCAAGCAATATAAGAAACAGGTTTTACAACTTGTTTTAAATATAAGTAAGCTTACTTCTCCTTTCACCCATGTCTTCCTTCAGGCTTTTTTATTGCTTTCTGATAAAATCTGCAAAAATAGGAATTGTATATGTTTTTCCCTTCTTGTAGTTTCAGGTGCAAATGTCTAAGCGCATGCTTTTTCAAATCGCCTGTTTCTTTTGTATGTTTGAGCACTAAAAGACAGACCTGTCTTACTTCAAACCCAATTGACGGTTTTGCCTGACCTCAAGATTTTATTTGTGGCACTAACTGGGCACCTTCATAACAGTCTTAGAGGCTGTTGAAAAGAGAGGCCAAACTGGGCCTTTGAACTTTGGCAACTGAACTCAGAGATACGGAGTTCAGAGGAAGTTTGGGACAAATTAGTGGGGCAAAGGGTGAAAACACATGTTAACTGCTGCCCATTCTGCACAGTGTCCTCTGCATGAGACCTTGTTCTGTCGGTCCTGTACCTGTCATTACTACCATGTCCATACACAATAAACACAAACATACTTGTTGTGCTTTAGTCCTCCTACCTGGTGTTCAGCAAGACTGAACCGGGTTAGTATTTGGATAGGAGACCTTCCAGGAGAGTTTACTTGCTGTAGGAAATAGTGTTTACTTACCAAGTAATATTTTTCCAACACTGAAGTCAGTCTTGAGTCTTCTGGTTCTGGGCATGACGAGCCGTAGAAATTCAAGCTTTGAACGGGGTATAAAAGCAAGTTCTTGAGCATTTTTGGTCATGATGGAGCTTTTGGCAGTTTACTGCAGAGTAGGAGAGTATCCTGGCCAAATTCCAACCTGGGTGATTACATTCAGCTGACTGAAAATGAGCAGTGACGATTGCCGCATTTCGCTGTTGGGCAAAGTGATTTCCACACATGGGCTTAAATTTTTAAAGTGACTTAAGGTAAAGCAGAATGAACAGGACTTACAGAAATGTCCCTTTAACCCTCATAGCTTATTCTTGAAGGCCCTGTGAGGCTTGTCAGTCTGCTGTCACATTCCTCTAAATGCCAGCGATCCAGCTGCTGGGGCATTGCTTGGAATGGCTGTACTACATCACAGGATGGTCTTCAGAACAGTGGTGCTTTTTATAATGCACATACACATTCCCACACATCAAGCAAGGAAACAAACAGAATGGGAGAAAAAGAAATAATAAAAGAACATTCAAAGTTTTCTTTGTTAGAAATTAAAATACTGTGACAGTGCTGTTCAGGCTGATCCGTGGTTGGTGTTTTGTTTTCAAAAAGGCTAAGTGATCCTTTGATTCAAAAAGGTAGAGAAGCGCTGATGTAAGATATAGAAGGCAACATGGAAATGTATTTCCTGTTATATATGTACCCTGATGTGTAATATTTTTTTTCTCTCCCTGACTTTCCCTACTTTATTTTGTACCCAGATTTTCTTGCTCCTGTCTGAAATATGCCTTATAACTTTACAAGTTCTCAGAAGACCACTGTGTTTCACTGGGATAGGAATATTGCATCTGCTTCATAGCAGGAGGATGTTATATGTATTACAGCTTAATTCTGTTCTACTTTAAACCTAGATAAAGAATGAAGACTGTCTGTACCATTTTGATTACCTCTTCTAGGGTTCAAAGAGAGAATCATTTCCCCTGACCTTCATTTGCTAATGGCTCAGCTTGCTCTAACTCATGTACAGATAAACTTGCTGTTAAACAAAAATTCTGGTAGGAAGAACCACCTCAATGTCCAAAATTCCTTTGCCCCTGCTGGTATCGGTGGCTCTCTGTAACCATCTAAAAGCCGAACTACTCAAAGTCACAAGAGCTATTCACGAGAAGCTTGTATATGAATGGACAATGCCGCCGTCCTCTTGAGAGATGAGACGAAGGACCCTTCACAATGACAGCTCTGCAAGTTCCAAATATGAGAGTCGCGCATATGGAGTTTCATGCTTTGTCTCCAGACTGATCTTCGTTCTTGTTAAGCTAATTTCACCTCTTGTCACAAGTTTTGCTTTTGGGATTTAGACCATCCTTAGCCACGGAACTCCTGTGTAAATCGCTTTTTTCTTTTTCATTTTTTTTCCCCCCTTAATTTACACAAAGACTGTTAATAGGACTGTTAGTGGAATAAGCAAAGCCAATATTCACAGGGTTTAACTTTGTACCAATAGCACCTTTTACCCCAGAATGCCTTACAAGCGCCATACAGCACGCATGTCCCAGTGTACAACTTGTCATGAAATTTCCATTCACTTAGACACCACCTTAGTTTCCCGAGCTGACTTTTAGGGACATTTCAGCACATAGCATCACATACAATAAGTCAGACGCCACCCAGAGGTGCCTTTCAGGTCTGAGAGCTTTCTCCGTGAATGTATTCAGAGCTAAAGAGACCATGCCTGCATCCTGCGGGTTGATGCCGTCCACCTAACGGGAGCATCCTGAAGTGACTGAGGGAATGGCAGAAGGAGGGCATGCTGGCGCTCCTCCTGTCCGACTGTGGGTGCGACGTGTAGGTGTTTACTGCGACGAGCACCGCAAAACGTGGCTTGTGGCTGCGGAAGAGGCAAGTGTCCTTTGAGCTTCCCAGTGATTGTAGCTTTGCTATTGCAGGTGCCTCTACTGCATTGCCAGTAACTGCCTGCTCTTTTTGTTACTTTCCCCCAGGAGGAAGGTATGCTGAGGGCTCGGATCCAAAGAGTTCAGGTTCCCCTGGGTGAGGCGCTGCGACCCAGCCAGCTCCCCCCATCCCGGCTGCCTCATATGTGGCAGCTGTCCCAGGGTGAGCAGTACAGGGATAGTAACTCTCGCGTTTGGGAGATAGAGCACCATCTCATGGTAAGGATGGTGGCAACAATAGACCATAGTCATGCCTGTTTGTGAAGTCATTTGAGATCCTTGAGGGACGGCAAAGGACTGTTATTTTGTTGAAGTCCATTAGCTCAGCCACAGTTAACTGTAGACGTATTGAACTTTTCCTTGTCGCTTACAGCTTGGTGGTGTTGAAGAACTGCTGCTTAAACTCGTGCCTGGTGATTAATCTGGTATGTGTAGACATTACCCCTGCTTTGTACTGTGCTCTGTTTATTCCCAGTCATTCTTTAATATGAATTTTTGTCTTTCAGGAGCAGTGGCTCTAGGAAGATGTCCTTGTATATTTTGTACAATAAATGATTCTCTCTCCACTGAAATGCAGCCACCTCTGAGGTGGAAGCAGTTAAACAACACACAGCAACATCACACAAGAGTGTAGGACAGGCAGTGAAGAGGATTATTGTGTCCAAGTGAAACATCAGGGGGAGTTCTAGGTAGGCAGAATGTAATTGCCCCAAGTGGAGTTTGGCCAGGATGCTGGAAATAACGCCCTAGCGATATAGAAAAGTGCTGTGGGCTGGTGAATTATCAGAAATTTGAAAGGCAGCACCTCCCTAGCTCTGGGCAGGGGCAGGAGCTGAACTGTGGCTCAGACGGAGCTGAAGTCCCACCACCGCTTTCGGTAACAGCGGTGCTTTCCTGTAGAGGTCTCCCATCCAACTACTAGTACCACCAGTTATTGCTTGTCTTTTGGTCTCTCACGGAAGATCACAGTTACAGGTGTCACAGCTGCAGAAAGTCAAATTGAGTGTCTGAAATCTCGCTTTCTAGGGATTTGAACAAGATGGAGCTGTCCTGCAGTCTGTGTTTGGGATTTCGGTTTTGTTTTTGTTTTTGTTTTTTGGGGGGGGTGGGGACGGACAGGATTTCCAAAAGACATTCTCCTGGAACAAAAAAAAAGCCCTCCTTGTCTTTGCGGGACATACACAACTAAGTTGTTTTGTTTGGTTGTTTTTTTAAATGCCTCCTCCAGCTGCAGTTATATGACTAACACCAAATCCTTGGTTGTGTATAGCTCACAGAGAGGGCTTTTACGCAAATACATGGGTTAGTATAAGGTCTAGAGGCACGGCACTGTTAAAAATTAGTCAGCCATGTTAATTTGAATCTTTGCTGGAATCTTTGTGCATCCAAGTGGAAAAGGGCACATTTTGAACCAGAGAAAAGAAAAAGGCCTTCAAGCCTAGCAACATAAAACTTCCCGTATTCATTGTCCACGTTATCATCCTTTAGCCAGACGCAGAGAATTCTTGTGTATGTTGGCAGGCATCTGTGAGCAGCAATAGATGTTTTCTGAACTGTCTGTGACAGAGAGGGAAATTGGCCTTGGCTTTAAGACAGTGTCTTGTCCCCCCCCCCCCCCCCCCCGCCTGCTGAAAAGCACGTTGTTTCTACAGTAACATTTTCCTATCATTTTAGTTCTCTGAACATGTCCCAGAAGGATCCCTGCCAGAAACAAGCCTGTGAAATACAGAAATGCTTGCAAGGTACCAAGTGTCATTTTGTCTTTTTGGTGTCTTGAGTTTTGGTGGAACTTAATTCTTTTAACTTATCCCTGTACTCTTTTCACCTTGAAAAGGAAGAAAGCAAGCACATTAGCATCACCTGGTTGCAAAGCAAACAAAATTATAATGTCTGATCTTAATAGAATTCCCTTGTGCTTGATTTTAAATAACGAGACACCATTAGTACAAAACAGAGCGTTTGTAACAATAGTGTTGTGCTTATTTCAGAGTGTTCTCTGTGCTGGTAGTGAGATCCCATGTGTTGTCTTGGGACTCAGCTGTAGGCGGGGAGAGCTAGACATTATAATAAGCTCTCTTACAGAGTGGGTAGTGGGTGGATTGTATGAGAAGACTGCAGAGCTTCTAGCTCCAGCGGTATTTTAAGAGCAGGTCAGACAGATGTCTCTCAGGAATGGGTTAGGTATATGTGATCTGGCCTCACGGTATGAGATGGTCTCCAGGGGTAGACCTTCAACAGCTCTTTTGTATTAGCTAAATATTTGTAGGTGTGAGGGAGATTATGTGATAATGTGTTTTGGGAGCCTGAGTTGGGGAGAGCAGGCTTGTTACTTGCAGAGGACAATATTTTTAAAAAAATTTGATTGCTTCTTGAGAAAGGATTTGCCTTATGGAATGAATATGAGAAAACATTCCTCTGTGCCAAGGCAGCTCAGCCATATGGGAAAAAGTTCTTCCTAACTCACCTGGTGGAGCCCATAGTCAGCATGCTCTGAGCTTCTCGTGGGGATAACTCCTGGTGTTATAGCCCAGGGATGACGAGGCAGGAGGCTAGCGACACCACAGCTAAGATCAGCCAGGCCCGTTCCACAGCAACTCATTTCTGCCTTTAATTTATTTGTAGACTACAAGCAGGTTAGCTAAAATATAGCAGGGAAGGTGGAGAGGGTCCTGCTGGGGAGTAGAGGGATGGCTTTGCAGGTTACAGCAAACAGGGATTGCAATCTGCAGGTAACACAACCATCCCGGTGGCTGGGGAGGAGCATAGGAGGAAAAGCATCTGGGAAAAAGTAGGGAAAAGCAGTAGTCAGTTATTGGTAGGTCTGTCTTTCCCAGGATTGTTTTTTGGAAGCTGTGTTCAGCTCAAAGCAAGGGCTCAAACAACCCCCTCTACATGCCCCCAGCATTTTGTCTACAATCTACTTTTTACTGTCTTCGGGATTTGGAGCATTCTCCCATGAAGGGCTGCCTTCTCTCCCCAGAGTAACTGCACTTAAAAGCTGTTTGACCCTGTTTTGGTCCCATCTGTGACAATGTTCTTTCTGTAACATTCACAGAGGCTATTCCAAGTGTTTTACCTGTGTAGGTCTGTGTACAGATTTGATCTGAATGGTTAAGTGTTAGCAAAGCAGCTCTTTGACTGCTACATGCACAGTCCTCTGTCCACCGCTTTTCTAGCTATCATTTTGGAGCTGTTATTCAGGTATTATCCTGCTGTGGAGTTGTCTGAGTCGCACAGATGAAGCAGCTGAGTTGACAGACAGCAAAACAATTTTTCCATGTAAGAATTAATGCAATAGAGGATGTATACAGAGCCTTAAATGACAAATACGCAGAGAGAGTATACACCGTGCAGAGGATGGAGGGCAGAAGCGGGACCTTTGGGAGATGCCGGCTTTTCAAAGACTGTTTTTGTAGTGGGTCGTTGTTCCAAAAGATCTTGTCTGCTTCCTCTGTGAGACTGAATGCCCACTGTAAATCTCTTTTGTGTTTTGCTACCCATTGTATGACTAACCCTTGTGCTTTTCAGGAACGCCTCCCTGGCAGATAACAGGGTGTGCCTATATGTAGCTGTAGGTTTAGAAACAAACCTGCACAGGCAGAGGAACAGTTAGGAGGGCCTTGGAGCCCTCATCATCTGCAGGTTATGGCAGAAAGAGATTAGCTCTCCTCTCCAAGGGCCTGACATGCTTCCTTGGCTGCCAGCTTGCACAAAGCAGTAACATCACCATAACCTTTTTCTCAGGGGTGACCTCTGTGCTTGTGTTACAGGTCACTCCCTGACCCAGTTAGGGAACTCATAGCCCAGCGATCAGGGTGGGCTGGCTTCCTCGTTAACTAGAAGGCATTCACTGCTGCTTTGCAGGCTCTCCAGTGGGTGCTGTGCTTGTCTCGCATTGGGTTGCTGTTGCTTCTTTTAGTTTTTTAACAATCAGTGGCGGGTGCAGAGGTGAGTGCAGCTGCGTAGTGGTTGCGTAGCTCATCCAAAGCAGAGCGGGTAGCTCTGCACGCCCTGCGCTTCTACGCAGACAGGCAGGTAGTTATCAATTCAAGCCACAGAGTCAGTCTGCTCACGTACCCACAGGGCTTCTCTCCGAGAGCCTGGTGGCCATCCTGCAGAGCAGCGTGGGCTTTGCCACCGCAGCCAACAGTGGCAGCCGGCACAGCGCGAGGGCAGAAAGGCTGCTGGACAAATCACCTGTGTCCTGCAATGCCTGAAGCTGCCAGTGCAGTGAAATCTCTCCGAGCCTGAAACAAAGGCAATATGGAGAAAGTATAGAGGTGGGTGTAGCTGTGCCATGCACTAAGATGTGAGCCCAGTCATCCCAGATCAGGCTAGGAGCTTGTTTAACCTCGTGTCCCAGCTCTGGCAGTGTTCAAGAGGAGAAGCCTAGGAAAGAAAGTAAGAGGAGGTGAAGTAATTTATGTGGGTAAGGGACAGCCTGAGCTAGAGGTGAGAGCTTTGTGTGGAAGGTGGTTGTGTCACTGGCTCTGTGCAGTTGGATTCAGCTGCTGGTGTCTGGCTAAGCACTCCTGCTAGCGTGCTGCCTGCTCTGGTTACGCTGCAAAGCTGCAGCCTGCCCACAACGGGCCACCGGTAGGAGGTTGGCAGTCATGCTCCTCACCCCTTTCTTTTACAAACCCCGCACTGCTGAAAAGTGCACATGTCCCCGTTTATACCAAGTCCTCTTTGGATGCTCTTATATTTACACTCAGCTGTGAACCTTATAGTGACACAGCAGCTGGGTTGAAGACCATGGATGACAAGATCCAGCTTAAAAGCACTTAAAAGGGTAAAGAAAGTAAGGATTGAAGGGCAGCAATAAAGGAAACCTCATTCTTCCTGTAGTGAGATGTGATGGCTCCAAAACTCAGGGACTGAAGATGCTCCCATCCACAACAGCAAAGCTGCCTTTGCATGGCTTTAGCTAGCTACAACTACAGAGATTTTTGTAGAGCAGAGAAAGCGATGAAATGCTTGTAAGCGCTCTTGCTTTTCAGAGAAACTTGCTGCCCAGCAGCTGTAGGGCTGGGCTAGATGTGTCCCCTCCGGGGACAAAACCTGTTTCCCTCTGCAGACTTAGTGTCTCCTTCTTATTTTCCAGTGAACAACTACGTGGAGTCTATGTGTGAAACCGTGCTTCAGGAAATGCGGAAGTGCTGCGCCCGGTACCCCAAGGGCAGATCCGTCTGTTGTTCAGGGTTTGAGAAAGAAGAAAGGGAGAGAGAAAAGTTTAAGGTGACTTCAGAAGGAATTCCCCGACCACCTCAGTAACACAATGCAGCTCCAGCAGGTACCAGAGCACGGACTCACCTGCAGAGCTCGTGTGTGTTTTTTCAAGCCTTCTTTAGACTTTCAGGAAAGCCAGATCGCTCCTAGAACACACCATCCGGCACACCAAAAAGTATAACGCAGTACCAACAGATGGCCTGGTTAACAGACTTTATTTTCTGTACCAAAACATCATCTACATTGTCTTTGCATTGCACCTGTGTCTGTGAAAAGTCAACTTGATGTTTTAGAATGCTTACCTTACTCTAATCCATCCTTGCGCTCAAAGCGGAGAACTGGAACCAAGTTATTCTGGCATATAGAGCGGGAGGTACAGGAAATGAGCTCAGAAGAGTGAGTGAGTTTAAGCGTGACACATGAAACAAGCCCATTTTGACACAGCAAAGGTATTGCTGCCATCATGCAGTAGTTCCAGACAACATTTGCCTGTCCAGTGGTTCAAGCTCAAGAATGGGAATCAGGTCTGGGGATTGTTCCTAGGTCTTGCATAGATCACGAGTGACTACAAGTCGCTTTGCCTAAGTGCCTCACTTTCCCACTGGACAGACTTTTGGTTACTTTATATTTGAATTGCCTACACGCTGCTATTTGCATGACAAAGATGTTACAGGAACATTATTTCAGGGATTGCTACAGGAATAGGATTTTTTTTAAAAAAAGCAATATTCATTTGAAAGATCTGACTGTTGATATAAAATTTATAAATTTATGTATAATTGAACACCTTTAAGCAATATGTTACGAGCCCAGCGTAATTCAACCCGCTGGAACCCAGAGGCCTGTCACAAAGCCCTGGGCTAGATCCAAGAACTGATTTAGGTGCTGCTTACTGAACAAGCAGTTGTAGGTACTCGCTTTCAACACAGTATTTCAGACTCACTCACAACCCGGCTGTGTCTGGACCCCAGGGAGAGATGGCTTTTCAGAAGTTCTCACGCATGCAGCAGAATTTCTTGTGACCTGTAGGAAGAGCTCGGTAGACAGGTTCCTGCATCACCCTTCAGAGCTGCTTAAGTCTCTCCATCCCCTGTAGCAGGAGTCCAGGCACCTCAGTGGGTGCCAAGTCCATTACAGGGCCTAGGCACCTAAATACCAGACTTCAAACCCACTAGGCCCCTAACTCTGTCATTAGATCTAGCCGTAAAGGACTTTTGTGCTGTGATCAAGTACAACTTACTTATGAAATACAGCTTCTATAAACAGACCACTGTAGTCTAGGCACAATAGTTGAGTGTATTGAAGCCTAGAAGAGCAAACCATCTGTATTCACTGCTCTGAAACACCATGATACAAAATAAACGACTGGAACAAATTGTAGTCTCGGTTTGGTTGTTTATTGAGAATACAACATAGCTGCAAGCCGGGCAGCTTGGCTGCCATTCACAGTCCAGAGCTACATGTGATATCATCATGTTTAAATAGAAGCTGCTTGATATTTTTATAACCAGGGCTCAAGATGAGAATAATTCAGGGCTAGCCTTCCCCTCCCACCCCCCTGAAAAAAACCCTTGAGGCAAAATAGGGGTTTTAGTATTCCTGAAAAGTAGAGGAAAGTGGTGACAATGTTGTGAAGCAGCTCAAAAACTTGACAAGTAGCTCATTTCTCCTTCTCACCCTATCTGAGCAGGAGCAATGGAAAGAAGATGACAAAAGATAAGTATTTAGGCTACTGTTGTGCCTACTAAAAAGCCTCATCTCCATGCCCATTTCTACTCGAGTGGAGCAAACGTGCTCAGCAGGGAGGCTCTGAAGCCAGGCTGGCAGCAGAATCATCTCCTGCTCCAGAAGCATCCCACCTTTTGGGAACATGGGTGATTGGTGCCAGGATCATCAAGGAGAAGGATTTATTAAGGCAGCCCACGGTTACCTGCAGAGACGAGGGAAGGCTGCTGGCCTCACGCTACCAGACTGGCCATAACTGCTCCCCTGAGTCAAACGCAACACGCCCGGTAAGACAAAACCACTCTGGTTCCCAAGAAGTCAACAGACCTCACACATAGAAGCTATTAGAGCAAAACCGTTTAATAAAATATCACTTCAACAAGCATTTACATACAATATATAAAAACACTTTAAAAGCCTAGTGTGTTTTAAACCTCATACTGGAACAGACGCCAGAAGTTGTTGAAACAAGACCAAAAACAGCGGGGCGGGGGGGGGACGAAACACTTCATCTTGGCACCTGCAACAGTGAAAACGCATCCCCACAGAGGCTGACTCAGCATCAAAGCTTCCAGTGTGAGCCCACAGCATCAACCGGTGCCAGCCATCGAGCCCGACACTGGCACAGCAGAAAGACTTGCCAAATCCTGATGTCCTTGTCCATTCCCTGCCTGCATTCACATCAAACTCAACATGAATTTGCCACTTGTTTCCCCTTCCAGCAGCAATTGAGGCGTTTTAGCTCCCTCTCTGGGCCATTTCTCTCCATAGCAGCAAGTCGGGACCCTGTGGAGCAGAACCCAGTACACCCTTCCCTGGGGCTGGGCAGAAACTCTGACTTATTTGAGCCTGAAAAACATCCCTACGGTCTGTTAATGATTTACACTGAGCTTCGTCGTTGGAGAAAGCTTTGTGGAGATTAGTGCATCTCAGAAGAAGTTGTGTTATACAGCACACCAGGCAGAGAGGCAGCAACGCTGTTTTCCTACAGGAACAAGAGATACCCTGCAATACAAATGCATCAATTCATGCACATTCAGCCCTGCAGGGTTCCTACAAAAAAAAAAAAAAAAGAAAAAAACGAACCCCAAAACCACCACCATCATCTGCCACTCCACTCCCAAACACCAGTTTACTGAAGACCTATTCCCTGCATCACATCACTCCTTCTGTCCTGGATGGTTTTTAGGAAGACCATCGTTAAAAGGAAGTGAGCCCAGCTGCTCCTTCATTCTCCTCGGCCATGTATGGCAGGACGGGAGCAAAGATACTGACTTCTGTTTCCTGACTGCCTGCAGCCCCTTTTCAGACCCTGAAGGTGAGAAAACCTCAGCTAAATCAATGTGTTGCCACACTGACAATCAACAGAACTGAAACAAAATTAACAGCTGCAAGTGCTCATCCCAAACCTCTGGTGGAAGAACCTACCATTCCAGCTCTCCCAGCAGCTCTCGGGGGAAGATCCCCATTTCCAGCCATACTGAGAGCAGCAGAGATGATCATAAAGGGATTACACAGCACTGGAGATGGGGTGCTGCCGCTGGGGCAGCTGCTGTGTCCCAATCACCCACGCACATCATCATTCCCTGGCATGTCTCTCACTGAAGGATGGGCTGCCTTTCACATAAAAACCCCATTCTTGGCAAGAACTTCTACATGTACCTGCTGGAGGACATCACCCCACCATCATGCAAGTCCCCGCACTCTGGAAAGTGGTAATGCCAGCCCTGCACAGCCAATGCAGAACACCTCTAAGGGATTTTAATTTTGGGGGGGAAATTTTCTCTTGTAGGTTAGAGCTCTGCTCTGCACACAGCTGCATTGGGACCGACTGTCCAAAGAGCTGAGCTCTGCATCTGGCCTGCCTCATCACCTGCAGGAGAAGGGCTGCAGGCTAATGGAATTAAGCAAGCAGCTTTTTTTTTTTTTGTGGCAATGGTAAATGCAAAGAAGGAAGGAACATAACCAAGGCAGAAAGTATGGAAATGAGCCACTCTCACGAGAGCACAATCTGGTTTTCCCAACAGTTTTGTCATTTTAGTTGCTTGCAGAGACCAGAGAGATGGAGTTTGTGCTCTGCAGAGGCAGGTAAAGGACTGCACTCCAGATTTCACATCCTCCCCTGCCACCACTCCAGCAGAGCTGGCAACAGGGACCCTGGACCAGTACAATGTACCCTTAAACAGGGATGCACTTCCTGTCCCACATGGCTACAGATCTAAGAGCATCACCAATGCCAAAGTGGCCAGAGAACATCATGGTAGACATGAGTCTGAGGCCCACGGTGATTTACAGTAAGCGGCACGGCTGAAACGCACATTGCCTGCGCCAGCTAGCCTCACACAGACAGGTCAAGCGCGCTGGAAGCCTGCCCTACCACAAGAGAGCACCTCAGCACATTTCAAAGGCTGAGCAGTCAGCTAGCAAGCGAGAAAGGCGCTTTACACTGCAGGAAGCTTGGTGTCTTTCAGAACACATGATGAGGAAAGGGCCTGGAGAGTCACCCACGGTACTCAGTTTCAGTCAGCAGTGCCAGTGCTGCAATTCCAGTAAGGGGTATAAATAACAGCAGAGGAGAAGCCAAACCGCCATCTACGTGCAGTGCAATGGCAGGGGGAGGGCAGGAGAACCCCCAGCACCACATACAGCATGAACTTGCTCCTTATCCACCTGCCCTGGACACAGCTCAGGCTGTCCCCTGACACGTCTGTATCCATCCCAGGACAGCCAAGCACATTTTGGATTGCACACACCATCTCTGTACAGAGGGAAGCACAGGCTTTCCAGGTACCGGGGCAGAAAAAGTGCAAGCTAAATAGCAGTGAACAGCTGACGGCTGTTGTACACATATACTGGCAGACAAATGTATATGTAACAGCCTGAGCACCTGGGAAGAAACGCATTTAAGAGATTTCCCCGCCACTACATGTTTATGAGGCTGCAACTCATCAGAAAATTTGGGACTGGGCATATTTGGTGGGGGAAAAAAACCACCACAATGAATCACCAGGAGTCGTAAGTTTTCAGATCGATCCCAGCATCCTAACAGCCCAGACAGGGGAAAACTTTGGAAATCAGAAGCAGCGTTGTAAGAAATAAGGGCTGGAACCTGTGAGCAGAAGGGATTGAGCCTGTCGGCAACTTCCTTTGACTTCTAATTGAGAGAGAACAGCAGTAGAGGAGAGCAGGGGAGGCTGGGCATGAAGGGAGAGTCGAGTGCAGTTTCTAGGATGCCATTCCGAGCAGGAATCCTCCCGCAAATCCTCCAGTCAGGATAACATTCTTCTTCAGAAATATGATCACCTAAGCAGGGGAGAGAAGAGCCGACAGTGTTCAACAACAGCAGGTCACCCACCCACCCCGTAAGAAGACATCCCTCAGACTGTTCTCCAAGGTGAGTGACACTCGGAGAGAGGCCACTGCTCAGGTCTGGGAAAGTATCCCACCTAATGACCTCCCCTCCCTGATCTCCCTGCCGCATGTACAGCTCCTGAACTGACCCAGCATAGCCCAGATGCTCCAAGAGATGCAGTCCAAGCCTACATGCTCCAGGGCTCTTTCACAACCAGCACAGTCAGTCTGACAGAAGGGGCTGCTGACTGTGTGTGCCAGACCAGGGTACAGCAGAACCCAGGGTAAGTAGGCCAGATCTGCTTAGCTTTTCTTGTCAGACTGAAGAGACACTTCTCCCCACAACCCCAGCACGTTTTCTCCCAACCCCAAGGAAATTGCAGCAACACATGGTGACCTGGTGTCACGCCTGGGAGCCACCCCGGCTGTCTCAAATATGCATAGATAGCTTTGCCATCTCTCCAGTTTTGCTGTCACACAAGCATTCCCTCCTTGTATTTGCACAATGGAAGATCCATAAGAGCCCAAGAGTCAATCCTGTTTTCTGCTGCCCCTCCAGCTAAGCACCTGCACACGCCCTGGGAGAGTTGTCTCACCTCATCCACTTTGCTTTTCACTTCTGGAGACACTTTATTACCACTGCTGTGAAATTTCAGCTGCTGCTTGGCTTTGTTCACGTCCCGTTCTACTAGCTTCCAGTCTACTTTGATGTATCCCGTGTGGTTTGCAATCTAGAGTTTTGAGGGGTGGAAAGAAAGTTCCTGGAGTAAAGTCCTGCGTGACCATGGCTAAACAGAGCCCCTTGCCCACCCACCTTCCCTGACCACAGCCCACACGCTGCTCCAGCAGGCTGAAAGGATGAGCACACTAGCTTAAAAATTGGACAAAGGACCACCCCTGTAGCTGTATTAACTGTCCTGCAACATCTGTCTTCCATAGTAATCCCCTAACAGCAGGGCACACATTGCAACTTAGCCTGTTTCAGCCTCTATTTGCTAATGTAAAGCTGGCATCACCTCCCCCTCGCAACTGCCACGTGTGTTGTTGGGACTCTCTGCAGCTCTCCTGCTGCTGTGAGTGGACACAGCTATTAATAGCCTGTTCCTCTCTAAATATTTTATCTGGTCAGGATGATTCATCAGTGAAACTCTCCCTGCTCAGAGCAAGCTTTAGGGCTTTCAGCAGAACAAGCAGAGCCAGAAGAGCGGGAAGAACGAGTCACACACAGACAGCGCCTGAGAAGCAAACAAGACTGCTGAGTGAGGCCTCAGAGCTGTTCTGCCTCTTGCAGGCCTCCTGTACAAGCTAGATGTCCACACCCAAGCAGCTTCCCTCAGTGCCAGTGTTCTTGGAAATCAGGAGAGATGGTTGAGGACAGGGAGGCCTGACTCCTCAGGTAGCCAGGTTGACAGGAAGCGTATCATAGACATGGAATAAATCCCTCCTGACATCCAGGGCTGTTCCTCCAGGAACACCATCTCCACAGGCACAGGTCTAAGTACAGTAGCCAGCTCTAACCAGACAGTCCTGCAGCAGCAGCATGGTTTGCCACAGCCGAAGGCTGCCTCAGGTGCCCCTGCAGTAACAGCCCCCATGTGCCTTTGTCAGCAGACCTTAAGCGGATAGCACTTTTTGGCAATCCTTATGTTTACACACACTGATCCTGTTTTGCTGCCACATCTATGCACCCCAGGGAACACACGCCCTTGACATCCAATGCACCCCAGGGAACACACGCCCTTGACATCCACGGCCACACAGAGCTCCTGGCAGATCTGGGAACTGGCCCCACCCATCCCAACAGGTAATGATCACTACACAGCCCTTCGTCCCCACCAGCACAGTTCTCAGAAAGCGTGGTCCACTGTTCATACACACCTGAAGTAGGAAAAAGCCACCTCCCACTGCTGTCGCTGCCAGTTTTCCAACTTTCTGGAAGATGAATCCAGTACACCTACAAATCAACCAGGATCCAGTCAGGAGAACGAGACACCAAACACACCCCCCTCCGCATGCTTCCCACAGGCAAGGCTGCCTTTGGCAGTAATTACCCAAGGCTCAGAGACAGCCTGACAAACAGCAGAAGAAACCCACATGCAACCAGGGAGTCAGAGAAAGGATTTGCCCCCAGCCAAAAGTGATGCTTTATAGCTTTTTACTTCTCACTATTGCATTTCAGCCTTTTGCAATTTTGATTCTTATCTCTTCAAAGTCAACTTCCCCCAGAAGAGTAATCGGAAACACATGATTTCACCAAAATCAACAAGTGATTTTAGTTTTTTTTTTTTAACTGGTATGATCTCTGAAGGGAAATTAGGCAGCACATCTGCTGCTGCTCCATGATAGAACATGGGGAGCAGATCACAAGGCAAGTTGCTTTGCTGCCCAAACAACTGCTTACTTTTCTGTTTCATTTCTCAGAAGAGAAAAATTCTGAAACAAGCAGACAGCAGTGCTCTAAAGCTATACTGGTCTCCAAACTGGGTTACATGCTTTCAATATGAAAGACATTGCTGCAGCCACCAGAACTCAAGAAAGCACCACCCCATTGCTCAGTCATGCAGCAAAAGGCTAGTGTATTGTATCACCCAAAACTGACTTTGAGGACAGTTTGCTTATCAACGTTGCAAAACAACACAGTGATCTCCTCTTACCCATTTCTGAATACATACATATAGTGAAGATACAAGAGAGAGGTGTCCAGCTCATATTTTTATCAGAAAATTAAGATCTATCATACACTTTTAAAAGGTTGCCCCTATGCCAGACAAAGACGACAGGCATGGCAAGAAGCAAAGCAGTGTGACTACACCAAGTTTTCAACTCAAGCAACGCTGCTGTGGGAATGAAGCTGCAAACAGAGCCACAAGCGGCCAGCCCCAGCACTTGCTACAAGCAACAGGAAACCCCAGGAACCATGCCCACAGGTGCAATCAGCCACCTCCACAGGAGATTTTTGTGCAGATGCCTGAAGCACATCCACCTCCAGGGAAGACGGCATCCTTGTTCCAAGAGGCTCCTAATTGCCTGTCCTAAATTCAACACCACCACTTTATGCCAGAAGTTAAAGAGAATTATCTCATCTCAAAAATTAAAGCCTGATGCCATTTTCTTCCCTAGAAGATAGTGTCAGCTCTTCAGCTCCCCATTAGAGACAGCTTTTAAGACCTCCCACCGTTCAGCAAAGCGTGCCAGTGCACAGTGGGCTGAGCAAGCTGGGCACCTGCCTTCTCTGAAAGACTGCCAGATGACCACCCTGCACCTGTCACCGTGTTCCCAAAAGCCCAGCAAGTGCCCACAGGCATCCTGCCTGCCACGAGCAGCAACGGCAACCCCAGCACATCTTACCATCCCGTGACCCCTCCGATCACCAGCTGCGTGGCTACGTTGTATTTCTCGGCACTCGACCCGGAGCTGGGGGCAAAGACCTTGCGCCACCAGGGCCGGTTCTTGGTGTACTCCGCCAGGTCCAGCACGTTGAACGAGTCCTCCTTCACACCTGCAGGCACCCGGAGAAGCTCAGTGCCAGGACTGCTGTCCCACAGCCCCCTGCCCAGGGCCTTCCCGGGAACACAAGACCCCCACCCAGTCACACAGCCCACGGGGCCTGGCACTCCCCCCGGGCCTTTGGGAACCCCCAGGCCCCACGCCCTCCCCCGACGGCCTCAGACCCCCCCAGGGCCCCTCAGACTCCGTCCCTGGGACCCCTCACCCCCCTCAGTGCTCCCGCAGGTCATGCCCCTGAGGAAGGGGCGGTGGGCTGAGGAGCCGCGTCCCGGGAGCCGCTCCCAGGGCGTCCTGCGGCCGTTCGGGCCCTCAGGTGGCACTAGGCCCCGCTACCGGCCGCCGCGCGTTGCCAATGGAAACGGCGCCGCGCAGGCCACGGGCCCCGCTCTCCGCCGGGGGAGGGGAAGGAGCGGAGGGGGGACCGAGATGGGAGAACCGGGGACCCCGCCGCCAGGGGGGAGAGGAGTGGGAGGACCCGCCGCCGCCGTCCCGGGCCGTCCCGCCCCACCTCCGCTCGGCACCGCCATAGCGCCGCTGGGCTCCGCTCACCGCCGCCACAGGGCCGCCGGGGGCACGTGACCACGCAGGCGCCTGACGTGATCACGCCCCGCCCCTCCCTCGGCGCGTCACGCAGAGGAGGAAGGCGCGGGGAGCGGGCGCGTAGCGGCGGCGCGCGGGCGCGGGCCGGCCGCGGGCACGCGCGGACACCGGCCGGGAGCGCGCTGGCGGCGGCCTTTTGCCGTTCGCTTTGAAGGAGCGCGGCCGTTCCGGGCGGGAGCTCCGCCACGGGTGGGACGGGGGAGCGCCGGGAGGGTAACGGGGAGGACACGGGCGGGTTGAGGCAAAGGCAGTTTAATGGGTAGAGCGAGAGCGGCGCACAGAAGCGGAGCAAAACGAAGTGTTCGTTCCCCGCGTCCCGCGGGCGGGCGGGTGTTCAGCCGTCCCCGGGAGAGCGGGGCGCCATCGGGCGTGACGGTGACTTGGGAAGACAAACGTCATCACTCCAAACATCCCCCACTTCCTTCTTCTCCCCCAGCTTTATACGCTGGGCATGACGTCATACGGTCTGGAATGTCCCTTTGGTCAGTTGGGGTCAGCTGTCCCGCTGTGTCCCCTCCCAGCTCCTTGTGCCCCCCCGGCCCTCGCTGGTGGGGGGTGTGAGGGGCAGAAACGTCCTCGAGTCTGTGCAAGCACTGCACAGCAATGGCTGAAACATCCCGGTGTTATCAACACCGTTTTCAGCTCTGGCCCATAACATCGCCCCGCACTGGCTCCTATGAAGACAATTAACTGTCCCAGCCAAAACCAGCACAGCGGCTCAGCGCCCTGGCACGTGCGCCAGGACTTTTCCCGTGTTGGGTGACACGGAGGAGCGGGGCAGGCATGCGGTGGAGTTGGGGTCTCAGGCGTGTTGGAAGCGGCGTGGAGGGTCCAGCACGCACCCCCAGCTCTGCCCCGACGTGCCCCTGAGCCGCTTTGGGCAGCCCAGGTGTGCTGCCTGGCGGGAAAGCGCTTTATTGTCTCCCCTGGAACAACGATTCCTCCAATTTCTGAGCCATTACTCACCTGAACTCTTGCAGAACAAAAGCCACCTACTGCCCACCTGGGGACGCAGCTGCCCAGGGAGTAGCAAAGCCAGAAAACCTGAGACACGACAGGCAAAATAAAAGAGAAGCTCCTGGAGAGACTGTAAGCGAGGGAGGAGCGGGCTTGACCCTCCTGCGGGGTTAGCGGAAACCAGTGCATGAGTGGGGCAGGAGCGGAGGCAGCGCGGGACGGGTCGGGGAACAGACAATGTTCTGGGAACCAACGGCAACGTTCTGCCGCTGTGGTCGGGACATCCTGCTCGCAAACAGCCCCACACCTCCTTCCCCCTCAGGCAGGCGGGGACGTGTGGGAGCCGCAGCAGCATCGCACGCGTTTCCTGCACTGCCCTGATTAGGGGGCACCGGCTGGAGCAGTGTGTGCGCACCCCAACCAAAGTGGTGGGACAGCGCCTCCCTGGGGACCGAGGGGTCTTGCACACTGTCGTGCCGTGGGGGCTGGTGGCTGCTGCCCACAGCAGGTTTGGACCTTGAGACCCATCGGTCTGATGTGCTGAGGGCCAGGCAAGGCACAGCTGGAGGGATGGGTGCTGTGGGGGTGCAGGAGGAGAGAAGGTGGGTGTCCAGCCCGGTGCCCAGCCCCTGACCCCCAGGGACCATGTAGACATGATGCTTCAAAGGGGTTTTTCTCTCATAACCACCCGGAGAAAGAGACTGCACTCCACAAGGGTTTATTTACTCTCTGGCAACTGGAAAGCTCCTGCATTTGCTCTCCTGGGCAGCCGAAGCCCCATGGCATTGCTCGGGATCAGGGCTCCCCTCTGCACCCACCACGCTCCCAGAGAGCCCCGGTCGTCCTGTCCCCAGCAGATCAGAGGGCAGCTTCCGCAGGTGCAGTGTGGTCACCCTTTGGTGACCCAGTAATCAGATGTAGCTGTTAGCGAGATTGTCGGACAGATCCTACACCGACTACTGAGCAGCCAAGAGCACCATGTCTCTGCTGGGTCTCCGCCTCGTCTCTAGGCAGGGCTGGCAGCGAGCAGAGCAGCTTCCCTGGGAAAAGAGGATGTGGAGGCTGGGGAAGGGATGGTCGATGAGGAGGGATGGCTGGGGGCAAGTGGGCGCCTGGCGGCAGCATTTCATCTTCAAAATCCCATCCAACACCAGTGTCAGGTGTCACTGGGGTCTCCTGCATGTCTGGTATGCGGTGGGCTTCCACCCTCATACAGCACGTCTCTAGTTTTGTCTCCCTGCCCTGGGCAAAGGGCTGCCCTGGTTCCCTGGGGCCAGGCAGGGTTCCTCTTGTGCCTCCTCCCCAGTGCCAGCTGGGGGGTCTTCCACACACGTGGTCCCAGGGGTACCCGCTGGCCTGAGCATCTGCAGCATGGCCCCATCTTTCCCAGAGCACGTGCACCATTGCCTGGGGCACGCGCTGCGCTCGGCTTCCTTCCACAGCGGGGAAGGAGCTGGGCTGAAAGGGGGGGGGGGGGCTGGAGGGGCTGCAGGGCTGGGGGCTCCTGTGCAGCGGGGTCAGGCCCAGCTTGGTACAGAGGGTGGCCCAGGGGCCAGCAGGCACAGCGGCAGAGCCCAGCACTAGCACCTCAGCACCCCACAGCCACTGGGGCTCCCGGCAGGGCGCCTTCCTTGTGAGCAGCCCTTTTCAGCTCAGGAGACACAGGCATGAAAAGCCGTTCCCCATCTCAAAGGCTTCCCCTCCGTCCCAGCAACACCACCTCCTCCCATCCCGCGTGGCTGGGCTGAGCCACAGCTCGCCAGCCCACATGGGCTTCCAGTGCACGGTCAGGGCGAGTGGTACGGGGCAGTAACATGGTCAGCAAAACCATGTCCCCCCTGTAAGCTCGCACTTGCAGAGCCCCCCAAAATGCTCTGTAAATGGACCCACGATGCCCCTCTGGGCGCCTTAGCGAGGCACCATACCTGGCCATCTCCGCCAGATGCCAGGGTCCCTCGTCGATAGGAAATGTGTCCCGGGTCTGCGGGGACCTGGAGGGCTGCAGTGTCCCGGGGTTCCCAAGCTGCTACTCCGGTGGCTCAGCGTGATGTGGCCCTGACGCTGTCGGCCCCGTGGCCCCGGCCATGCAGTGCTCTGCCAAGGCTGCCACCGTGTTGCTGCTTTTAGTACGGTGAGGAGAAACGTCTGAATTCCCCTTCCCCCGGCTGGGACATCCGCGCTGGTGTCACGCAGCCGCGCAGGGACAGCCCCGGCTCGGTGGCTGGTCGGGGGCACGCTGCAGCTTGCAGAAAGGAAATTTGCAGCTCAGCCCCGTCAAAGCAAGAGCGCGGGGATTTTCAGCGGGGTTTCTCTCTCTGACGCTGTCTCTCTCTTTTCTCATTTTCTGGAAATGAAACAAACACGGGCTCCAGCCCTTCATGCCGCTCGGTGTCTACGGGTGGGGGTGACAGCCTGTCTTCTTCACTCCCCCCCAGCTGCCATGGGGACTTCTCAGCACAGGCTGGCTCTCCCCCAGCCTCCCCCACTTACACACCGCAAAGGAAGGGGCTTTCTGCTCCCTCCTGCCAGCAGATGGGATTTCGGCCAGCCAGGTTTAGGGAATGGGAGGGCAGGCAGAGCAGGCTGGCACCAGGCACAGCGCTGTGCTGAGACCGGCAGTGAGCCCCCGGCCGCCCCTCGAGCCTTCCCTCTTGCCGAGAAGCACTGATTTTGGGCAGTGAATGGATGCAGCCAGCCTGGAGCACAGCAAACAATATCGAGTGGCTGCTCAGGTGATACAGGCGCTCTCTCTCTGACCCACTGCTGCCTTGCAGGTGACAGTGGGCAACTCCTGCTGCTCCCTGCAGCGGTTTCCCCAGATGTAAAAGGCGAATAACAATTCCTGGATGTGCCATAATCAACTCTTGGCCGGTTTTCTGCCCCTTTGGCCAGGATCGTGGTCCGTCTTCCCTGACAATCCCCACATCTCGTGAGTCTGCACCCTCTCCTGCTTGGCCAGCAGGCACCTCTGCCAGCCCCGAGGACTGGGCATGTGGGGACAAGCCGAGCACGGTGCAGGGACACCCATGGGCGCTAGCTGCAGCAGCATCCTCATGCTCAGGGCTCTGTCCCAGCGACAGGCACAGCCCGGGGCTGGGGGGCAGCTGGGTGGAGGGCTTCAGGCTGCACGGGAGCTTGTTACAGCTCCCTGCATCTAGTTCTCCTTTCTTCTTTGCAACGATCAAGAGAGGAGTTTTCTGGGACACTGCTTCTCTTAAACAGCCGTTCCCCTGGAGCACTGTTAAATTCCTGTTGTTAAATTTAGCCCCTTTTCTGGCTCTCCAGGAGTTCTGTCGGTGCGAGGATGCCGGGGTCGAGCAGCACTGAGCACCGGGGGGGTGGGTAAGGAAGGACACCACCGTGCCCCTTCCCCGCCGCCCCAAGCACAGCGTCTGTGGAGGAGAGCTCTTTCATGGGGGGTGCAGGGGAAGCTTTGCTGAACATGAGCAGCCCTGGGGGCTCGGGGCTTATTCCAGGAGATTTTGGAGCAGGCAGGGTGTCTTAGGAAATGAGCCGAGCACAGTGCACAACAGACACCGAAAACCTGACACCCCTTGGGAACGTGACCCCATCTCCACACTGACCAAGCAGCAGCATCCCTCAGAGCAAGCCCAGGGGAGAGCAATTGCTCTGAATCTCATTCAGTCAGCCAGGGTATTTAGGTGACTTATGAAGGATGTGTGTGTCTGGAGGCTGCTCTGGTTTTCCCCGGGCTGCTCTGACACTTGAGGAGCAAAGATCCTTTAGCAATAGCCGTGTGAAGCCAGTGGCCACAAGGAGCATCCTCTGGCTGGTGAGACACCCCAAATGCTTGTCCTCCCCAGCTCCTGCAGGCAGAACCTCCCCGGGCACCCTGTGTCAGGAGCGCGGCCGTTGTGCTCCCGCTGCCTGAATCATTCAGAGATGCCTCTGACGTAAGAAACGAGAGAGAAAGGAGAAATGCTCCGCTGACACACTTCTTGCAGGGAAAGCCAGGGGAGGAGAGCAGGCTTATTTTTGGGACATCCTCCACGTCAGCATTCCTGTTCCGGGGCTAGGGAACATCAGGGCTGGATTTGCCAAGTACTCAGGGGTGTTGGTGCAATTGGCCCCATTGTGCTGCTGCTCCCTCGGGGTCCCACTCTCCGTTTCAGCTGATCTGTGAGCTGCACGAGGCTGCAGCCCCTCTTTGCTCTGTCATTGCTGGGGTGCAGCGGCTGAGCAAGGTCTGTTGGGCATTTCTCCTCCAGCCTGGAGCGTTGGTTCCAAAGGAGGGAATTTTTTCCCCCAAGGACAGGTGTGGGCTTTGCTCCTGCTGTGATTTATCTGCACTAGGGCCAGGGTTTGTCTCTCCATCTGGGCTGGTTTAGCAGCAGCCTGGGCGGAGACAAAAGCACCAGGAGAGATGCCTTTTTTAACTGGTGGGTTGGTGGTTTGTTTTAATTTATTTTCTTCCTAACTGAGACAGTGAGTTCTGAAAAAAAAACAACCAGCTCCCCTTAAAGCACCTCTGCCCTTGCAAAGCACGGAGGGGCTGGTTACGTGGGATAAACACATCCCCTGTCACTAAACCCAGCTCCAGAGACGGGGCTGGAAACCCCCGCAGCATCCTTCGCTCTGGCTGTGCAGGGAGGTGCTGGAAAGGTGACAGGGATTTCCTACGGCATTTGGTGAAATGAGTCAGTGTGGCACACATCCAGGTGGGCACGGCCGGCGGGCTGGGCAGGAGCCAGCTCGCAGCATGCGCTTGGCAGCACGGGGAGGAAGCGTGGCAAGCCCACGCGGCGGGAACTTGCCAAGGGCATGTCTGTGGAAGAGCAGGGATGTGTCCTGCCGACCCTCCGGCTGCCACTCCTCTTTTTGGAGCAGCCACGCACCAAAACTGAGCCCTCCCCAGGGCAGGCAGGGTCCAGGTGGGATGTGGGCAGCAGCGGGAGATGCTCCAGCTCAGAAGTGATGGTACAAGGGGCCATGCCTGGTCCTTCCACCGGGTCACCGGTGCCACACAGCACAGCCAATGTCTCGGTGCCCTCTGCCCACATGAGTGCTGGGAAGGGTGAGTGCCCCGTGGGTGGCTACTGTTTCTGAGATGCTCTGCATTCCCGAGAAGCTGCCATGAGTCACTTGCTTGCTCTCTCACATACACACAAAAAAAAGTCCCAGGAGAGATTAGACATGGCTCACTTTGTTCTGAGTCATTTTTATCTGCCCCAGCCCCGTACTGAGCTGAGAACGGCACAATTCAGGGAAACAACCAGTGCTTTCTGCATGCATGTGGGTCATTGGCTCTGGCCAAGCAGGTTTCTCCAGGACTCTCTGTGGCAGGAGTCTGTCCTGGCTTCGCCATCACATTTGCAAGGGAGGACAGTGCTCTGGCGCTGTCTCACGGGGAGATTTGGGGATGCGCAGATGTGCACATGCTGTGCCTCACTCCAGGCAGGACCAGGATGCCAATGCCTCTCCACAGTTCTCTCAAAGGTGCAACTGTCTGCTACCGCCCGGCCCATCCCGGCCCAGCCAATGCTGACACTTTGCAGTGGCACCCACGTGGGTTTGCAGAGCCCTCAGAAGCACCAGGGCTGCTAATGCCGCCCCACCTGTGGGGGCCATGCGTGCTCTTGCTGGGACATGCAGGCTCCGGCTTAGCAGGCTGTGCCGGGGGGAGCCAGGCTGTCCTCGGCACGCTTCGCTCTGCACTGGCTCTTGCGTGCCTGCACAAAGCTACCCACTGTGTGCAGTGAGCACCAGAATCTGGGCCCCCTCCCCAAGTTATTTTCAAGTGTTCTCCAGTTTCACAGCTGGATTCCCCTTCCCACAGCTTTGAGTATCTTGGTAATATGATTTTCTTTCTGCTCGGGTTAGACCCCATCTCTCCAGTCTTCTCTTATGTCTCTGGGTCAGGAACCTGGAGCTGCCTCCCGGTAGCTGCAAATTGTTAAACCCAGCAATTCAGCACCTGCCAGTGTCACAACCATTCATTTCTGTGTCCAGGCTCCTGCCAGTGCAGCCCCCAAGGGAAGCTTTGCCTGACTCCCCTCCATGATCCCTGGATGTTGTCATCCCACAGTGTCTGGAGCATCCCTGCCAGGGTTAGAGGAGAAGAAGCCCCCGTGCCACTCCATGCAGATCTCCAGCACCCAGAGCTGGAGCACCCCTCCTGACAGCCAACCCCAGCCCTACCATGTGCCCATCCCGTGCTGCCACACACCAACTGCCCCTTTTCACGGTCATGTTGTCTACTTGGTGACGTTTTCCCCATCTGCTTGTTTCTGGTAGAAACACCTTTTCCAGACTTTCCGGGTGAGCACAATCTCACAGCACTGGGAGATTCCCAGACAGGATGACTGGAGTAAAGTCACGTCCATACTGCAGAGGACACTGGTGCCAGAAGCACAACCCGGATCTCCCATGTCTCTCCCAGACCTCCAGACGACCCTTTCCCCTCCAGCACTGAACAATATCCTTCTACTTCACCGCGCCAGGGCAGGTGGTGCAAAGCACCCGGGGCATCCCTGAATATGACACACCACTTGTTTTGCCCCAAAATACTTGCTGGAAAAAGTGGGATGGGCTGTTGCTCATCTTCCTCGCAAAGAAAAGGAGCCCCGGTCCAGGCATGGAGCCAGCCGCCGGCGCATGAGCTGGAGGAAATGTGTTTCTCGCTGGCTTTTTGCCTCTCCGGGAGCAGGCTGGGTGGTGCGGGGGGAGCGCTTTCTGCCCCGGCTCCTGCTGTGTCAGCCAGCCCCTGGGCGAGCGCAGGAAGGAGTGGGCAGCCCCTCGGTGGGTTGGGGTTTTACACGGGGCGAGGGGGAGTCCCCCCGGGCGCTCCTTGCTGCTGCTGTGAGAGCCCCGGTCAGACACAGCTGCCCGGGATGGTTTTCCCCCTCAGGCCTGGGGCTGCCTTAAGGAGAGGGGTGGGAAGAGAGGCGGTGTACCCTATGAGGTGGTGAGAACTGGCTCCTTTCTGAGGGAGGGGGACAGAGCCATCACTGACCCCACGGGAATGGGGTGCTCCTGCACAGTGAGCCCATGGGGCTGGGGTGCTCGAGGTCATTCCCAGGCTATGCTGGGCTACATGGGGCAGTGGGACATTGGGGAATGTGTTCCCACATCCACTGGGATTGACCCTACCTGGGGGGCTCAGCTCCTATCTCCCATCCCCACTGCCTCCCTCTGTTGCCCAGGCACCAAGACCTGTCACAAGGATGCTTCTGCACACACTGGGACTGTCACCAACGGGGTCACCACTCCCATTGCACTCCTGCTGCCCTACAGCGTGATTTATGGGACATTTCCCCACCTTGCTCGTCCAGCAGACGCCGGGATCACACAGGGCGTTCCTCCTCATCTTCCTGCCTTCGTGAGCTGAGGGAGAACCACGTGCCGGCGTGTGCGTGTAAGCACGTGTGTGCATTTTGGGGGCGTGTGGGGGATTTCCTGGGCTTTTAAAAAGAGATACTGAAAATTTGTGAGTTTAAAACTGAAGAAATTTGCAAAAACGTTTCAGTGCATCTTCTCTGAGCTGTTTTGCAGGACTCTGGGAGAAGAGGAGAAGGGTGAGGAAGAGCTGGTGGGAGGGGGTCTCCCAGAGATCACCCCAACCCTCTTCCTCCCATATGGCTCGAAGCAAGGGTGTATGGCTAAATCACTGCTGCTTGGGGTGCGGGCACCTGGGGGACAGGGATACACCCCGCATATGTACATGCATATGTGCACCCCTGGCTATTTCCACACCTCCAGCCCTGCCCCTGCAGATGCGAAGTGCCCTGCAGGCTCCCAGCGCTGGGGGGCCCAGGGCAGCCTCTCCTGCTTTGTAGCCATAAGCCATCTGCATCCCAAAGGCAAATTTTCCCCTAAATCGCCGTTTCCTCAAGCTATGTGGGCTAGCAGGTACAGAAGGCAGCTGCCAGCTCCCTGGGGGGCTCCAGCCCCAGGTACAAGCCCAGACTGACCTGTGGGGGAAATAAAGGCTCCCGTAGCCTGGGCAGCAGCAGGGCGCTAGTCTGCAATCCGCTCTCCTCCTTCCCCTCTGCGGTGAGAGGGAAGGTGGGACCAGGCAGAGACCGCACCTAAATTCCCCTTCCTTTGACACCCTCCCTTTCCTCACCTCGCTCCCGGACACCGGCCAGGACACCAAGTCAGCTGGTTCCTGAAGTGGAGCTTACCGCTGCGCTTGCCCTCCTCCCTTTCCTTTTGTTTTTTCCTCTCCTCCTGCAACTGCCACCCCAGAGGAAGAGAGGGGGAGCCCATCACTCATATGCTCCTCTTTGCACTAACCCGCTCGGGTGATTCCTCTCCTGATGTCTTTGAGAAACTCTCCAGTGCTCTGACTGAGCCTGCAGGTGCTGCCTTTAAATCATCGTCTCCTGTGGATTACAGCAACTGGATGAGAAGATAAAGGCTTTTCTCTCCTCTTTCCTTTCTCATTCCTTCCTTTTCACTTTTTCTCCTAAAGCCAGAGCGGTTCCCAGCTGGCAGGCACGATGCTGGTGGGAGCCCTGCATGGCCTTCTGCTCCTCTGCCTGGTTGAGGAAGGCACCAGCAAAGTCAGAAGATACTACATCGGTGCAGTGGAAACCGCATGGGACTACACACACAGCGACCTGCTCTCCGTGCTGCAAGCGCCTACAGGGTAAACCTCTTTCTATTGCAATTCCAGCACCCTGCTGTGTGTGTTCTCCCACCCCAGCACACACAGCATGGTGAGCTTGGGTCCGGGCGGGCGGGCAGGTACGTGGGTACAACCTGGCAGGATGGGTACACTGAGCGGCTGGTACAGCTGGGAATGGGGACTCACTAAGTGCAACCTCTGATAATGCACGGGTGTAATGAATCTGCAGAGAGAGATGCAGACCTGCTCTGCATTACTACTCTGTACTGCTTTATCTTAATGCCATTTGCCTATGACCCTTTAAAGTCTGTGCCCAGAGCCAAGAGCTGGTCCTTCAGCCTGTGATTTCTCTTCTGCTCTGCATCCCGGGAGCTCTGGGGAGATGCGAGGGGAGATGGGGTCCTGTGCCTTCCTGCCTGGGGGCTGCAGAAGGAGGTTGGCTGTGCCCCCCTGACGTAACTCAGAGCTCTCCACTGCATCTACCTCTGGTAAAACCCAGCTTTAGTTATTTATATCTTTGTGTACATTACATTGCTGGGGCTGAAATTTTTCCTGCAGGGAATGAAAACAATTTTTAGTGTTTGGGCAAAGAACGGTGTTTGTTCAGTGACAATGGGGAGGAAGGCATGGTGCTTTTGCCCAAATACTTTGGAGTGGGAAGGAAAAGTGGCAGATGTATTGCTTAGGCATCAGAACGGTGTTGTCTGGAGATACCGTTGGCTTGGACACGCATGGCTGTGAACGGGCTGTTCTAAGCTCAGCATGGGGAGCAGAGTTGGACAGCTACATCCCCTGTGCATCAAGCTGTACCCCTTCCCTCTGCCCTGCTGCCACATCCCTTTCCCCAGGCTCTGTGCAGGGGCGATGTCAGCCCACAGCCCCATCTCAGCCCCATACCGGCTTGAGCAGCGAGGAGCTGTGGTCAGGCACTGGGAACCAGGCTCTGGTGATGAGCCAGGTCAGCCTGACTAGCTGTATCAGAGTTACGTTGTGTGTTCCACTTCCCCCCCCCCGCCCCAGCCCTTTGGTTACTTCAGTCGGAAATTTGCATCCAGCACCCCCTGTTTTACTAATGCCCCCCCCCGCTTTTACTAATGTTGCGCTCAGATCCATTAGGATGTGGTGGCGGTGAGGTCACTCATGCTGTTAATTCAATCCTGTGGCTTTCCATTTTGGCACTGGCTTTAATGACATGCTCACACACTGTTTCTGACCTGGGAGTGACTCAGGGACCTGGCTGTGCCCTGGGGATGAGTGGGGCACCATCAGGCAGCCTGAGGTCACTTATTCTCTAAAATGGGGAAAGATAACTTTGATTTTCTCAGAGGGACGTGGTGGTGTGCTCCCCCCAGAGAGGCAGGGCATGCCTGGGCAGTGTGGCTCCTGGGGGAGCCATGGTAGGAAGCAGGGCTTGCTCGGCATGGCTGTTCCCAGCTGGATGACAGTGCTTTTTCTCTGGCTCTGCAGCCTCAGCCCAGTTTGCCCCATGCGGGGAGGGCACAGGGAAACAGCCAGGCAGGGGAGAAGGGGCACGCAGGAGAGAGCCAGGAGAGTGTGGCAGGAGCAGAGCTGCCGCTGGAGCTGGGGTGCCTCTGAGCTGTGCATGGGGTGTCTTCTGCTCCACCTGTGCTCCCCCGTGGTACCAGCATCTCTTGGAGCTCCCGAGGGCGCACTTCCAGGCAGGACCTCCAAAACCCCTGTATGTATCCAGTGGTTTCTCTGGCACGTTTGTGGAAAGCCCTGCCAAATGAATGGGCTACGGCACGCCAGGCCAGAGCTGCTTATGCCTTCCCCATGATTTCAGTATCTCTTCCTCCCAAACACAACACTACCCGCAGGGTCGGATCCGGGACCAGCACGTCCCATGACAGCCCCAGGGATCTCAGCTCTGGCTCGGAGCTGGCGGCCACGTAGCAGCAGCCCGTGTTTGAGTGTTTCGGCAGCACAGGGTGTTTACCTTGGCTGTTTCCCGGCTCCAAGAGATGAACAGATAGTGCGGCTAACAATGCTGATCGAAGGCGCCAGGAACTTGTCTCCCTGCCTCAGCTTCAGCCGCCCGTGGGGTAGGAAGTCCACAGGGACCCCAAGTGCAGAGGTCCAGCCAGAAGCACTTGGATCAGACATGCCCGTGCTTAACTCTGCCTCCTCGTCCCCTGCAAAGGCTGTCAGCCTCTGCCGTGCCAGCTGGGACACGGTGCTGAGCCCTGGTGTCACCAAGTCTCCTCCCAGCCATGCCCCCACATGCCAGCAAAATCCCCCTGGCTCCAGAGCATTTCTGCCTTGTTTACTGCAGAATTAGCCAGACCAGGCACTCATATCTCAGGGATGTGTTTTCAAAGCTGAGCTTTATGCAAGTTAGAGATTAAGGCACAGCTTCCCAACAGTGGGCAGCCCAGTGCCAGTGACCCAGCGGCACAGCCACCTCCCAGCCTGGGGTCACCCTGGAGAGGGTCCGGACCCTGCTGCCATCGAGCCAGGAATGATAACGGCTCGTGGGCAAAGTCAGCTGAATGCAATGGCCCCACTCATGGGGGCTGTGTCTGCTGGGGGCTTCCTGCCAGCCCGAACGTGGGGTTACAACCGTGGTGGGAAAGGCAGAAGCTGGGCACGTGTGGGGTTTTTGTGGGCATGCCTCCTGCTCTACCCCCAGGGAAGGGTGAACCCTGCTCCCCCCACAGCATCCTCCAGCTGCAGGTGGCTTCCAGCCGGCCGTGTCGGGGCGACTGTGCATCGCCCTTTCCCAAATTTGAGTCACTCTGACTCCTTCCTCTTCCTCCTGAGGAAGAGTCGCAAAGGGAACTGCTGCTTGAATGAAGGCTTAGTCAGAGGGGGAGAGCAATCCCCCCTGCTTCTTCAGAGGGAAGAAAATACCATCTGACTTTAACTCCAAACAAAACAAGACTGGAAGCGGTCTGTCTGGTTACTGGAAATGGTCTCAGTCCCGGGGCTGATAAGCCAGCCTTTAAAATCCCTGGAGAAATTCATGGCTTTTTTATCCTGATAAACATGCCGGATTCCTTCTGGAAAATGAATTTGTTAAGCTGCTTACAGGCAGAAAGTGGCCAGCGGAGATAAGTGGGGTGTGAAATACGTTCAGGGCTCCTTTATCCTCCTGTTGCCAGGAGTAGTTTTTTAGGGGCTGGCTGTAAATCCCAGTTTGGTCAGAAAAGAAACGAATGTGAGGACATTGCTTGGACCACAGAGCAAACTGCCGTGACCTGCCATGCAGCCTGACACAGTCTCTTTCCTGGGGGGAGCTGGGGAGGATGCTCGAGGTTAGACGTGATGTGATGCGTCAGCCACACCTGAAGGTGCTGGGGACGGTGTGGGGGGTGGCTGCGGGGCAGAGGCCATGGTGGCACTGCTGTCGCAGCACTCCCAGTGCCCTGGGTCTCCGCTGGTGGGGAGGTGCAAAACGGGTAAGGCACAAGGCAGGAGGCTGGCAGCGATGCCTGCGGCTGTGCCAGCTCCCGGCTGCAGCAGGGTACAGCGCTGTGCCTCCTGCCCTTCTGTCTTCTTCCATCATGACTAACACCATGACATTAATCACTGCCACATTGTCATCCATGAGCTGAGCAAAACATTTCCAAACACACCTTGGGGTTGTCAGGAAACCAAAAGGACACAACAGGGTGAGCGATTCCTGGCGCTGGCACGGCACAGGCAAGCTGGTGGGGAGGGGAGGAAGAGGACGGCTGCTGCCCATCCGTGGATGGGGCTGCGCAATCAGCTTTGGCTTTTCCTTCCTCCTGCAGTGTGTTGGGACACCCTGGTCCACAGCTTCCCACGCGTGGTGTCTCTCCCCAATACAAGAAGGCCGTGTTTGTGGAATACCCTGATGCCTCATTCACGCAGCCCAAGCCCAAACCAGCATGGATGGGTAAGAAGCACCCGCAGCACGGTCAGCCCTAACTCTCCTTGACAGCTGCCAAACTCATCCCTGGGTTGGGTGCTGGCAGCTCCTTGGCCAGGAATGGGAAAGCACCTGGGTAGAGTCCCAGTACAGCAGAGCTGCTGGGGATGCAGGGAGCCTTGCTGGTGCCGGAGCAGTTGATGCTGCCTTGCTACTTGAGGGACAACTGCTAATTGTGCAGGTGGAAAGCCCAGAGCCTTTGGGGCCCATGGCTGGATGTGAGCTGCCTAACCCCAGCTGCCTGACCCTGTTGTCTTCTCCCCTTCAGGTCTCCTGGGCCCCACCATCCGAGCAGAAGTCTACGACACCGTGGTCATCACATTTAAGAACCTGGCCTCCCGCCCATACAACCTCCATGCCGTCGGGGTGTCCTACTGGAAGGCGTCAGAGGGTGAGTCAGGCAACAGCCAGGTGCTGCAAGCCAGGAGGGAGAGTGTCCCTCCCTGACCCTGCTGTTCACGTCCCTCTATGAGGACAGACGGTCACAGAGGTGGCTTAGCCTGGGGGAACAAGATCATGCCCAGCCCAGAAATGAGTTGAGATGAGCAAACAGAACAGAGCAAACCTGTATCAGTTAATGAGATACGTTAAACCTGAGGTTGGATGCTTAGGGCCAGGAAGACTGTGCCCTTCAGATTCAGGGCAGGTGGTGGGTGCACAGCCCAACAAGCAAGTCTCCTTGCCGTGAGACCAGCTATTGCTGGTGGGAGTCGGGCTGGCCCTGGGGGCTGGGGTGGAGAGAGGTCGTGCTTTGGGTTGGTGGAAGAGGCATCTCTGTAGTGAAGGCGTGTTGAGGATGAACCTTCAGTGACATCTGGCTTTTCCTTTGGCACCCTTTAGGTGCAGGGTATGAGGATGAGGCCAGCCAGCCAGAGAAGGAGGGTGACAGGGTGGATCCAGGGAAGACACACACGTACATCTGGGAAATCCAGCAAAACCAGGGCCCCACGGATGGCGACTCACCATGCCTGACCCACTCCTACTCCTCCAACATCGACAGCGTGAAGGACATCAACTCCGGTTTGATCGGAGCCCTGCTTGTGTGCCGACCTGGTAAGGACAGCAAAGGATGGGGACAGGTCACATGCAATCATGAATTGAAAAGCAGAAAAATCAAAGATCTCTTCCAGAGGCTGAACATGGCTGTGGTCAACAACAGCATGTTTGCGGTTTGGCCCTTTCCTCAGAGTCCCTCCCCAGTGCAGGAGCCAAACACACTTTGGATTTCCCTGCTGGAGAGAAATTGATTGCTTCTTTCCTTTGCAAGATTTCAGACCACAGATGAAATCTTCCACCTTGTATCTGAACCTTATCTCTCCATAAGGTGAATTGCTGTGGAGGCATAAATGTCTTTGCTTCAGAACTTTACCAAGCTGTGATCATTCAGTGTCAGCCAGGGTGCTTTGTCAAACAGGGTTTTGTTGGAAGAACAAGAGGGAAGTTTGTATCAGCAAGGATTAAGGATTGGGCAGGAGAGAGGCGGGACACCTGGGGCATTGCCTGGTCTGCAGTACCTGTGCCTGCTCTCCTTCCTTCGCTAAACATGGAGTTGATGAAACCCTGACTGTTAATACTTGCTGGGTGCAAGGCACCAAGAAGTGCACCTAGGGTGGGATTGGTCACCCCTGGTTGAGCTGTCTCCTGGAGGTAGTTGTCCAGACCCCTCTGTAGTCACTGGGGAAGAATGGGCACGAGTCACCTCCTTCCAGGGCACCAGCTGCAGGCTCCAGTGACTCACCAGGTGCAGTTTCTCCACTGACGAGCAAAGTCTAGACGATGAGCGAGCACAGATGATGGTACTGATGAGGGGGCTAGGTAAAATGGGCTCTTCCAGGTGACTAAGTGGATCCTGAGAGCCTGTGAGGGGAAGGCAGCACAAACTGACCTTTCTATGCCTTCTGGGGACAGCTGCCTCTTAACCATGGGCTTTTGGGGACTGCAAGGCTGGAAGCAAGGCTGTGGCAAAAGCAATCTATGGCTTGGCCTTGATTTACCAGTTCTTGGAGAGCACAAAGGGAATTCCCTGGGGACACGGGCATGGTGCTTGCTGATCTTTGAAGAGATCCATCCTGTGACATCTTGCAGGGACCCTGGCGAGTGATGGGAACCAGAACATGCAGCAGGAGTTTGTGATGCTCTTCGCAGTGTTTGATGAAGGTAACTACCCTGTTGACTGGTGTCAGACCCTAAAGTCAGCCTAGTTCGGGGCACATGCTTTGGCCACGGTGTGAGTGCAGCTGCTCAGCTCCCACGCTGCCTCCCAAGGGTCTGAGCCTTGTACAGCCCCCCCCAACCAATGTGCTCCTGGTGCAGTACTGCCACTCCTTCTGTGCCCCAGGTGCAGGGAGCTTGCAGCCCCCCGAACTCTCCCATCCCATGCCCTGGCCATGTTCCCATCACACTGGCTAAAGCTGCGAGGGAGTAATGCCCTGTCACATGCAATGGTTGCCACCACATTGATGCAGAGCCGTAGCCAGGTCTGCTGCGGATTTCTAACAGGCACCACACATGTGACCCCCCTGGATTTTGGCTTTCATACTCTTTCACCCCAGTGAGAAGGTTTCCTTTTTCTTTGAAATGCTCTCAAGTGAAAACTGGCTGCATCCTCCTCTCTCCACAGGAAAAAGCTGGTACTCTGAGCCTGGATCCCTGGCAGCTCGTCAGCCCCTGCCTCACAACAGGACAGAGCTGCACACCATCAATGGCTACATCAATGGCTCACTGCCTGGTGAGTACCAATGTGCTGGGGACAGGGATGGAGGGCATGGGAGGTGCTAGGAACAGGGGTGTAGCCAGGTCTGTAAACTCAAGGTAGCTTGTTAAAGGATGCGAGAAGGGATATCAAGAGGAGTTTCCAGGTGATGGATCTGTTAGGCTGTGTTTACCCCAGAGGGACTGTCACATCTCAACTCCTTGATCTCCCTTGCCCATTTACAGCGGGACAGGACCTGTTTCCCCACTGTCTGTGTTGCCAAGTGCAGCTGACCTCCTGGAGTTCTCCAGGAATAGTGCTGGTAGCAAAGATTTTCATCTCTTGTACCACTGTGAACAAGGCTGGAGGTAGCGTTGAGGGGGAAATTCAGCTCTCACTAGCCTGGCTCTGACAACACACCTCTGTAGGATTTGGAGGATAGAATGATAGAATCATTTAGGTTGGAAAAGATCCTTAAGATCATTGAGTCCAACCGTAAACCTAACACTGCCAAGTCCACCACTAAACTATGTCCCTAAGTGCCACTTCTACACATCTTATAAATACCTGCAGGGATGGTGACTCAACCACTTCGCTGGGCAGCCTGTTCCAGTGTTTGATAACTCTTTAAGTGAAGAAATTTCTCCTAATATCCGGTCTAATAACTCCCACCCAACCCCCTGGTGCAACTTGAGGCCATTTCCTCTTGTCCTATCACTTGCTGCTTGGGAAAAGAGGCTGACACCCACCTCGCTACAACTTCCTTTCAGGTAGTTGTTGAGAGCGATAAGGTCTCCCCTGAGCCTCCTTTTCTCCAGAAAAGCAAAAGAAAAGATCAGTTGTGGTCTCAGTGAAGACAAAAGTCGTCATTTTCTGATGTTCTGGGAGAAGGTCTAGAGCTTCCTTAGAGTGAAGAATCTCCAAGGCAAACTGGGAAACACTGTCAGGAAAGTCATTACCATCAGCAACCATTTTCCAATAAAAGGCAAAAGCAAAACTCCCCTGAATTCCCTGTGCTGGTGGATCCACAGAGTTTAAGAGCCAAGTAGACCTCATGGTCAGCCGCTGTGTCTGCATAGTTGGTTACCCCTCGAGAAGGTATCCACCTCTGCCCAGCAGCTCCCTGTCTAGCTGCAGGACTGGGCCTGAGAGGTGTCTGATGGAGAGGTGGCAATGGAGACCTGAGGACTTCAGGACAGAGGCTCCACCCTATCTCCTCCTGGGCTCTTGGGATCTGTTCCAGTCACCTATCGCACTCAGTGCCAAAAACAAATGCTTGACTCTGTATTTGACTTTGTTTGGCTTCAGCTTCCAGGAACTTGTTCTTGTTATTCGCTTCCCTGCTGGATTACAGAGCCCTTCAGCACACATCAGTTTCTCCCCAGGAAAATATTTTTACAATGCAGTCAAGTCCTCTCCCATTTCCTAAGCACACTGAGCTCTTTGAGTCTCTCTGAAGAAGGAATTTTCTCCAGCCTTCAAATAATCCTGGTGACCTCTCTCTGCCCTTTCTGGGGTATTTCAGCTACTGCTGAGGACATGTTGGAGCTCTGCCCCAGATGCAATGTTTTAGTATCAGGCTTGCCAGTGATCAGACAAATTATTCCCCTTTCCAGTTCCCGATTCCTGTATTCATAGAGTCAAGGGGCACATCTACCTCTTCTGCCACTGCATCCCACTGTGAGCTCCCATCAGCATGTCTCCCAAAGCCTGTGCCAAAGTCCCTCACTCTGTAAATCTAGTCTTATCTCAGGGGGATGATGCGGCCTGCGCCTCTGTTTTGCTCAGACAGTCCATGTTCACATGCTACTTCTCCAGCTTGAAGCCACCACCGTGCAGGGCAGGGGACTCTACTTAGCATGTGTCAGGCTCTGAGTCCATGACACCAAGAGTGGGGACAAGGGATGGACATAGCGCTGACTCCTGGGTGCTTTCCTTCTCTCCTTGCAGGTCTCACACTGTGCCTCAAGAAGCAGGTCCACTGGCACGTGATCGGGTTGGGCACTGGGCCAGAAGTCCATTCCATCTTCTTTGAAGCCCACACATTCCTGGTGAGAAGCCACCGTCTCAGCAGCCTAGAAATCTCCCCTGCCACGTACCTCACAGCCCAGACCATGCCAGGAACAGCTGGCTGGTTTCGGATGTTCTGCCAAATGCTGTCCCATCAGCAAGGTAACCTTATTTTGCAAGAGCTTGGGGGAAAAGAAGTTCAGGGGATGGCCTGGGCTCAGGGTTCTGTGCAGTGCTGCAGCTTCAATGCCCCTCCTGCTCCATAGTATTTCCACATGCAATCTGGCCTGTGACCAGGATGGCATAGGTTGCCCGTGTGATGGCCCATTTAATGGGGACAATAGTGGAGAGGACATCTCCCAGGCAGAGCCTGGGAGAGTGTGCGCATGTGCTGGCATGTGAGTGTGACCCTTTCTGCCCGGCTTGTCTGAACCCAGCTGGCATGGAGGCCATTGTGAAGGTGGAGGAGTGTCCGGAGGAGCGCCTGGTGAAGATGGGGAAGCTGTCAGACGAGCCAGAGGACATGGACTACCCTGAAGAAGATGAGGAAACTTATCATGTGATCCAAGTGCGCTCTTTTGCCAAAGAGAAGCCTGTGACCTGGACTCACTACATTGCAGCTGAGGAAATGGACTGGGACTATGCCCCCGTGAAGCCAGTGACTCTGGACAGGTGAGAGTGGGGATGTACGCCCATGAGGCTGCTCCTCGTGGCAGCCCTGCCAGCTCTTCCCCTTTTCCCCAGAAATTTATTTTCCTTCTGCCCAACCTGGACAGTTTTGTTCTTCCTTATTAAGGCTAACAGTAGGGATGCAGGACAAGGATGGTCTTGGGGAAGCCATGGGAAGGCAGGACCTGGTTTTGCTCCATTTTACCAAATGACCTGCAGAGGCATTTGTCTTTGAGGCATTTGTCTGTCTGTTGCCCAGGTCTTTGGGGTCAGCCCCTTCTGAGCAGGCAGCTATGCCTGGTGACCCTTCTCACCCTCCAGCCAGGAGTCCCTGCACAGCCAGGACATGTGCCCTCAGCCCCAGAGTGTGGGTCTCTTTGCCCTGTCTGGAAGATCCTGCTCTAAATGGCAGAGGCAATTAGTCCCTGTTGCTGCCCCACTTCTTGGAGGGAGAGGTGATGCAAATGCGATACGTCAGCAGAAGTACCTTAGTCAGCGCTGTGGCAATGACACTGGTCACCAGTTCCGACATCACTCTGCTGACACAGGCTGCGTGGGCTGGGGCTGGCTTGGTAGCGGGGTCACCAGGTTCTGCCCTAGATGGGGATTCCAGCCAGCAGCTGCTGGAGCAAGGCACATGGGGCAGAAATCCCCACCTGCAGCCTCTCACAGGGTAAGCCAGAGGAGATGTCCTCTCCAGCTTAGGGCTGGCCTTGCTCCTGGGAAGGAGCTGGGATGATCAAGGAAAGGCAGCTGCTCTGTTGCCTTGTGCCCGCATATTGGGGGTGTTCCCTGACACCGGACAACCTGCCAGGCTGTCAGCTCTCACAGTCACCATTTCCTTCCAAGACAGGGTAGTGTCAGCCCAAGGCTGCTACTGTCCAACCTAGTTGAAGCTTTCTCCATTAAAGAAGCACTGAATAACTTGAAACTTTATTCCCCAGGACGTATATTGTGTTTGCAGGGATGGGTGTCCCCACAGCAGTCCCGGGACAGCTGTGTAGGTCCTTGGATGATGGAAGGTCTTGCTCTGGTTCTGACAGTCTCCCTCATGTGGGAGACTCCCTCATTTGCTCTTTCTCTGCCTTGCCTGCAGAAACATCACGAGCCTGTTCCTGGAGGCTGGCCCTCAGCGGATCGGTTCAAAGTATAAGAAAGTGATGTTTGTGGAGTACGAGGACGCAACCTTCAAGAAGCGCAAGGTGTCAGATGAACAGGACAAGGGAATTCTGGGGCCTGTCATTAAGGGAGAGGTTGGAGATCAGTTTAAGGTAAGAGAGAGATTGCTTTCCACAAAGAGGGACTGGAAGGGGAAACTTCAAAGCTTGATGCTGTTCCTCCTAATAGCTCTTGGTTTGTGGCTAAGGCCTGACATAAGTCCTTGAGGTGCTCTACTGTGTTTGGTAATGTCCAAAGTTCACCAGAAAGACAGATGTTACTGAAAGCTAAAGCTAAATACTCTCAGTGAGATCAGCAGAGATGCACAGAATATGGCCTGGTTCCCTTGATTTGATTTCATTGCAGGCGTCTTACGAATCACGTGAACTAATCCATGACACATGGCATCCAGCACCTTCCTCTGAGGCATGAGTGTCCTCTCATCCTCCCCTCTTCTCCATCTGTGTGCTCTTACCACACAATATTGGGGACTGTTGCTTGTGTCTCCCCAAGTGCCTCTACCGACCACTTGACTTGTTTGCTGCTAAGAGGAATGGGATGGTTTCTGGGAGCTTCACATTTCTCCTCCCTGCCTGGGGTTCCCTGTGCAGTTGTGGGCATGGACCTGAAGGTAACACCTGTGGCAAAGCCCCAACAGAGCTATTTAGAGAAATAAATGAAGGGCTTCATATGCAGTGAAGTGGGGACCACTTTGAAGCTGTTGACTGCTGTGCATATTTAGTGTCTTGGTCCTCTGGGGCCTCCTGGATTGACAGACATCTTCTGTCTCATATGCAAAGTGAGACTAAAGACAGAAACTTTCCCTTTAATAAATCTGATATTTTCATGCCCTCCCTAAAATGAGCACCTCCTGGAAAGATGGACAGTGTACTTTGGTAAAGAAATAAACAGTTATTTCTTCTATTCTGACTCCTACTTTGTGGTCCCAGGCATGCCTGGGTTCCTCTCTGTTGGACACTGGCAGGTAGCCGATCCCAGAGCACAGCTGCCCAGTGTTTCCCTCCCTGTGAGGACACTGAGGGCAGCCTCAAGGGCTCACAATGTTCAGAAAGCATTAAATGTTTCTGCTCACTGTCCTAATTTCAGATCGTGTTCCGGAACCTGGCAAGCCGACCATACAACATCTACCCTCACGGCCTCACCAGCGTAAAGCCATACCACGCCATGAAGGCCTCTCAAGGTAAGGCAGGCCACGAGAATTTGGGACATCACTTGGCCACTTCCATTCTTCTGGGCCAGGAGAGCTTCCTGCAGCCCATAGTAAGACTGGTTGTCCAACCTATCCATACAAATGCCCGAGCCCTGCAATCCCAGCAATGATGATGATTCTTGGTTCATGTCCCTCTTGGTGCCATGTATCCCTGCCTTTAAGGAAGGCTTGGATGATGGCTGGAAGAAGGGGCATTGTCAGCCAGGGAGGTGGGACCATGTTGTTTGGTCCATCCTGGGGGCCTCCACTTTCTGATGAGGCAGGAACCACTCTGGTGATCCTGCCTGTGTTTACCAGTTTGCTTACAGTCCTCATTCCCTGGGCTGCTCCTTGCCCTGCTTTAATGTGGGGGCTTCGTTATGATTCAGACTCTCCCCCTTGCAGCTTCACGGTTTTGCTCTGGGGTTGTTGAGTTACCAGGTCCCTTTCCCAGAACTGCTTTCATCCGCTGCCATCGTGCTCCCAGGATCACGACTTGAGAAAGGCCATCCCACCAGGGAACAATCGTGCCCCATCCTTCTCCCCTTCTCCTCTTTGCCCTTTCGGGTGCATCACAATGATTGGAGCGATTGCAGAGGCTGGAGAAAAACTCCCCTGCTGTACCAGAGGTGACAGAACCAGGACGGCAGCCAGTAATGAGTTCAGTGGACTAGGTCAGCTTTGTGACCTGTTGCTATCTAAATTAAGGTTTTCCTTCAGGAGAGTCAAAAGGGCAAAGTGGCCCATCAGCTGGCAAGACTAAAGGAGCCAAGCCACGCAAGGCAGCTGGGAGCCCTGTCCCTGCCCCTCTGTCAACATCCCCCAACCAGACATGGCTCACTGGCTTTGCCAGCAATTCAACTCTGTGAAAGTGGGCGATTTGTGGTCCTGGAGCCACAGGAATGATGCTTTTTGGGGAAGTATAAATAAAACCAGCTATCCCTACCCTGACGGACATATGAGATTTGCAAACCACACTCTTACAGCGGCTCAGATGGGCACCTGGAGCAGAGAAAAATCTTTTCTAAAGCTACGTCAGTGCAAGATCCTGCTGAATGTTCAGAGGATTTATTTGCATCTGAGTTTTCCTTCTGTGCCTTCCAGGTGTTCTTGCTTTTCTCATGGTCTAGCTGTATTTGCTTAAAAATCTATCTTTCCTTGCTTTGTTTTTCACCCATTTCAGCCCTGCCCAGCTCTGTACCTTCATCTGCAAACCTTCTGCAAACCTGTACCTTCACCTCTAGGTAGCCCAGAGCCCAGACACAGCTGAGACTGGCCAAATTTTCCAGTTTGCAGGACTTTCAAGGGCTTTCAAAATTAGGCATATGCGTCTCCATCCTCACCTGCTCCCAGGGGCAATTTTTGTCCAGGGCAACTTTCCATGCAAGCGCATGCTAGCAGCCAGTGTGCCATCCCGGGGTGGGAGTGGGTTTGGGTAGTTTTCAATGCAACTTGTGTGGTCAGAAAACCTCCTTTCTGAGCTCTTTTAAAAAGTGGGATCCCCCTTTCAGGAGCAGCCCAGACCTAACTGATCTGCTCTTGGGCTGTGTGTTGCCAGGTAAGGACGTGAAGAACATTCCTATCCCCCCTGGCCAGTCATTTACCTACAGCTGGACAGTCACCACTGAGGACGGGCCAACACAGGCGGATCCTCGCTGCCTCACCCGTTTCTACTACAGCTCCATCGACCCGGTCCGAGACACAGCCTCAGGCCTGATTGGGCCCCTCCTGATCTGCTTTAAGAAGTCCATGGATCAGAGGGGAAATCAGGTGGGTTCTTCCTTTGTCGCTTCAACTGCTAGGCTGAAAGACTGGAATAACTGTGGTGGGTGAAATACTTGGGTAAAACCAAATTTGTCTGTCCTCTTCTCTTCAACCCTACCATCAATCTCAGTGCCCCTGCCTTTCCCATCCTCCCTTGCATGCTCCCTTCTCTCCAAACCTGGACCCTAACTCCGGTGAAATAGCAGTAAACTGTTGCCCATGCACCCAGGCTAAGACCTGGCAGCTACGCTGGGCCTCAGGGGTGCTCTGATCAGATCAGGAATAACTCTTTCCCCCTCCGCCTTCCAGATAATGTCAGACAAAACGAGGTTGGTGCTGTTTTCAGTCTTCGATGAGAACCGCAGTTGGTACCTGGAGGAGAACATCAGGCGGTTCTGCACTGATGCAGCCCATGTGGATACCCAGGACCCTCAGTTTTATGCCTCCAATGTGATGCACAGTGAGTGCTTGGCCAGGGTCTTCCTGCAGATTGTCCCTCATGAATTCCCTGCAGCCCCAGCAGGCACAGGTTCACCCCTGCCCCGGGGAACAAGCAGCAGCTCGGCAGCCATGGGAGAATCGGGTCCTGATTCGGGTTTCATCCCTGCTCTCTTCCAGCTATTAATGGCTTTGTGTTTGACAACCTCCAACCAAAACTCTGCCTGCATGAAGTTGTGTACTGGTATGTCCTGAGTGTTGGGGCCCAAACAGATTTCCTCTCCATCTTCTTCTCTGGAAACACATTCAAGCGCAACATGGTCTTCGAGGACGTGCTTACCCTTTTCCCGTTTTCTGGAGAAACAGTGTTCATGAGTTTGGAAAAGCCAGGTTAGTAACACGGGCTATTCTATAAGCCATGGGGTTGGCATCACAGCAGAGATAAGCGAGCACAGGTCTCTGGTACCTGATTGCATTTTGGCAGCCTGGAGAGCAAAGGGACGCGCAACCTGCTGAACCAGCAAAGTGAGAGGCAATAATTAAATCCTTCCAGAGCTTAAATCAAAGAAATGAAATTACTGTATTTTACTTCATTAACAGGGTGTGCTAATGTCACACAGGCTGCCAAGTCAGTAAGGTGGCTGCAGTAATGCGTGCCCCATGGACCTTGCCTCTGCACCCTTGGCTCCAAGCTCGGAGGTCAAGGGGAGCGGCAGTGCTGTCCCTGCTGTGGGTTCAGCCGCTGGTCACGGCATCCCATTTATCTCCACGCCTTTGCAAGGACAGAAATTGCAGCTATGCAGAAGTCCTAGGAAGGATTTGCTTCGGAGTTCAGTTTAATTTCCCCCCACTCAGCATTTTTTCCTTAGCCGTTAACCATTTCCTCACTCGCAGAGGAAACAGAGAATTTACCATGCGATTGCAAACACTGATATGACGGTGACAGGCGCTGCACCCTAAGCCAAGCTGACAGGGTTTCGAGATACCCCAGGAAGCTTTCTAAAACCCTGCCAAACATTGCATCCGTTTGAGCTCCGATTTTTGCCCGCTGATCTGAAGCAGGCAAGCAGCTCGGCCAGCAGCAGATGACAGCTCTCTCCAGCGTCAGAGCCTGGTTATTACACACCTCCTCGCCCACTCTGGAGAAGAGGCGCTCACTGCGGGGAGACAACGCGTTGGCCGGGGATGTGAGCAAAAGACAGCCTTTTCATTTCTTTCTCCTTGAGTGGGAGAGACATGACGACTGTGTCTGGGAGAGAGGTGTATTTGACAGCACCAGCATGTCTTTGGGGGTGGATTATGGTGATTACTCTGCTGCAGGCGATAATCCTGGAGGCTCTGTGGGTTCTCAGTGCGTTAACTGTTCTCACCAAGCTATTGTTGGTGCCTTGCGGGTGTGTGTAGCTCAGTAAGCTCTCGGAGGAAACACTGGCCCTGCTGATGGTGCTTGTCGGGACTGGCTCTGATGTTGCCAGCAACCCCAATGTCTTGTGAGTCCAGCTGTAAGATACTCTAGGGATTATGAAAACATGAAATCACTACCATGAACCAGAGGCTGCCTGAAAATACAGGTTGCACTAGCAAGGGAGTGGTGTGGGGATGGTAGCTTTTCTGATTTCCCACTGTAGTGGCCTGATGGTGTCCTCTTGTCCTCTCTTGAGACAGGCGTCTGGACGCTGGGGTGCCTGAATTCTGATTTCAGAGACCGAGGGATGCGCGCCAAGTTCACAGTCTTGCAGTGCCAACATGAGCAATACCCTGATGGGGAAGACTATGTGGATTTTGAGGAGGAGGAGGAGGATGCCTTTGACTTCCAACCCAGGGGCTTCTCTAAAAGAAAAACATGGCACAGGCCATGTGTTAATGAGCAACTGAACAATGTCACCTCTTCCAGAAATGAGACAGAGAAGCCGAGATTGTGCTTGACAGAGCCCAGCCATGGGGCCCTCCTGAGCAATGGCAGGATTTCTGATCCCCCTTCTAATGGGACATCTGCACTTTTAGGAACAATCCCACATCCACCTGATATTTCCATGTCTTTTCTGCCAGAGACAAACTATGAGCCAGTGTCCTATGAATCCTTCCTGGAAGATGAAGAAGAATTGTCAAAAATCATCAGCCAGGATGAAGGTTTTGGGTCTTTACCACCTGGAGAACACTTGGCGAGTGACAGTGGAAGGCTCCATGGTACTGTGAGCTCAGAAGGTGGTCAGCAATGGCTGCACCAAGCTACGCCAGCTTCAGAAGATGCTCTGGCAGGAAAGGAGGTGACAAAAATCTCAGAGGTGCAGAAGCCAGTGAAAAGGACAATGGTCCAGTCTGGTGGTACATTAGAGATCCTGGAAGCAGAGCCTCAAAAGACAACTACTCATGCAACAAGTTTGTGGGACTCAATTGCTTATGCTGCCAGCAAAGCTCCTCTTCAAGAGAACAGGAGCTCATTTCACCAGAATGACCTGGAGTACAATCTGAGACTTCAAGACACGTCTTCACAGGGTGCTGAGGACAAGTTGCTAAGAGGGGCTGATAAAATGTCCTTAAATCTATATGAGTCAAAGGAGACAATCAATACAGAACAGGTTTTAAGTACTGATCATAACTCTTCTTCCACACTGGACAATCCTTCTGCATCTTCAGATGAGACAGAAGACAACAGGACTTTTCATGCTGTAAATCACAGTCACACCAGAGAAAGCAATTATTCATCAAATGAGCTAGATGCTAGGCGGCAAAAAAGACCTCACGAAGTGGTTTCACAAGGCTTTTATGAATCTTTTGAAGGGAAAAATGTTTCTTTCTCAGACCTAGGACCCAGCAAACCTGTACAAGAACAAATCCTCACAGATGAAAATAACTCCTTGCCTGCAAAAAGTGGCACAGAACAAGAAGCCAGTGAACTTGCCAAAGGCACAAGCCTTCTAGAAACCACATTTGCACATACCAATGACATTGAGCCTTCCAGCTATATAACGACAGAAGAGAGGGATGAATTAATCTTGGAGTCAGTGTTTCAGGATGCTACAGCCACTAAGGAATTGCCAGAGATGGACAGTCTTGCCTTTTCTGAATCAAACGTTGTGGCCAATGACACAAGGCACTTCCCAAATGCTCTCTTAAACAGCCCTGAGCAGTTTCTGAGACACAGAGCTCCAGCCCCGAGTGTGAGTGACCCCAATGAGAGGCCTCGACAAGCCAGGTCACTGGAGAGCCTGATGCATGGTCTGGGTCTTCCCAACACCGATTGGCCTGGCAGCAGGAAGCCTCTCTCTGAAGGTAACAGAGCAGAGCAGGATCTGGCCAGCCAGGCCCCTGAGACAGCAGTGAATAAGAAAGCCCCAAAGGTGTGTGGACCTCATTCCCCTTTTTGCAGCACTCGCTTTAAAAAAAGGTCCCTGATATCAGACGAGATTTTGCCTGAGGTGATGGTGGACCAGCAAAGCCTGGAAGAAAAATCAAACATGGTTGAGGGGAGACTACACCTGGGCAGGGATGCTCCACAGGCTCTGCTTGGAGATAGTGCTGATGAAATGCATCCTGAGGGGAGGACAAGCACAGATGGGGGTGTCCAGAGCAGCAGTGAGGGGGCCCAGCAGAGCAGACACTCCTTCCCCGTGCAGGGAGCACTGGGGAGTGAGGTGGCAATGGCAGCAAGCAGCTCAGAAACTCAGGCTGCTGCTGTGGCTGCAGACGTGGCCTCGAACTGGGACCCGATCTCCCTGGGGGCAGCGGGACAAGCCGGGGGCTTGCAAAGCCCAGCTTTGGCCAAGCAACAGCCAGGCAGAGGTGCTATCTGGGGGACACCTGGGAGCGAGCAAGCTCAGGAGAGAAGCCAGATGGAGGAGGAGACAAACTCTGTGGAGCAGCTGGGTAAGTTCAATCCTCAGCCTCAGCACCTCAAGGCCAATGCCACGGAGGACTACATCCCTGAGAGCACATCTGGGCAAAGTCCTGAAGGAATCCCTATGAAACCAGCCTCCAAAGAGGACTATTCCCTGTCTCCAAGCAGCCCCGCTAGCAACCACAGCGCTACCAAAAAAACAATCGAATATGTGCAAGCCAGTCCAGATGGATGGCAGGTGCTCAGTAGGGAAGATGTCCTCAGAGAAACTGGGAAGAGAGAGGGCCAGGGCCTAGGAGAGCCCAAGATGGATGGGGAAAGCAACAGCACAGCTGGGCAGAGGAACCATGGCCCAGGACATAGGGAGGGACTGGCTCTGAACAATGGGACCCATTCCGGCCCCTCGAGGCCAAGGGCTGACAAGCCAGATTACGATGAGTATGGCGACACAGAGCAGACTATGGAGGATTTTGACATCTATGGGGAAGAGGAGCATGACCCGCGCTCCTTCCAGGGGGAAGTACGGCAATACTTCATTGCAGCAGTGGAGGTGATGTGGGAATACAGCAACCAGAGACCCCAGCACTTCCTAAAAGCCATGTAAGTCTGACTGTCTCTCATGTAATCCTCCTGCACTGCATGGCATGGCTTGATGCATGAGTTGGCATGTCCTGGCAGGCAAGATCACAGGTCTATGACTGTACAACCCAGCCAAGCAGCCCAGGGGAAGGATGCTCCCAGTCCTTCCCTTCCACCTGGGGAGTTTTGTAACTCCAGCAACCTTGAGCTTGCAAGTGGGTCAGGGGTGCTCTAGGCTCTGCATCACCCCTGCCCCGCAGCAGCCCTGCCACGGCTGCCCTCCCTATGGGACAGTATCACCTGACTTGCTTAACTGCCCTCACCCCAGCAGGGACCCCTGGAGCGGCAGGAGGAAGCCTTTCCGGCAGTACCGCAAGGTGGTTTTCCGAGAGTACATGGACGATTCCTTCACGCAGCCGCTGCTGCGGGGAGAGCTGGATGAGCACTTGGGCATCCTCGGGCCATACATCAGGGCAGAAGTTGAAGATGTCATCATGGTGAATTGAAAGTTCCCATTTCCTATAAAACCTGAACCCCTCCTGTTTCTGGCTGTGCTCAGCCAGAGGGGATGCTGAGGTGGGCCTGTAGGCTCTGTGATGCCCATGGGTTCAGCTTCAGGGCTTGGGGGCAGGAGCTGCCCCTTTGGCACCCTGCATGGCACGTGGATGGCACCAGGTTGGGAGGCAGAGCCACCGTTCAGAGGGACCTCAGTGGCTGGAGGAATGGACCAGCAGGAACCTCAGAGCGTTCAGATGCAAAGCCCTGGCTTTGCAGATCCAACCCCTGTAACAGCACAGCCTGAACAGCTCATTGGGGAGCCTTTTGGGTGAAGGGATTGTAGAAAAGGTAGAGCTAATCAGGGTCCAGCACAGCTTCTTTGGGTGCTCTATATGAGGGCATAGACCCCCACCACCAAAGGTCCTTTAGCACCCATGTAAGGAAGAGGTGAAATGTTCTTCACCAGGCTCAGGACTTGTATGCCTGGAGAAGTTGCCCGGTTTTCACTGGGCATCTTCACCATCCTTCACCAGGATGGATTCAGCACCTTTGGGCTCCAGAGATAGTAGTGTAGCTGACCTTGCTCCCATTGAGCAGGGAGAGGGCCTCATCCTCCTGACATGGCTGGATGCGCATTCTGCTGGGGATCACACTGCACAGCCACAGCTTGGGGTTTAGCAGGAGATGGCCACTGCATGGGGGCCAGCTGGAGGTCTGGGCACCAGCGACATAGCTGCCTCCTTCCCACCAGCTGGCTGGATCCAACCCCAGGGTCCAGGGCACTCTCAGTGCTGCACCTAGCCCCCTCTCACCCTCCCTTTGCTTTCCCTTCTAGATTACGTTCAAGAACCTGGCCTCGCGACCCTTCTCCTTCCACTCCACGCTGCAAGCCTATGAGGAGACACAGGGTACAACACAGGGTGGAGAGGCAGTGCAGCCTGGCGAGCTCCGGAGGTACTCCTGGAAAGTCCTGCCTCAGATGGCACCCACCACGCAGGAGTTTGACTGCAAGGCCTGGGCTTACTTCTCCAACGTGGACCTGGTAGGTGGGAGCCTGTTCCATGGGGCATCCCAGGAAAGAGAGGTGGGCAGCGTGCCTGGGTCCTGGCTGTGAGGTCAAGGCTTTCCCTGTGGTGCTGTGCTGAACGCAGCCTGTGGCTGTGTAGATTCTCAGGTGTCCAATACAGTGATGAATGCATGCTGGTGCTTTCTCTTCTCTTCCCTTCTCTTAATTGGGTTTTTTCCCCTTTCCCCAGTTGTACCAGCTTATGAGGCTGGTAAGGAACTAGCATTCTGCAGTCCCCTACCCCTCTGCCAAATCTAGCTGAGTTTGGCCCGTGGGTTCCAATGTTAGGGTGGTAGGGGCTGTTGGACAGTTGGACAGACAGATACCACTTCTCCTGAAAGCACGTGCAAACGCTGCACAGCCTTTCTTAGCTAGGAGCAGAGTGAGGATCCCCCAGTGAACCCAGCGTGTCCTTCCCACCCTGCATCTACCGTGCCCTGTGCACGACTGAGAGCCAGGCCAGGGATGCAGACGTGGCCACCGCTTTCCTCGCTGCTGTGCCACTTGTGGGCATCAGCATTGCCTCCCCCTCCAAGGCAAAACTTTTTTTCCGGCTCCCTGGCAGGAGAAGGATCTGCATTCAGGCCTCATTGGGCCACTGATCATCTGCCGCCGTGGGGTCCTGAGCTTCGTTTTCAAGCGGCAGCTGGCTGTGCAGGAGTTCTCCCTGCTCTTCACCATCTTTGACGAGACCAAAAGCTGGTACTTCCTGGAGAACATGGAGAGGAACTGCCGTCCTCCCTGCCGCATCCAGCAGGACAACCCTGACTTTAAGAGAAACCATTCGTTCCACGGTGAGGACCCTTGCCCTTGCCCTTTCCATCCCACAACCTATATTGGGATGGAAAAACCCTGAAGCCTTGAGCCGCTCCTGACCGCTGCCCTCCCTAGCCATCAACGGCTACACGAGTGACACACTGCCTGGGCTGGTGATGGCTCAGCAGCAACGGGTCCGATGGCACCTCCTGAACATGGGCAGCACTGAGGATATCCACTCCATCCACTTTCACGGGCAGCTGTTCAGCGTCAGGACTAGCCAGGAGTATCGCATGGGAGTCTACAACCTTTATCCCGGTGAGATGCAGCGCGGGCACCATGCACACCCCAGCTACTGGGGCTTCATGTCCATGCCCGTTAGGAAGTGCTAAGTGTCCAGGGGGATAGCAAGGAGGGGGAATGGATCTAGAAGAGTCTGGCTCGTGTTTGCACGGTGCTTGGCACTGTGGCATCTCATTACAGCCAGTAATTCCCCTCTGCTCTGTTCTTCCTTCCTGGCCAGGTGTCTTCGGGACGGTGGAGATGTGGCCCTCACATGCCGGGATCTGGCGGGTAGAGTGCAAAGTGGGGGAGCACCAGCAAGCCGGGATGAGTGCTCTCTTCCTTGTGTACAACCAGAGTGAGTGATACTCTTTGCGCCCTGGCCAGCTTGCTGCCATGCCCAGCATGTTTTTGAGCTCCCTGTCCCCCAGGGCTCTCAGCTTTTTCCCTGGGGTGGCCCAAGTGGGGTCTTTTGGGTTTTCACTCTGAAAGAAAGTCACAACTTCAGCCCTTGCCGCCCTACGCAGCCCAGGAGAGAGCACAGAGTCAGGGACACAGTTGGGGAGAAGGCTGGGAGACCAGCTTCATTTGCCTGCAAATATTTGTTCCCAGAGCTCTTGTTTTCCAAAACTGAGGGTCCCCAGACCTCCTGTAAAATGCACTTACCCCCGCAACTGCCTGCAGGTGCTGGTGCCTGCCCGTGCCGTCGGGAAGGTACAGTGCCCAGCTGCCTAACCACGTGTCAGAGGTAAACTGAGGCACAGAGTGATGGCAGGAGGCAGCGAGCAACACTGCTTGAATACAGGCTGCTCTGATAGAAACAGCCCTAAAAGCAACTGCAAAATCCAGGAAGCCTCTGACTCCATTCACCCCAGAACAACACGTTTCTACCTCACCATAAGTAAGCACTGGGGGAAGTGGTTTGAGAGAGCAGTATTTTATTACACAGTGACAGCCTCTCTCCTCTTCCTAAAAGAGTATTAAATGTCAGACGGAAACTGTTTCCATAAGTTAAAAATCTGCTTAAGATTTCAAATTCGCATTTTCCCCAGAAGCATTTGCCATGCAGCGGAGATGCCAAGATGTGACGAGTCGCTAATAATAACGGTTATTATAAGAGACAAACAGCCCTGTGCTCAGCAGACCAGAGGAGAGACACAGGGAGACAGAGGTGTCAAGCAGACTTTCCTTTCACAACGTGATATTTGTTTTTAAAAGATGCTGCCTAGCAACAAAAAGGCCCAGGAGCAAGACATGGGTATAAGGAAGAGACACTTGTCAGCATTGCTGGGAGATCAGGACATGGGAATGAGAGGTCGGGGACTCAGGGACAGGAGTTTGGCAAGAGGCTGCTATGTGCTGAGGCTGGTGCTGGGAGCTCTCTGCTGCTGACATCGGGGTCGGGAACAAGAACTTCCAGCACCCCTAAAATTCAGGGGTGGGTGTGGAAGCATCTGAAACCCACCACTTGGTGTGAAACAAACAAGCCTGGGGGCTCCTGGAGGCTTGAAACAACCTCCTTGAGCCTGGAGGCTGCTACCCAGCCTAGGCTTTTCCTTCAAAAGCCTTCTTATCTAATCAGCTCTCCCTGGTTTTCACCCTCCTTCTCCCTGTTTGGCTGCAGACTGCCGAAATGCCCTCGGCATGGCCTCGGGCTACATTGCAAACTCTCAGATCACAGCGTCGGGGCAGTATGGTGAGTAGGGGTTGTCGCTGCAAGGAAGGCAGCTGAGGTTGGGGCAGCTTCAGCCAACAACTCACGTGCTTGCCTGCCCAAGGCTTTGCTACACTGGGTCCCTGGCAGAGTCCTTCCTCCATCCATGCCCATGTCAGCGTCCCACTCGGGACCTGGAGGTGCCTTCCCACATGTCTGGCCCATCGTGTCAGTGCTCTGCCACCCTGTACGTGGCTACTAAACCCTAGGGTGATCCTCAGGCACCATCCTGTGGGTGGGCTTCTCACTGCCTCAGGCTGGGCAGCGCCAGGGGCCAGTAGCACCCTCTTATCTGTGTGCTCTCCTTGCAGGGCAGTGGGCTCCTTACCTGGCCAGGCTGGATAACACTGGCTCCATCAATGCTTGGAGCACCCACAACAGCAATGCCTGGATCCAGGTAAGAGGGGCCCTGTGGCTGGAGGCACTGCTGGGGTCATTGCAAAGGCATGCTGGTGACTGATGCACCGTGCAGAAGGACCTGCATGGATAGCCAGTGTCTTCCCAGCTACATCCTGCTACTTCTCCTGCTTCACCTCTGGGAGGGGAGCTCTGAGATCCTTATGGCAGTTAGTCTGGCCATGGTTGCTGCTGATCTGACCCCCAAATCCCTTCTTAGTGCAGCAGAAGAATCACTTGATGGTCTGGCTGCAGCATTGGATTGTGCAAAAATCCCCCAAAGACCAAGTGAGAACAGCTCACCTCTCCAAACCACTCTCCCCTGCCCTGTCCCAGCTGTTGGCTGACTTGTGTCCTTATGAAAGACTGTTTTAACTAGTTTCATAACCTGTGCTCAGTCATGTCACAAGGAAGCAAGTTCCATGGGTTTACAGTGCATTGCCTGAACATGGCTTGGATTTTCCATCAGAAATGAATCCCTGACTTTTGTTCTCAGGTGGATCTTTTGCATCTCATGATTATTCATGGCATAAAAACCCAAGGGGCCCGACAGAAGTTCTCCAGCCTTTACATCTCCCAGTTTGTTGTCTTCTACAGCCTTGATGGGCAAAGGTGGAAGAAATACAAGGGGAATGCCACCAGCACCCAGATGGTAAGGCAAACGGGTCTTGAGGAGAGTGTCTTCCCAGAATGGGGCCTCTTGGGGTGATGAGGGCTAGGGACCTCTGCACAAGGCAGAGATCTCCTGAGCCCCTGAGATATTTGATTAGGGCAGGAACAGTGAGCATTCATTGGCCAGGAGGAATGAATCTGCAGAGCACAGATCTGCAAGGGACTTGCTGTCTGTGTCCATCTGTCTCATTTTAAATTGACTGAGCTATTTCTTTCTACAATTCCAGGTGACTGTGAGATCTACCACTTAACATTATGTTGCATGTTACTTAGAGCTAGGCATAAGATTTTGCCTGAATAGCTTTTTTGACCCCAAAGGCAAATTTGGCTTTCTAAAAACATTGTGCAGATGCAGATGATTTGGGGGATCTCTACTTGTTAGAAAAAAACAACCTAAATATGCATAAGCTGATCGTTCTAGTGAGAGAAGAAAAGTATCCAGAAAAGCCTCAATCATGTACACCAGCTGTGGCCAAAACTTTTCCCAGGTTCCAAAGTCCCAGGACTGACTTTTATTTTTTTCTCCTTTTTCTCCCCTCTCTTTGGTGAAAATATAAAAAAATGCTCATTTGCATAGACCTTAAGTTTTTCTCCTCCTGTTTCTCAGTGATTCACTCTGATTTGGCCCATTCACACTTCTTTGGTCTGAATCACATCTCAAAGCATTTCCCTGAGCTGCCGTTCTCCTGTAAGGACGGTGATAAGATACAGAAGTGCCAGACAGAAATGTTCTCTCCACTAATCCTTGTCCTGTCTAGCTCTCTTTCCACCGGTACAACAATCCCTTTTCTCCCTTTCCCTGCAGCTGTTCTTTGCAAACGTGGATGCAACTGGAGTGAAAGAAAATCTCTTCAACCCTCCCATCATAGCCCGGTACATCCGCATCAACCCCACTCACTACAGCATCCGGACCACACTGCGCATGGAGCTCATCGGCTGCGATCTGAACAGTATGTCCCACCTCTGGATACCACGCATCAAAGCTGGGGCCTGATAAAATGAGGTGCTGAGCGCCAGCTCCACGTGTTTCAGGACTCCCGGGCAGTTGTGGGAGCAGGAAGGAGGAAGCTGGAGATGGCATTGAGACGTTGGGGGAACAAAGCTGGAAAATCTCATTATGGTCTTAGAGATAGCAATACCAGAGGGAGAGCATGAGGCTAGCTCTCACCACTGCTTGTTCCTGAACCACCAGAAACCTCCAGCAGCAGCTAAGCTGATAGCTGGGGAGCTGCTGCCTCAGTCTGGGGGAGCAGGGAACAAGCAGAGACAGATTCTATTGGCTTTTCCTCTGATTTTGCCTCTCCAAGGCAAGACTGCTCTGGCCCACGGTGCTACCTGGGGCAGTGGTGCTCTGGGATCCTTTCTTTAGCTTCCCACACCAACAGGGTGGACTCTCCAGCAGCTACAACCAGCAGCGGCTGTGCTGTCACCCCGTGCCACAAGCCTGCCAGCCGGCGCTGAGGTAGCTGTGCACATGCACACCTGATCACACCGTGTGCAGGGTGTCTCCCTGCCAGGTATCCTTGTCCGTCCCCTGGAGACAGGTTCTCCTTATGTCCTGGCAGATGCACAAATTCTTCACATTCCTCCTAGATAAAATCTCCAGGGAGCAAAGAAGGTGGGACTAGTGGCAGGTATAGTTTGGCACTCCCCAGCCAGAGCCATGCTGCACACAGGGGCCCTGAGCAGCGCAGGGACCATGACACTGCAGCAAGACACAGGAGAACCTGTAACCGGGGAAAGTGCATGGAGGGCAGCTGGACCAGTGAGCAGCCAGAAGGCATCTCCATGATGGGTCTGTTTCTCCCTCTAACAAGCATCACTCCTCTCTTCCAGGCTGCTCCATGCCCCTAGGAATGGAGAACAGAGGGATCCCTGACCAGCGCATCTCCGCATCCTCCTACAGCACCAACGTCTTCTCCAGCTGGTCACCCTCCCAGGCCCGCCTGAACCTGCAGGGGAGAACCAACGCGTGGAGGCCAAAGGTAGCCCATGCAAGGAGATCCCCAGGAGGGCAGGTGGGGCATGGGCAGGCAGGCTGGGTGCTTGCAACCTCTCCTAGCCAGGGCTGCAGGGGGAGTGCGTACAGCCATGTGCACTGTGCGAGCTGCCTGCGCACAGGCAGGAGGGTTGCCTGATTTAGCACCCAGCAGCTCCAACCAGAGGCCTTGGTAGGGCAGGTGAAGTCCAGGACTATGTGCAGGGCTGGCTTGGCTTCAGCTGCAACAAATGTGTACTTCTCATTGCTGCTGAAGGGTTGAAGCCACTCTGTCCTTCCCCAGAGCAACAGCCCCAATGAGTGGTTGCAGGTGGACTTTGAAGTAACCAAGAAGGTGACCGCAATCATAACGCAAGGTGCCAAAGCTGTCTTCACCCACATGTTTGTGATGGAGTTTGCTGTCTCCAGCAGCCAGAACGGTGTGGACTGGAGCCCGGTCCTGCAGGATGGCAAGGAGAAGGTAGGCAGAGCTGCTCCATGGCCAGAGGCAGCCCATGGCCACCCCCGGGGCAGGAAGCACAGCCCTTGGCAGCAAACGTGCTCACAGGACTTTTTTGCATGAGCAGTGAGTTGGACTGTGCTTTTTCCTCCCTAAAGCATTCCCAAGCGGTGCTTGTCTGGGTTGGTCATGTCATGGGATCGCTATACCAGCTGAGGAGAGCACACCCCTGATTTCTCTCTCCTCTCCAGATTTTCACAGCAAACCGAGACCACACCAGCAGAGTGATGAATACCCTGGAGCCCCCCCTCTTTGCACGCTATGTGAGGATACACCCCCGCCAGTGGTACAACCACATTGCCCTGCGGATAGAGCTCCTCGGCTGCGACACGCAGCAGGAGTACTGATGGCTGTGGGGCCAGGCACGGGCAGCACCGGCCCGAGGACCCGCATCCATCCGGACACTGAACTCTCACCAGGGCTGGAGAGAGCCCTCCAGGGCCCTGGCCGCCCCTGCTGCCGGGCAGGAGACGGTCTGCAGAGCTGTCGTGGTGGCTGGCTTGTTAGCCGACTCTTCCTGTCCTTCATCTACCACATGCCATATAGTCAGACGTAATGCTGAAGAGTTAAACAGTAATTTTCCAGTGTAATGCTGAAGAATTAAACAGTAATTTTCCAGTATCTCTCTGCACTTTCTCCTCTGCTCCAGCCTTGGAGTCCCCGGGGGCTCAGTCAGCATTACCAACAGCTAGTAATTAATTAGCCCCAGAGCTTCTCAGCTTCGTTTTGCACAAGCTTGGACCGCCGGGGCACAGTCCTGGAGGAGGAGGAAGCAGCAAAGATAAGGGCTGGGGGAGGAGGCCCTGCTACAGGTCCCAGCATCCATTTCACAACTGGTGGGGATCCGGTGGCTCAAGGGAGGCAGTACTTGCTCAACCTGACTCAGCACTGGGCTTTGGCCTTCCACTTCCCTTCATCTCCTTCCCATAATGCTCCTGCTGCTGTCGCTGAGTGCCACCATCCTGCTTTCCATGGCTGTCTCGAGCAAGCCCTCCTTTCTCGCTCACCAGAGGAGTTCTGTACCTGCCTGTGGCTCCCCGGGACTCTGGTGGGATGTGGATCACTGGATGAGCTGCCACCTTGCCATGATCCCCAGCAAGATGTGTCATGGGCCAGAGCCATCTTCCCGCCACTGGTGGCTCTCCCCCTCCCTGGCACCCGCCCCACACAGTGTCAGATGGTTTTCCTCCCAGGCAAACTGACAAGCAGCATGACACCAGCTCTTGCCTCATGCCTCTCATGGGGTGGGGACCTTCTGGAACAATGGCCACCTCGTAAAGGCCTGGAGCGTTTGGCGGGCTGTGAAGCAGGTGTGGGGGCATGCGTGCCGGGCACCATGCTTCTCCTCCATGGCAGTGGCAGCATTGTCATCAGCGCCAGCTCATCAGAGCCTGCGCCGACCCATCCCCAGTGCTGTTAGTCCTCTCTCTGTGGTGGGGCAGCCGGGCGGCCCCACAAACACCTCTGCAGGTGACGTGGGGTGGGAAGCAGGGTTATGAGGGGGCTTTGGAGAATGGCGGGTGTCAGCCAGGCGCTGGCCACCATCACAGTGGGATGGGCAGGGTAGGTGCACCAGCCCAGCAATGGCCAGCAGTTGGCTTGTGAATTCCCAGGGTGCCCCATCAGAGTCATGGAGTCTCTGCTCACACCTACAAGAGCTGCAACCTGGGGCGGCTCTGAGGAGAGCCCCGCCGGCAGAGCAGGGGACAGTGGTGGTGGGGACCCCAGGGCCCTGCCATGAGGCAGGGTGGTTGCGTGAGGAATGGCTGCTCTGAGCCACCCAGCTCCTGCCTGTCCTCGGGTGCTCTGGGCTGGCTGTGGCATGCACAGACGCTCCCCTCCATGGCCTGGGTCTGGAGGAAGCAGGGACACACGCTGCAGGTCAGCCTGGTGGCCTGGCCTGTCCAGGACCCCGCACCCAGCGGAGATCAGAAGCTGGTGTCTCAAATGAAGCAGGGCTGAAAAAGCCTGATGCAACTGCCAGGCTCCACATTGCTGTACAAGGAGCCTTTGCTGTGGCCCTGGCAGTGATTACATTAGAGCCCCAAGCAGGAGATGCAATTACCCTTTGGCTTAATTGCATTCTGACAATAACCAGGCACAGATGTGAGGAGAGGCCGCCTGGCAAGCACCGGCCTGAAGACAGGAATTGGAGCCATAAGCTTCTCAAAGGGGAACACCCCTGCCTGAGGCAGGGTAGCCTTCAGCCTGGGAGGACAAAACCTGCCACCTTGGGCCCTTCTCAAGGTAACTGTCCTCAGCTCCAAGGCAACTACATCTCTCCTGAGTGCAGTGGCCAATGCTGCACAAGGACAGCTGTCTGTAGCCTCTGGGCCACTGGTGCAGAGGAGCATCCCAGGCATGGTAAAGGGCCTGATGGCAGAGAGAACAGAGCAGAGACAGCAGCTCAGCCCCAAACAGCAGCTGGCCTGTAGACAGAGACTCGCACACCCTTGCTGAGGAACTGGCCCAGTCCCCATGCCCTTGGACAAGGGCAAACATCTGCACCCTTTGCCCATGGCTACTGCTGCAGGCCAGGCTGGGCCTGAGCAGCTGAAGTTTAAATACCCATCAGGGTGAGCAACTGACTAGGGTTGGTCAGAGCAGAGGGTTTTGGCAACACAAAATTGGTGAGAACCACAAGCCCACCCAGAAGTTGGCTCAGATGCAGGTGCAGTCTGTCACGCAGGACTGGCTGCTCTGCATGGTCCTGGCTGCTTTGTCTTGCTGGGCTGGTACCCAGCTCTGCTTGGTGAAGCGGGGACATGGTCCCAGCTTGTACCAGTGGATGCTCAGGCTCATCCTGCCTCCAGAAACAGGCTGCTGTGTTGTGGCATGTTTGTCCAGTGACACTGGGTTAGATCAGAGGAAAAAGCTGTGTGTACCAGAGCCCCTCTGGATCATTTTCAAAGAGGAAACAGGGCTGAAATCTCTGCAGGCGACCCAGCAGCCTTCACCAACCAGCCCTGAGCAGCTCCAGGATGTTCTCCAGCCACCCAGGAAGCAGCGAAGGGGCTGTGCTGAGAGAGAGCACTTAGAAGGGGCTGTGGGCAGGCGGGCAGATATGTCAGAGCCTGCCAAGCTCTGGCATCCATTACTGGAAGCGCCTCTTGACATTTATCTTGTAGGGAATGGAGACCAGACGCTGTTTCCTCCCAGCGCGACGCAGATCCGAGATGCATCACGGCCTCCACCAAGCCACAGACGTTTCGGTTCAGGGGAAGGGCTGGACCGGCACAAAGCCCTGTGCCTCTTGGCCAGGGGATGCCCTGCCTAGTCACTGCCTGGCAAAGAGCACTGCTGTGGACNGCAAAGCGTACTTGGGAAATTACAACTTAATTCCCAGCTCAGCCATGGAGCTAGGGCCAAGCTGCTCACCACCTCCTCCACCTCAGTTTCCCCATACGTAACCAGGAGGGAATGAACAGACTTAGGCTTCCCTTTTCTCTCTGTCAGGTGTCTCGCCACATTTCTCCTTCCTACTATGTATTCCACTATAAACTGCAGGGCTTCTCTCTGCTCGCCATATCTCTTGCCTCCTACCCCACATTGTTACCAGCCTGTTTCTCGCCCATGAGTGCAAGAGGAGCCTGGAGCCAAGGTGTCCTGCCTCCAGGATGTGCTCAGAGCAGCATGTTTCAGAGCCGTGCCCCACAATCCCACTGTATGTCCATACTCCTCACCCCAAACAAGAGAGGGACTGATGGGAAGAGCCTGCCCCGAGCAACACTGACCGCCCACTCCAGCCGCCTCTGAGTGGCAGATCCACAGGCTTCTGCCTCTTACTCCCCATCCACTTGGTGTATCTGCTGTGGAGGAGAAAGGGGTGGGCAGCTAACCCTACGAGGCAATCCTGGGCTGGAGACCACTGGCCACCTGTGTAAGATGCAGCAGGAGAAGACTGACAAGGGAGGATGCTGACCAAAGGCTAGTCCTCAGTCTATGAGGCCATAGTTAAAAGTAAGTTAAAAAAAGAGGCGGATGGGGCCCCAGAGCACAAAGCTTATTTCAGAACTTTCCTCAAGTTTCCAGATCAGGGTGTCTGCTCAAGAAGTAAGCTTTCTGGCTCCGTTTACATACAAAGATGATGCATTCCTGGTGACATGGTCTGAATTCCCCTGTGGGATGTGGTGGGGGCAGACACCCAGTGCCTTTCCGAGCTCTGAGCACCCACCTTGCCGGGGCAGCAGAGCTCCCTCCTCGCTCCCTGCCCAGGCTGTGCTGCTGGGGCTCTTTCCTCCTGGCAGCATGAGAGCGCCTGCAGCTCCCACAACTCCTCTTCCCCACCTCTCACAGCACTGTGGGCTTCCTGGTAGCCCAGTCAGGAGCAGGTTTATTCCCACAAGGCAGGAGAAGCTTTCTGTCAGAACAAGATGGATTTTCTTTGTTTTCTTTTTCTCTTCCTCTTATTCCCCTGCTTTCCTGTTTCCTTCCTCTAGGAAATTACGCCCTTCTTTTCCTTGTATTTCTTAGGGTAACTTTAGACTGAGGTAACCTTGTGAACTCGTGTAGCAGCAGTGTGGGAGTCCAGTGCAAGGAAACTGCAAAACTTCCAGGATCCCAGGGATGGCATGAAAAATCCTTTCAGTGGTTACTTTAAAGAAGATTCCACCAGAATCAATTTCCCATCCCCAAATAAAGCTCAGACTTCACCTGAGGCTCTGGCATTAGTAAGACTTATAGCAAGAGCACAAAAAGTTTGACAACATCCCTTCCCACCACGCACAGCTCACGATCTGCCATCCTACCCATGGCCATGCGAGTCGCAGGTGCTCGAGGAGGTGGAAGACCCAGAACAGCGCAAGGAGAACAGGGCCATCCCTGCCGCAGCGCAGAGAAATCCCTGGGTGTCCTCTTCTTGGAGGCAGCCCAGAGCCCATCACACCTCGCTCTGCACACCAGTGGGGCCCAGGGATGACCGTCAGCTTGTGAGAGTCAGGTATGCCCCAATGCTGCTTTGGAGAGGTGCTCCCCCGTGTCAGTGCTGGGCCTCTGCCCTGGCTGTGAGGGGACAAATCCTTTCTCAGATCCAGCCTCCTGCCCTGCTTTTGGCAACCACATGAGCGGATGTGAGGACCCAGCAGGGTCCCAGGAGCATCCAGGCTTGTCAGCACCCTCCCTGGCGCGCAGGGTCACAGCTCTGCTGGTGCTTGGCCACGTCCGGGGGCTGGCACGGGCCAGGGGGGCTGTTCCCAGCAGGGACACGATGGGGACACACACACACACTCTTGTTTCACGGGGGACAAGACCCCACGCGTGCAGCGAGGCCAGGCTCCGAGCGGCCGCTGGCGCTGCTGATGTACCGCCCCATCCCTTCCACCTCCGCAGCCGGCGGTGGCGGGGGCTCAGCGCGGAGGCAGCCCCCGTGCGGCGGAGCTGCCTGCGGGGCCGGTCCCGGCCCTCCCCCGGCCGCCTTGGCTCCGCCCGGCGCCGC
>VUYV01000006.1:322527-356902 GCA_008711295.1 Anarhynchus alexandrinus | reverse complement strand
CCATCCCACGTCCCTTGTGCCCCCGCTTCCCCGCGGGCCCCTCGCCCAGCGCCCCGCGCCCGGCACAGAGCCCCCGGGGGTCCCCCTCCATCCCGTCCCTCCCGCACACGCAGCGGGGAGCGGGGGCCCCCAGGGCAGAGACCCCACGGCGGGCAGGAGGTGGGCATCCAGGTGCGTGCCCTGTATGTGGCACTGCTGGTCCCCAACACCCCAGGAGCGGGGCTCCTCGCTGGGGGACGTGGGGCGCCTTGGAGGAATGGTCAGCCAGCGTGGCCGGGCAGGGAAGGAGGAGCTGGGTGGAGGGGAGGAAGGCTTCAGCATCCTACCACGGAGGAGCTTGTGCTTGTTTTGCTGCAAAGTTGTAGCTGGTCTGAACTGGAACTGCCTGTCACATGAGCTGATTCAGCTGCTGAGAAACCTCCAGGTCGACAGCATGGGCTGGAGGGGTGGTGGTGGTGGGTCTCGGCCCCAGAGATGCAACCAGCCCTTCTTACACCTACCCCAGGGCTGGGAGGGGGCTGGGGGGGTGCGTGCACCCCACCTCCAACAGAAGGAGAGCAGGCTGCACCAGCCATGTCCGTTGTGCTGGGAGGGCTCCTTCCCCAGCCAGTGTCATTTGGGGTAGCTTGGGTGCAACCGGGAGAAGGTCAACAGTTCCCGGTGCTAAGCAGCTGGTGCTTTTCTCCTAGCAGAGATTTTCGACTTTGAACGGGAGTCCCCGACGGAGCCGTGGCATAACGTGCCTGGGCTGAGGTTTCCTTGCGGCTGTGGGGAGCCTCTGAGAACAGGGAGGAAATTTCCCTGAAGCGCTGTCCTTGGCCCATCCTGTTGGACACCACAGCATCCAAAAGAGATCTATCAGATCTGTCCCACACCAGTGGTTCGTGTGCTTTTTATGGCTCAACCCTGGCAGAGTGCTTTAAAAAAAAAAAATTAAAAAGCTTTCAAAGCAAAGTGCCTGGATCAGGCAGCAGCTGAGAGGAGCTCTCTCCCATCCCTCTGCCTGCAGGATCCAGGCAGAGCAGGGATAAATCACCAATGGCAGTGGGGCATGGAAAATGTAGGAGCTGGCCTACAGCTCCCTGGCGCTATGGTATATTTACTCCAGTAGGGATAAAGAGAGAGATGGTGAACTGGGATCTGCCTGGGGCCTTTTAAGAGGAGCTCTGTAGGGCTGGCACCCAACTGGGACTACGTGTCCTGAGCTTGCCAGTCCCTCATGTGCTGGTCCCTGTGTCGTGTGCATGCAGAGATGGTGCTGGCCCACGGTGGCTGTGGGTGCCTCTGTGAGACAGCAGGGACATTGCCCAGCAGCAGCTCTCAGGAGGGGTGCTGGGACCGGCTGGCTGCTCCTTGGCTGGGGTCAAATGGGGCGGCTGGGAGGTTTCTCTTCCCCATTTCCTCTGGCAGAGCCGCGCGCTGGGAAGTGCCGTCCTGCATTCCTCCCGTGGCGGCAGGGCATGCGAACCCTCGGCGAGTGGAAGCCATGTCATTGCTAGAAAAAAAGCCAAAGTGGAGGAAGCCGCCTGCCCTCTTCCCTTGAGTTCCACCACATGCCTGCCTATCTTTTCCTTATCTCCCAACTGGCAAATACAGATTTACCAAAGAGGTGTGGGCTTTATTCCCAGCTGTGCAGCTGGTTGGCAGGGTGACCTTGGGCACGTCCCCTTATCAGCCATGACTCAGTTCCCCAGCTGTAAAATGGGCAGCAAATGTGACCTTTAGGAGCCTGGTGGAGAAAAGGAGGGTACTTCTGGAGAGAGCTGAGCTTGAGGGTGCAGAGGGGACACTGCGCTTCCCTGTGGGCAGCGGTTCCCGGCGTCCAGCTGGCGCCAGATCCAGAGCAGACCAAGGCCGCAGTCCCCAGGGACCAAATCCTGAAATTACTGTGGGCAAAACTAGTCATTGAAAGCCAAGCAAAACTTCTGGGCTTGACCAAAATGAAGTGGGGAGGGCTGGTTCAAACTTTTTAATCTCAAATGCATTCTGCCATGCTCCAGTCTGTAATGGCTGCAGGGAAAAAGCTGTTTTGCAGGGCTTGGTCTGGAAGGTGGGGATGGAGCGGCTGGGCAGCTCCTCGGGATTTCTTCTGTCAGTGTTGTGGTTTAACTGACTCTCCCTTGGAGGTGACCAGTTTCACAAACACATCTGGGAGGCTGCATCAGCCTTTCCTGGTGGGAAGATGGTGCCTCAGCAAAACTGACTGTGCTCCCTTGAAAATCTGGCCCTTCTCCATTGCAGCACTCCATGATCTGGAGTCAGTGCGAGGGCACTCAGAGCCAGCGGCATCTTCTGACCCCCATGGCTGCTTGTATTCCTCCTATTTCTCTGTTTCCCTTCCCATTGCAACCTGTTGGTGTTGCTGGGCCTTTTCCCAGTGTCAGCGATGTAATCCTGTTTGGGTTTAATGCCTTTTTTTGTTTGTTTGTTTTAAAAAAACTGGATCATATTGCTGGAAGGGGTCTTGAGTGAGGTTGCGCCTGTGGTTGTGCTGGCAGACCTGAGAAGGCAGTAGCCACCAGCAGAAGGCAGGGATGAATTACTTCTAAATGTCTACGTGGCTGTTGCTCCCCAGCCTTCTGGAGCAGCCCAAAAGCAACTCCCAAGCACAATTTTTCTTTTGTTTTGCTAGTTTGCTCTTTTTACACGTTGCTGTGTTTTTTTAAGCTGCACTGAGACTGCGATGCGCACATCTGCTGGATGGTGGGGAGGCCAGGATGGAGCACTTGAGGGTGGGAGGAGAGGTGGCTGGGCCAGGGACACCTCTGCACCAAACAGTTCCCCAGCTTCCCTGTGCACCCACGGTGATGATAACGGGGGGGTGATGATTCCTGGATGGAGCTGGGATTTTGTTGCTCACAGTGGGCGGCAGAGCATGTCTCCCTGCCAGCTGAGAGGGCAATCCTGGAGCATCCTGGCTCCAAGGTTCCCTCCTGCATCTGAGCTGCTGTACTTTGGGGGCCTGCTTGGCAAAGCCATCAGTGTCTGACCTTTCTCCATGTGCTGACCAGGGAGCCCTGCTCTTCCAAGGCCACCCAATATTGAAGTCTCCTGGGTAGAGCAGCAAGGAGAGCCCAGGAACCAAACCACTGAACGTGCCCTTTGCACTACGGTGCTGCTTTCCCCAAGTGCTGCCTCAGCCTCCTGCAAACGAGCTGCCCAGTTAATGTTTGATTTGCCCGATGGCGTGCAGCCCAGCTGAGCCAGCACAGCGGCAGGAGCAACCCTGGCAGACGGTGCTGACCCCTCTACGGGACAGGATGCCAAGCCCTGGGGTCCTCGCTGAGGATTGCTCCACACTCAGCGAATTCCCTGTTGGCAAACACTGCCCAGGGAGATGGTGCCCTTCCCTCTGCCCTGGGATATGGGGCAGAAATCCGGGGTCTTGAGGAAAATGCAGGCATGGAGCTGGGGTGCACCTCTTTGACCCGTGGAGCTGGTGGCTCCCTTGGACATTGCCACCTGGAGGGGGATTTGTGCAGGAGGATTTGTACCCTCACCAGCAACCTGCAAGGCACCTATNGTTCAGCCCTGCCCAGCACCCAGCAGCCCTCTTGCACAGCTCAGCCCCCCAACCTCATCGCCCCATGTCTGCCCCAAGGCTGGTCCCAGCGGTGAACCAATCCCAGGGCTGTGGCAGAACCGGCAGCGGCTAGTGGCCACTGATCTGGGCTCTCAGCAGCAGCTCGCAGATGTTTCCTGCGCCACAGCACAGAAGTAGCAGGGTCTGGCCCGCCGCCAGCTAGCACGACGCGGAAGGCTCTTGAGGTCACGGGCTGCACCAGGCCAAGCTGGCTGAGAACGTGGCGGCTGCCAGGAGAGTGCCGGGTAGGTGATCCGGCCAGCTCACATGCATGGAGCCACGCGCATCTCCTCTCTCTGCCTTCTGGATGCCCAACCCCAGGGCTCGAATCTGCCACCCCACAGGTGCTGGTCCTCCTCGTGGGCCGGCTATTTTCCCATCCCCATCCACCAGCTGCCCAGGGCGGCCAGCAAAAGCCCACACCATCTCAGTGTGGCTCTGTTTGGGGCAGAAGGAGTTGCCAGAGGACCCTGCTGGGTTCAGAGCTGCCATCCCCAGGCACAGCAGCGAGTCTCTGGTGACAAGGCTTGCTCTCTGGGAGTCACCAGGGTGACACTGGTGCTGCGTCAGCGTCGAGGGCTGGGTGTTTTCTCCAGATGTCAGCAAAAAGCAAAGGTCAGGGCTGGGAGGCTCAGCTGGCGGGGATGGTGGGGACAGCGGGGACGGGAACTCCCAGCCTCTGGAGCAGACTGTGCTGTGTCCTGGGTCATCGGGCTCTGCTGAGCCTAGAGGTTTGAAGCCGGGGATTGCACGGTGTAACGCTTTGCCAAGGCATGACCAAGATAAGTGTGATCTGTGCTGACTCAGACCACCTCATGGGTACTTTGGCCTCGGGCAGGGCTGGAGAAGTTCCTCGTCCTCCTCTTCCTCCTCCCACCTGCTGGTTCGGCAGAGCCGGGGCAGCCGGCAGAGTGCCAAGGGCCGGCTCTAGGCACCCGCGCTGCTGGATATGTCCCTCTGCCCTGCGAACGGCACGGTAGCAGCATGCCCTGCTGGGGCTGGCAAGGCAGGCTAGGGGGCTGCGAGTCGCTCTTCCTTCCATCCCGCGAGTCCTTGGCCCAGGGACTGCTCTGGGCTGGGATTCAGCCTCCTCCTCCATGTTTAAGCTGTTGGCAGCCGAAGCCAACGCGGTCAGCCTTTTCCTTTGAGGAGGAGGTTGGTTGTCTCTTTTAGAAGTAGTTGGCTTAAAAATAAATCATTCATCTTCCCCGTCGCTGCAGCGTGGACACATGGCTCCCTGTGCCCTTGCTACCCTGGTCCAGCACTGACAGCGCCCTTTCGTCGGGGCTGCGACAGTGCCTCGATGCTGGTCCGTCCCTCTGCCAGAGCCTCTCCCGCTGGCCCGGCTAGCCCTGGCTCTGCCGCCTCTGCTTTCGGCTCCGTCCCTGCTTTCAGCCATTGCGCAGGGCTGGGCCGCTGTCTCGGCCCGGCAGCACTCTGGTACATCCCTACCAAAGCTAATTTTGTTGTGGTTTAGTGCCGTGGCACCCACACAAACCTCCCTACATCCTGGCCAGGTCTCACCCCTTGGCAGCATGGGGCTGCAGCCTCTTCTCTACTCCGGGATGGGTACCTGCGGTGAGTGAGAGCGAGCCATGGCGGCAGGGTCAGGCTGCCACTTCCCCCAGCCGCTGGCACGGACCTCCGGGGACCAGCGCTCGGTCAGGTGTGTTGGCAAGTCAGCGTGTGGCATGGTGTGCCACGTCGCTCATGCGGGACTAAAGCCAGCGAGGACCTTGCTGGGTGTCCCCGCAGGTTTGCTGGCTGTGGCTCCCAAGCCAGGCGCTGCTGGGAGGGAGGGTGCGGGCTGCAGACGGGGCAGCAAAGGCGGCAGCCTGGTGCGGAGCGGGGCAGCCGGCAGGGTTTTGGTTTGCCTCATGGGCTGGTGCGGGGATTTGAGCGTGCCGACAAGGTGGGCAGGGGCTGCAGGTCAAAGCTGGCCTGGGTTTTGCTGGGCCAGCACCAATTTGGGAGAGGCTGGAGGGAAGTCCACTGCACTTGGGGCCAAACCGGCGTGTCTGTGAGCTGTGCGGAGACGTTGCCCAGCGAGGAAAATGCAGGCATCAGGACTGCGCCGGGGTTTAACAGGACTGCGCCATGCTTTTCAAACTAGGAGGTGGCAGCTCACTTTGCAGTGTCCCTGCTGCATGGCAGGGTGGGTTTGGAGGTCTCTGCCCGGGACCCTGTGCACCCTCTACCTGCCCTGGTGCCAGCATCTGCTGGAGATGAAGAACAGATGTTTCCCCATGGCTGAAAGCCCCTGCTTGGCTTCCCAGTGCCGGCCAGCACCAACTGGCCTGCAGCTGGGAGCTGGGGAGGGGAACAGGCAGTGTCTGGCTGGCTTGGGAGCACATTGCCTTCAGTGCCTGGATGTGGATGTGGCTCAGCACCCCGTCGGTTGCCCCTTGATGTAGATGAGGAAAGGTTGAACTTGCAAAGCAGAGCCTGGCCCTGCTCTCTGGGGTGAGTCCCAAACTGCTCCATTCACTCGGTGAAGCTGTCCTGGGCTTTATGCTCTGCAACAAGCCAGCTGTGGGTCAGGTGCTGCTGTGACACACAAGTAGTCTTTGGGACTCGTTGCTGCAGAAGATGATCACCTGTGGACTCTTTTGGCTTCTGCTACCTGTAGCTTTTCCAAAGTTTTCTTACCTCCTATGTTTCCCAGGCTGGAAAACTGCAGATCAAGCCCCCGTTCACATCTTCAAGGATGAAGCTTTTTTGCTCTTTATCTTTTCTTGCTCTTACTGTCCTCTGCTCCAGCACATGGGTCTCTCCCTGCCCTGTGCTCCACCTGTGACCCAGGCACCCTAACATGGTGGAGTAGCTCAGCCCCACAGCGGGGAGCCGGAACTCCCAGGCCCCGTTGAGGTGGAGTCCCTAAACCCTGGTCTTTGTTTTGCCCTGACAGGCCATCACTCAGTCCCCGAATGCCATGACTGAGGACATTTATACCAACGGCTCAGCTACTCTGGGCAGCCCTTCCCACAGCAACGGCCGCGAGGTGCGGAAGATACGCCTCATCCAGTTCGAGAAAGTCACGGAGGAGCCCATGGTGAGAGCTGGCAAGATTCCAAAGCCTGGTGGCACCCAGGGGGACAGAGGGGCAGGTAGAGCCGTGCCAACGGGCTGGCCTTGGGGGAAGCAGGAGATCGCTGGAGACCTCAGCCATGGGAAGAGGGTGTTGGATCCTGCCTCCTGCCTGGGGACCCAGAGCGAGCCCCATCAAAGGGTGGTGATGCTTGTGCCAAGAGGAGCTGCAGCAGGCTGGGCTGGCTGAGCAGGGGGCTTCCCCCTGGCCACTGCAAAGCCCACCGTGGACATGGGTCTGGAGAGGACTTTGCTGAGAGCACGGGAGCTCTCCCCTCCAGTGAGCAGTCATGGATTTTCCTGTCTTCCAGGGAATCACGTTGAAGCTCAACGACAAGCAGAGCTGCATGGTGGCCAGGATCTTCCACGGGGGCATGATTCACAGACAAGGTAACGCGGCCCTCATAGAGGCACTGTATGGTGTGCACGTCCACAGCTGGTTTCTTTCCGTGAAGAGATAAGGCAGCTCCCCAGTACTGCTGGCTTTCCCCTGTGATGTGGACATCTGTGTCCATTTCTCCACTAGGAATATGTCAGGAACTCAGGACTTGCTGGGCTCTGTGCATGGTTGTCATGTTAATACGCTGGAGGCTTTAGGGAGAAATGAAGGGTTGGGGGAAGGGCTCTCCCAAAAAGGAACCCGAGACCGTCTGTCTCCGTCTCGTGATGGGGTCACTGTAATGAGAGATGTATCATACCCCAGAGACTGCAGGGAAAGCTCTTCCCATTCCTAAAGTGCACAGGTGGGACAGGCTTGCTGTGGATTGGCTCTGCAGACTAAAAGAAGGTGCCAAAAGAAATAAATAGGTGCTATTTTCTGGTTTTGGGTCTTGCCAAGGGGACATGGAAATGAGATGTTCTGTGCTTAGAAGAAGAGGCCCCTTTTCCAACCTTGGATCCAAGTGGGAAGTCTGAGCTTACCGCTGCCAAAATAACCCAGGAGCCATTCCAATAACGTCACTGGGGCCTGATTTGTAGCAGTATATCTGAGGTTGTAATCTGGCTGGGTATATAAACTGAAAACACACAAAGTCAAGAATGCTTGTGTTAAGGGCCCTGTAAGGAAGCTGTCACTGGGCTTCAGGTGAGGTACTTGGGGTTGGGTTTGAGTAACTCTGAAACAGGTGCTTTGACCCGTCTAAAGTGCTGAAGGACACACAGTGGAAAGCAACCTGATGACCTTCAGACTGGATGGAGTGTGTGTCTTGGGTGGAGGGGGAAGAATTCATTCCCCGTGTGCTCAGGTGACATGTGTGGCTCCACAAGCATTGCCTAGGCAAACATCCCAGTGTCCTGGCCACAGCTTGCCCAGGGGGTCGGGAGGCTGGTGGAGCTGTGTAGTTTGGGTTTGGTGAGTGACTCTTGTCTGGTCCTGCATTTTCATGTTTCTCCCGTTGCTGGCAGGCTCCCTTCACGTGGGTGATGAAATCGTAGAAATCAATGGGCAGAGTGTGAGCAACCACTCAGTTGACCAGCTGCAGAAGATGCTGGTAGGTATTTGTGTTTGGCGGGGCTGTTCCCCAAGGAAGGACCCCTTTGGCCTTCAGATGTGCATGCTGGCTGAGCACTCACCCCCTCCTAGATACCAGAGCCACCACACAGCTGCCTGCAGCAGTGTGATGCGGTGGGAGCCAGGCAGCTGTGCCGGGGTGCTGTAACACGGCCAAGCGCTGGGTCTCTGTCCGCAGCCTCGGTGGTCTGTGCTTGCTGCTTGTTTCTGGCCTCCCGAGAGCAGCAGCAAAGGCTGTTGGCTGGGTCCCTAACATGCTGGTGTGTGTGGGGCTTGGAAACCACCTCTGCTTGCCAAGGCTGGTGTGCAGCACCAGCGCAGGGGCTGGCTGCTCTTGCAGACCTGAGCCGCTCCTGCAAGTCACCTTGGTGCCATTTACCTGCTGCTGAGGTCATGGTCACCCTGCCAGGCCCTTGCTAGAGACAGCTTTGGACAGGGTCTCAGCCCTGCCTTGGGTTTACACACTAAGGCCATCCTGATCCATACCCAACATATGGAACCTGGCTGGAGGGAGGTGGTGGTGGTGCTGAGGACATCCACCAGCAGCCTAAGTGGGAGGCCTGGCCCTGCTGCAGTGCCATGGTCCTCTCCTGCCTGGTGGTGGGACATCTCTGCTCCAGGCAGTGGGACCAAGGAGGAGCTTGTCTTTGTCTTTGCTCTGCCTCCCAAGAAGGGTGGTTGGCCCAGGAGGCCCCTCCATGCCTCTAAGTGTGGTTGTCCCCATGGGACCACGTAGATCTTGTGAAGCACGTGGGGCAACAGTGCATCTGGCCTGTGGCAGGCAAGGGAGTGCTGTGCCTCTAATGTCACCAGGAGGGCAGGAGCAAGAGGCCAGCATGGAGGGGAAGATGGAGGGGACCTGGCAGAACCAGCCTCTCCTCCCAAGCTCCTCACTTGGGCAGCCACACCAGAGATGATACACATCTCCATGTTGGTTCTGGTGATGCTTAGCAGTGTCTACAGGCAGCCCCTTGTAGGGGTATTGGTGCCCCTCCATGAGGATGGGACAAGCATGGCAAAGCTATGCTACCACAGCTCTTAGCCCAGCCCCATCAGAGCTGTTTCTGGCATGGCTGGGAGCACCCAGGAGCTTTGCCTTTGCAGGTCCTGGCACTCAGCAGCTCCCTGCACAGGTTGCTGCTGTTGGGCTGCCTCCAGGCACCACCTCCTCCAACTCTCATTTCTCCCCTTCCTTTGTTCACTAGAAAGAAACCAAGGGGATGGTCTCAATAAAAGTCATTCCCAACCAACAAAGCCGCCTCCCTGCTCTCCAGGTAAGTGCAGCCTCCAGACCCACGGGCTGTGCTGGGACGTGGCTGTGGGGCCGGGTGGGACCAGAGCAAACCACGGGGGACCAGCATGTGGGAAAGAGCTGTGCTGAGCCAGGGGAAGGACGAGGGGATGGCTGCCTGGTCACCTTGCCTGAGCTGCTGGAGGGTGAAGGGACCTGTCCTGTGCTTACATTGCTGTAAACAAGCAGATTTTGGCCCTGTGTGGATGTGTTTACCCAATGTGTATTTAGGAACGTGGGCCTGGGATGCCTGAGCCACAGTGGTACGTGTGCGCAGTGTTGAGTGATGGGAAAGCAGCGGCGTGAGAAGGAAGCGTGAGAGAGTTTCCTGCCACTCTCAGAGCCGCAGCCGTTAGAGCCACATCCCCGTTACAGGGCCACAGCAGCACGTGCAGGTGCAGCACCGGCTCTCGCTGCTCCCTGCCATCACTGACACCGGTGCATCAGCTGCAGGGAGGGTGACGTAGGTCCGGATGCCGCCAGCACGCTTGTGAGCAGTGAGTGGGAGGAAAGAAGTGGTGGGGGAGAGGAAGGCAGGTCCTGGTGCCTGCTGCCACTGCCAGGGTGGGGGTAACAGGCTGTGGCAGGGGGTGACACCAGCCTGGCTTTGCCTTTGAAGTCCTGCTGTGGCTGAAATACTGAGGGCAGTGGGGAGGGCTTGCTCTTCTGCCAAGACTTCAGTGCGTGGTGGCTGGGATGCTGTGCTGTCTCTGGGTGCAGGAGCCGACCTCAGTGCAGCCCCCCCCCGTCATGGACAGGCAGGAGTGGGAGAGGAGCTGAGGCAGGGTTGGGGGCTGGACGGTGCTGGCATGGGCTAGGGGAGCCCATGTCACCCTCCTTCCTTACCCAGAGAAGCTGAAGTCTCTGATCATGGTGGCAAGTGAAAACTGTCTCCATTTCTCGCTCAGCCAATGCTGTCCCCATTCCAGCTCAACCAGCCTTGCACATGTTTGTTTGTTTGTTAAGCACTGGCCCATGTCTGCCCTTCCCTGCTGTCCATCTGCCCTCCCCGGCCTGACCCAGCCAGCTCTGATCGGCCAGGCCAGCTCAGTGCCAGGGAAAAAGTTACCTCTGAGAGAAGGAACACAGTTGCTGGCTCACCCGAGGCTGGCTGTGGGCTCAGGGAAGGACACAGGGACAAACTCCTTCCCAGTAACAGTTGTCCTCCCTCTTGCTGTGTCCAGGGCCAGAACCACAGTTCGCAGGCTGCCCATGTCTCTGCTTGTTGCAGTCTGCCACTGAGAGTGGACTTTTGTTTTTGTTTCAACTCCTGAATCCCCATGATCATCTTCATTTCAGGGCCTGGCAGGCAGGATGGTGCAGATCCTGGCAACACGATGCCCCCCTGCCCTGGCTTGCCCCGCAGCCTGGCAGCCAGCCACTTTGAGGACAACCGAGTGTCTCTTGGGGCAGGTCTGCTCGGGAGGATCCTAATGAGAAGATGCACTGAGCACTCAGGGCTCTCGAGTTCACCTCCAACCCGTTCCCAGGCACAAACTGCGGCCTTTTGACTTCAAAGACCGGGGCTTCTCGTGCTGGAGCCTGCTCAGTCCCTGGGCTTCAGCCCCAGAGAGGGGGCTGGCGGCAGGCAGGCAAATAGTGTGCATTTGGAGCTGGCCCTTTGCATTCCGTGGGTGATGCCTGGAGCTGTCTGATGCTAACTCCTAATTGGTGTAAGGGAGGGTCTTTCCAAAGTAAGGTGGCTGCGTCTGGCTCGGGGTACCAGGGCTGCAGGAGCAGAGGGCTCCAGGCAGGTGCCTGGGCAGTGCTTGCTGTGTGTCTCTTGTGTGTTTGTGTTGATAACCAGCTTCCCGGTGCCAGGGAGTGCTTTCAAAGCAAGCATCAGTCCCCATCCTAAAAGGAGATTCCACTTTTGTTGTCTTCCATTGTGAGAGATCTCATGTCACAGCTTGATCCATATGCTCTGCTTTTCTGGCAGTGAAAGGGAACCATGTTCGTGTCCTGCTGGCCCCGTGCCTCCAGCAGCACTACTGAAGGAGAACATACTGTGGGAAATTGTTTCAATGTGGAACAAGGACAGCATGGTCTACCCTGCCCAGGGAGGATGTCTACCCTGCTCAGGGAGGATGACTTTCCAGGCCCTGCCTATCACATCCAAGGACAGGACATAGGTGTCACCCCATGTGAATCCCTTTGCCTGTTTGCTACATGCTGCGTTTCTGGGATAAATTATTTGATAGGGTTGTGCTCAGGGGAAGCCTGCGTTAGTGTGAGTCTGGGTCTGATAGTGCTGCTTCCCCTGTAGAAGGATCTCCTGCCAGTGGCACGACTGCTGGGCAGCCCCAGACATGCCGCCGGCTCGGGGCCCGGCACCCTCCTGAGTGATCACAGGAGTCTCAAACAACAGGGAGCACCCATGAGTTGTGGGAGAGCCTGAAGGACTTCCACCATGACTGGGGGCTCCCAGCAGCCTCAGGTCCACGGGACAAAAAAAACCCAGGAGGAGAACAAGGGCAATGTGAGGTCTGTGCTTAGCTACAGCCTTACTTGGTTCCCTAAACCCTGCCTTTCACTCCCCATCCTCCATACCCTCCCTTGGCTTTGCCCCCACCCTGTTCCTGACCTGGTCCTGATCTTGCTGGGTGCGCTAGCCAGAGACAAATTGCAGCTGCAGCCGCATTTCAGACAAGAAGTGGTTCATACAGGCGGCGAGAGCAAGCGGCAGTGCAGAGAATGCGGGGTGCACATGCGTGGTCTGCCCTCCTCCCGGGGATAGGTGACTCTCATCCATCCTGTTGCTCTCCAACAGTCTGTCCTTCCTGAACAGCCTTCCTGGAAAACAAGGTCTGTGTGCGAAAGCCACATGCCGTTTCTCTCCTAACGCTGCAAAGATGCTCGGGGGCAGTGAGAGCCCAGGGGCACCCAGCTGCCTGCTGGCTTCAGTGGTGTGGGCTGCGCCAGTGGGAGCAGGCGCTGTAAACTCCCTCCCAAATTGCTGAGCAAGCAGAAGGGACAGGGAAAGGCCACTTTCTCACGCCTTCCTGGTCTCCAGGGCTTCCCCAGCCCCAGGAGGGTGGCACAGTGGCCTGGGAAGCAGCAGCAGCTTGTTTCTAGTTGCAGCTGTGATAAACGTAACGTTGCAAGAGTAGCTGATGCTGAAGAGGCCAGGACAGTCCCAGGCAGGGATGGACATGACACTGCAGCCTTGGCTCGCGAAGGTCCCGTGCCATGCATGGGAGTGCCTGGTGCTGGGGAGAGGCCAGGGCACAGCAGCTGGAGATTGAGACATGGCCTTCTCTGGGTTCCCCAGGACATGGGATTGCAGGGTACGCTTGTGATAGCTCCTCTCTGCTCACCCCATTGCAGATCCCAGTTGTTGTGCACCGTGTTGGTCTGGGTGGTGGGACTCATCTCCAGCAGGCTCAGCTCACCAGCGCTGTGCAGCACCCAGGGGACTGCAGGGGGGGCTACATGGCAGGGGTTGAGCCCCAGCTGTGGGGCAGGCAGGCCTGCCTAGCGGCAGCAGCCATTTCACTGGCTCCCAGTAGGGCCAAGATGCCGTCCTCCTCCCTCCCTCACCCACCCACCAGCACGTCTCAATGCAGCTCCATGCTGAAGAGCTTTCCCCAAGGCTTTGTACATCTCTTTTCTCCCCACCCGGCCTCGTGGCTGGGGTCCCTCCTGGAGCAGGGACTTTGTGCCTGGAGCTGGCTCTGCAGTCACTGCCAGGGATGCAATGTGGGGCCGGGAGCTGGAGAGGACCAAGTTCAGCCACACTGCACGGCCGTGCTGACTCTGTCCCACTCTCTCTTTTGCAGATGTTCATGAGGGCGCAGTTTGACTATGACCCCAAAAAAGACAACCTGATCCCCTGCAAGGAAGCGGGGCTGAAGTTTCAGATCGGTGACGTGATTCAAATTATAAACAAGGATGACAGCAACTGGTGGCAGGGCCGGGTCGAGGGCTCCTGCACCGAGTCAGCAGGACTCATCCCTTCTCCGGAGCTGCAGGAGTGGTAGGTCCTTGGATTTGGCCAGAAGGGCTGGATCTAGGAGTGGAGGCGGGAACAGTGGCCATGTGCTGCAGGAGTGTGAGCATGTTGGGTAACACCAGCATCACTGCTGGGAAAAGGAGGCAAATGTCCCCTTCATCTGCTGCAGAGTGAGTCTTTACCTGTCCCAGCAGCCACCCTGCTCCTCTTGCCCTTGCATGTCTGAGGTACAATCCCGCTGCTGCCCCAGGGCTTGGGGTGACAGCTGGACCATGGTGGTGTCCTCCTCTCTCGGCAGGCGTGTGGCGAGCGTCACCCAGTCCAGTCAGAGTGAATCCCCGAGCTGTAGCCCCTTCGGGAAGAAGAAGAAGTGCAAAGATAAATATCTCGCCAAGCACAGCTCAAGTAAGTGTGAACAGGGCAATGGGCTTCATCCCCAGCCCTGGCCATCACTCCTGCCTCTGGGCAGCGGTGGGTCTGTCCTCTATAGGAGTCAGACCAAATGGCCCGGCTGTGTTGGAAGTGGGACCTCGGGAGGATACCCCACAGCTGTCAGCTTTTTTGAGTCCCTTCCTCACAGTTCTCATACCCTTCAGGTGGCCACAGCTGCGTTTCCATGCAGCTCTGTAGCGCATGAGGCCGGGGCTGGCTTCTGTGCTCTCCTGCAGTGACAATCCCTGGCGCTCCTGGCCACGAGCTCCTTGGGAGGTCGGGCTCCGGGGCCCTCAAACTCTGCAGGCTGCTGAACGCAGGACGGGCGGTGGCCTTGCTGCTGCTCAGCCATTAGGGAGCAGCTGAACTGGTCCCCACAGCTGCCAAGCCATGTCCCTGGTGCAGCAGGGAGCGTGGCCCTCAGCCGCCCATGCAAACGCCCCGTGCTAAGCGTGCCCTGGGCCAGCAAAGGCGGCTGCCTGAGGACGTGCTGGCTCCTAGCCCGGCCTGCAGCTCCAACCAGCAACAAACAAGGCTGTAAATCAGCAAGATAAATAAAGCTCCCCCAGCAACAAGCTCCCAGCAGCGTCCTGCCGCCTCCCCACCCAGCTCCCTGGTCCTACCGTGCTGAGCAGAATTACTGAGCGAGAGTAGCCCTGGCTTCCCCTTCGGCGACTGCTGGTCCGGCTCCCCAGCACCCCGTCCGCACATCACACACTGCTTGCTGCTGAGGCTGCTGCCCTTTTCCCTGAGCAGCCGAACAGGGACGAGCTCCCAGCCCAGTCCTGATCACTCCATCTGTTTTTCCCAAGGACCTGGCTTTGGTCCGACGTGTACGTGGTCCTGATACCACGGCCAAGCCAGCTCTGACCACTCGCTGTCTCATTTCTCCTCTGCCCCAGTTTTTGACCAGCTGGACGTGGTTTCTTATGAGGAGGTGGTGAGGCTGCCTGCCTTCAAGAGGAAGACTCTGGTGCTCATCGGTAGGTCCTGCCCCAGGCATCCTCTGCAGCGCAGGTGCTGCGGGTGGTGGGTCCCAGGGGGAACCAGGTCTGGACAGGGGCTGGGGCAGTGCTGCCCTTCAAAACCCAGTAAGCTCTGGGGAACATTTCTTCTGCCTGCAGCGGTCACCAAGCAGGCTGACCTCCTCCATGTGGCATTGTGCATGGGCTGGCACCTGCACTGCGATGCTGAGGTAGAGTTAATTCAGGAGTTTCCAGCTTCTAAGTATCTTTATGGATAATTTTTATTAAAAGCAGCCCTGATCTGCGCAGCTGCACCAAAGCAAGCACTCCCACGCTGTGGGTGCTGAGCACTTGTCAGTGGACCCCACGGGCATCGGCAGCCCCCTACCATGCTGGCTGCTCAGCAGGCATCTGTCCCATCTCCAGCTGGGGCTGGAGGTGAGCATGGCCAGGGCAGGGAGAGCCTCCTCCCAGGCTGGAAGATACCACAGACCAGCTCAGAAAGCAGATTCTGGGCAAAGCCCCAGGAGCTCTGCACCTTTCCTCGGACCCAGAGCTGCAGAGGGGCCCCAGCATCTCCTGCCAGGCTTCTCTGAGCCCAAATCCAGCATCCATCCCTCCTCCTCTGCAGGGGCCAGCGGCGTGGGCCGTAGCCACATCAAGAATGCTCTGCTCAGCAACAACCCAGACAAGTTCATGTACCCACCTCCATGTAAGTACCCAGCCAGGGTGGAGGGCACAGCACAGGGCGCGTTTCCTCTCACCTCCTTGAGCCAGGACCTTCTGACAGCGGATGGGAGGCGGGGAGATGTTCCTGCAGCACTACCAAGCCCCCAGTGTGGGAGGCCACCACACAGGGCACTCTAGGGCCTCCCTGCCCGCTGTCCCATGGGCTGAACCTACCCACAGATGGCTGCAGAGCTGCTACTGGCCGCATTGCAGACACCTCACTCTTCAGATCCCAATGGCCCTCTTTGGGCTGGCTGAGTTCCCTACTTATCCCAAGCAGAAAGGAGTTGAAAGGGGATTAGTACAGCCTAGTCTTGAGGTACAGAGGTCCTCCATGCCCTAGCCCCATGGTCAAAAGGGGAAGGCAAGACACCTAGGTCACCCAGAGCAGTGGGTGGTGTTCCCCAGTCCTTCTGGGGGCCAGCACTCACCATCTCCTCCTTCCCCAGACACCACACGCCCCCAGAAGAAGAATGAGGTGGATGGGAAGGACTATTACTTTGTTTCGACTGAGGAGATGACCCGGGACATCTCAGCCAACGAGTTCCTGGAGTTTGGAAGCTACCAGGGAAACATGTTTGGCACCAAGTTTGAAACAGTGCACAAGATTCACCAGCAGGACAAAGTTGCTATTTTGGACATTGAGCCCCAGGTAGGGAGCAGGGGAAGGGGTGGGCAGGATGGGGGCTGCCACAGGTTGAACTAACTGTGTGCTGGCTGTGACTGTCCCTGCCTTCCCTGGTGCACTGCCCACCTGCCCTTCCCAAAGGAAAAAGCCAGGGAGTGCTGGGGTGGCATTCCCGTTCCCAAGCCATGGGTGCAGTGAGGGTATTCCTTGCCACAGCACGCGCCTGGCTGTGACAGCAAGGCCAGGGCCAGGCTGCTTGTGGGAGTGGAGGTGCAGGGCCAGCACGGGCACCCACACGGGGACCCCTTCCCTTACATCCCACCCCTGGTCCCGCCAGGGACCACCCACGTGTGTGGGTGCTGCTTTGCAAAGTGGCGGTTGTATCCAGTAGCCAGCCCAGAGCAGGGCTGGGGACGCCCTTACGTCCTCCCCCATGAGGTGCAGGGGAAGCCATGCTGGGACGCCTGCTCCAGCTTCACCCCACTGCCCCCCAGGCTTAGGAGTTCATGGCCCCAGACTAGGGCCCTTTAGCCCACCACTGCATCACAGGCACTGTCACACCCTGGCTGGGGGGCAGCATGGGGTAGTGGGGGACAGCAGCCAGCCAGCTGCGCTTGCTCCCACCCTGAGGAAGGGCCACACTCTGATAACTACACCCCTCTCTCCACAGACCCTGAAGATTGTCCGCACGGCCGAACTCTCCCCGTTCATAGTCTTCATTGCCCCAACAGACAAGGCAGAGCAGGTGGGTGGCAGGGCACCGAGGCCGAGTCCCCCTCCAGCCAGGCTGGACTGCCCATGGCAGGGGGCAAGTAGCCCGCTGCAGCAGCCCAGGGCGCTCTCGCTGCTCCACATCAGCTTCTTCGTGTCTGCATCGATTTTTGTGGTCCAGGAGAGCAGGGCAACTTCTTCAGCCCAGACCTGAGAAAGGAATTGGCGATTCCTGCAGCTGTAGACTCTCTCCCAGATTGACACCCCCCCAGCAACCATTGTCCCTGCAGCATAATCAGCCGCTATCGTGTAGTGGGGTGCACAGCCCAGCACCCGGGGCCGTCTCCAGCTGCAGCAGTGCCGCAGAGCAGGAACATCTATCCTGCCATCAGCTATGCAAATGGCACACATGAAAACCAGCTCCTTTCATTCTCTGCCTCATTAAGATGCTCATCCTTCCAAAATTAGGATGAAAGCAGCACTGATGCCGCAGTTAACTCATGCAGTGCCAAGCACCGCAAGGCTGGCAGCCACACGTGCCGGGAGCCGTGCTGCCTACCCTGCCCTGCCGCAGCCTGGACCAGCGCCCCTGAGGGCTGACCTCCGCAGGGAGACGGGAAGCGATGGGAGAACAGGGAAACCCACAGAGCTGTGCTCCTCCTGGACTCATGGCCAGCCAAAGCCACATCTCCCAACCTATTCATTCGGGGTTTGTAAAGCTTAAGATACAGATAGTTTGCAAGGAGGATATTTATGCAGCCTTCAGCGCCAGCATTGCACAGGCATTTAGAGGCAGGTTAGCCTGCAGAGGATCGTAAAGTCAGATTCAGCAGGCTGTGGGGGGGAAGCGGGGGCAAGTATCAGGGCAGAAAGGCAGCCTGCTGCCCCCCCGCTCCATGCCCCATCACCCACCGCAGCCTCCAGCCTGGAGGAACCATCTCCTGCCGCAGTGGGCAGGGCCAGCCCCGCTGGTGCAGGCACTATATATAGCGAGCTGCCGCAGCCCAGGTAACTGCCTACTAGAAGGGATGCAGCAGTGCCAAAATGTGACCCAGCAGAGCTCAGGTGACTCAGGCAAACTGCTCATTGCTCTCCCCTCTCCACCCCCAAGAGCTGCCGGGCAACACACAGCAGAGCTGCAGCCAGCACGGCATCCCAAGCTCAGCCCTCCCCAGGCACAGAAGCAGGGAGCTGCCTGCGTTTCAAGCTGCATTAGAGAGATATGTGGAAATCGGTGTGGACTTCGCTGCTGAGGGCACATCTGCCCGCAGGGACACACTCCTGGGATGCCCGGGCTAGCTGGGGAGCTGTGCAGACTAGCCACACCAGCAGGAGGAGGCTGGCAGCTTTGCTTTTACTATGAAGAAATTTAATTCCACCCCAGCCAAAACCAGTAGCGGGAGGCTGGTACAGCTCTGCCAGCCAGCACTGTTCTGGTCAAAAGCCAGTGAGGAGGGACCATCCTGCAGGGATCCTACCTTGAAACCAGCCTTGGGCCTTGAGCTGGCTACGCTGCGCAGTGTAGTAACGAGCAGCCTGCTGCGCGGTGAACCTTCTCTTCCCAGGGAGCTGCCGCACAGCATTAAAGATAAATACAAGACTAAGCAGGTCTGGCCTCACTAGCAGGTAACCCGGTGCTCCCAGCATTGCATGAAAGTCCAGCAAAACCCCCAGACACACACTCCCAGAGATCACACAACAGCTCCCAGCTTGTCACACAAGCTGCAGGGATGCTCTGTGTTCTGATACTTAGCAACCACTTGAGCTGTTTTTATGGTGGGTGGGAGTTTGCCTGTTGGGATGGGCTGTGAAATTCCTCTCCTCACTGACCTCATGAGCACTCTCCTGTTTCTTGCAGTCAGAGGCTTTGCAGCAGCTCCGGAAGGATTCAGAGAGCATCCGGAGCCGATACGCACACTACTTTGATCTCTCGCTGGTCAACAATGGGGTGGAAGAAAGCCTTCAGCTGCTGCAGGAAGCCTTTGAGCAGGCCTGCAGCTCTCCACAGTGGGTGCCCGTCTCCTGGGTCTACTGAGAGGGCATCCGACCCAAACTACTTCCCATCAACCATCCTGCAGCCGTGGGGAGAAACCTCCTCAGCTTCCCCTGACCCACACACAGCCAAGCACAACTCCCTTCCTCTGCTGCTCCACGGACATGGTCTCAGTTGGTTGACGCGCGCACACACACACACACACAGGGTGTCCGGATCGCTCTCGCAGGGAAATGCAGGACAGGGGCTGCCCAGGGGATGGCCACCTCCGGCAGCACTACAACGCAGTGCTAAGTTAGTGGCTACAGCAGAGCCCAAGGCACCCCATTAGCTCAGAGCACTCAGCCGATCTCTGCGTCGGTCCCAAGGGAAGTGGTAGAGCAGGGGCTTTCCATCCCGATGTGCCCTGCCATCGCTGGAGTGGTCACTGTACTACAAACACCTGGAAAGCCTGGCTGGTGTCCACAAGGCTTCACACAAACCACACCAGAGCGCCTACATCCAAAGGTTTCCCCTCACAAATGGGAAGAGCAGAAAAAGGTGAGCATGGATTTGATGAAGGTGGCATAGAGCATGCCACCCCCAGGCACATCTCGCCCTGCGTTCCGAGGTTGGAGTTTTCTGATTCACCCTGTGCAACTGTAGCTGTAAAAACTCTCTGTATTTAATTCTCACCGTGCAGCTTGGATTGTTACCGCCTGGCCGGAGAAACTCAGCAGCAGCTGAGGAAGTCCCACGGACCAAACACCAGAGGGACAGTTGAATGGGTAAATTAGATCCAGCCACAAGTGTTTGTTGCATGCAGTAGAAACAGTGTCTCTACAAAGATCATCCAGGCATGTTCTCCAGTCTAGGGTGTTTCGCACACTGTATGCAAACATAAAGGCCACCCTCACAAAGGGGTTCCTTCTGCAGGAGTGTACTGACACACAAGCCCCACCATGACCATGTTCGGGAAGCATCACCATGGCTCCTGGGCAAACCATAGCCATCGTTTAGGTGAAAGAATCTCATTTGTGTGTTCAGCAGTCAGCTAGGGGAAAGGGGTTAAGAAGTCTTGTGCAATTTTTTAAGGATGCCAAAAATAAATCTGTTAATGTGCAATAGGGACCTTTGTTCTGATCCACTGCAGGGAAACAATGAGCAGCAATAAACGTGTGCTGAAACGTTGCTGTGACTGGTGTTTTACCTCTTGGGCTGCGCACTTGCTCACAGCTGGAAGTCTGTTCCCACCTCCCTGATGCTACCGCACTCAAGGTTAGGCAGGCCAGGACGGTCAGACCTCTCCAGCAGCTCATTCCAGCACAGGCAAAGGAGGAAAGAGAACACCCAGCTACTAGGCACACGTCCCAGTGGGTTTTACCAAAGTGGAGGGTGGCCCCTAAACACCTGTGAAGTCCTGACCAGGAACAAAGGCCCCTCTAGTGATGGTCTATGTCAACATGACCACTTCTCTGCACCAGCAGCTTCTTCAGGAGAGCAGCACAAAGGCTGGGCAGAAGGCGCAGCTATTTACCTGCCCAGCTGCAGCATGCATGTGCATTAAGCTGCCTCCCCTGCCCCTGAACAGACCACCCAGATGAGCAAGAAAATCACCCATTCAAAAATAGGGCTTTTATTTTTATGTAAAAAAGAGTAAATAAAAATGGACTTTTTTTTCTGCTCAGGTTCTGACAGCCACCAGCTGCTCGCCCCACTGCCTGTGTGTATCTCTAGCATTGGAGAGGAGAAAAGTCAGGTGGTTAAGACAAAAGCAATGCACGAGGCTAAGACAAACATTACAGAATGTCTGCAGGGATGAAGCTCAGAACAAAGCAGCCTGGATCATTCCCCATTAAGAGAGTCTAAAATCCTGGTTCAGCACTACCCCTGTGACAGAGGAGAAACCTTCTGCTCCCAGCAAGCCACCCCAGACAAAGAAATTAGGCCAAGTCTTTCTGAAACTGCTCAAGCCCCACACCCAGTGCCCCTTGCAGAGCTGCTTCTGGCCACTATTTTCCTCACAAGGACTCCAGTCCCAACAGCCCTTTAGTAAAGCATACTGGCCAGCCGCCTTCTGGTCACTTCCCTTCTGCCCCCCCAGCAACACCCCCCACTGCAGAGCCTTCAAAGCACATCAGATATCAAAACCAGGGAAGGCAACCAAAAGCGCTGCGGTCCCATTCCAACAACTGGGTAGAGAAGAGCCAGCAAGAGGTATGCACTGACAAGGTCACTGGGGCACTGGGTCTGGGGATCCACCAACAACTAAGAAGCAGGTCCCTGCACTAATAAAGCAAAAGGCAGGAATTTAATGTTCTAATCCTTTCATGATAAAGTTAAAAAAAGTACTGAAGAACATCTGGGTGGACTACTTGATCTCATGTAGCTGAGGGTCAAGCCAAGCACATGGCCAGGTTAAAACAAACCAGAGCCCTTCAAATAACCAATTTGACCATCCCCATCCAAACTCATTCAGATGGGCTGTGATAAAGCCAGTCCTGCAGACATCAACACATTCTGTGACTGTCAGGTAACAGCTCCAACCTTAGAAGAAAAGGAAGAAAAGGAAGAAAGAGGCAGGACAAGATGGGGAGAAACGTTATTCCTCCCTCTCAAGGTGAAAACAGAGACACCAGGAGCTTCCCTGAAGATACCACTTCTATTGGCATCACGGTGTTCAGCTTTAGAGAGCAATCCAGTGCAGGGGCAGTCAGGCACCCCACTCCTCTGGCGACCCTTAAAACAGGATGAGGAGGGGTACCTGAGCAGGGCGTATCTTGGGCAAACACACCCGCTCACTCATATACACAGCAGAAAAGGAGCTTGGAACTTGCTGGCCCCTCTGCCATGCAGCCAGTCCTCTTTTTCTCAAGGCCTCAGACTCCTCCTTCCCTACCGACGAGGTCGCCTGCTTTGGACAGATCCAGTCGCTTACTCTGAGCTCTCTTCTACCTCCTTTTGTTTCTTCTTCTTCTTCTTCTTGGTGCTCGCGCGCATGGTCTGTGGAGGGGTTGGAGGGGTTGGAGAGGTCAGGAAGGAACCAAAAAGGAATCCCCCAACTGCTCGTTTCAGGAGGAACAGCCCCACTCCAGACACAGCACAGGCTCCCCATGGCTGCAATCCTCCCTCAGCGCTGTACAAGCACTCAGGCACACTGACTGAATGCCAGCACCATGCCAGGCACCATCCTCCCACCGGGCACCAAAGCACAGAGGTGGCCTGGCAGGAACAGTATACCCACCAACCGCCCTGGGGCACAGATGGCTGCTCACCCCAGCCCTGCCCCACTGCAGATCCACCCCCACAAGACTCACTTGCCTGATCTCCCGCCACCGTCAACCAGTTCAGTGTACAAATGCACCTATACAGCCATCTTTCTCTGCCTGTGGGGAGCCCGGCACTTTGGGGACATGCACAGCAGGATGCTGATAAGTTTATCCCAGAGGTATTAGGGAAAGACAGCAATCTCTTCTGTGCTTGGACCATACCATGTCAGCACCAAGTTACATACCACTTCTATTTGCTCTCCCCCACTCTCAGCTGCCTCTTTGGCCTTCTTCTCTTTCTTCTTCTTTTTCTTTTCCTTTTTGCTCAGCTCCTCTGGTGGTGGGGTGGCAGGGGATGGTGGGGTCACAGCCTCTTCACTTTCACTCTCCGACTCTCGCTTCCTCTGTTAGGGAAACACATTGTCAGCACGCCATCTTCCAAAGGAATTCAAGTGACATGACAACTGGCAAGCCCATTGCTCAACTCAAACTTTGCAGTTAACAATGCCTTGAGCAGGAGCGTGAGCTGAGCTGCAGACTGCCAGTTGTCCCCTCCAGCACACACTGTCTAGGATTTGCTTCTGCCAGAATTACACCCCTTATTTCTCAGTGTTTCCTGTACCCCAAATGCTCCGAAGTTTGATACACTGCTGCACCTTTCAAGTGCATGCACAAGCCCTGACTTAGATCACAGCACAAACCCTGATTTAGGGAACTTTAGATGCAACTTTTGCATGGACACTTCTGCAACTGTCTGTAGTCTTCGGAAGGGTTCTCTGCCACAACAAACCTCCATTATGGCTCCATACAACGTATTTCCTTGGATACTGCAGCTTGTACACAAGTCAGAGCTCTTCATTCTCATACTATGCTACTGGACTCGCACCCAAAGTACACCATCCCAGAAACAACCCCCCCCCCCAGGGGTAAGACCCTAATCAGGTCACCCTACAGCTAGCTACGCAACCATGACACAAGTTGGGGCACGAGGCTGCCAGAATATGAAACACCTTCCCCTATAAAACAACCAACCAAAGCAGTCCGATACCAACTGCTTGAAGGAACAGGCGCGCATTCACTCTTCATGGGGGCCCAAGCAACCTTACAGCCAGACAGCACTAATGATACTCACTTTTGGAGCCCTCTCCACCTCTGCAACAGCTTGGGCAACGGCAGCTCCCTCTTTCTTGGAAGCATCCCTGAAAGAGAAGATCCCCAGGCTGAGCAGGACAGCCGCTGCCTCGCACTGCTCTGTACAAGTACAAAGCCCCGTCCCCCTCGCAAGGGCTCTGTAACCTGCACCAGGTGCTGGGTGGGGAGGCTGGTGTGGGGAAGACCTGCAGCCTGCACCAGGGCCAGCTGGGCTGGGCAACAGCAAGGTCCTCCCCCATTTAATTTAGCAGACTGACTCCCTCTAAAACCACAAGCACAGGCTAGAAAGGGATAACCGTCTGCTCAGGGCCTTTCCCTCCAGCACTGCCCACTAGCCGCATGCTCCCTGGGACTGCACAAAATGCCAGCACACCCCACAGGTCCAGACAGCCAACAGACAGCCTTGGGCCAGGCCTAACACGCTCCAAGCACAAACAGCAGCACCCAGCCCAGCCCTCTCCTCTGCCCACCATGCGGGAGCCACACACCCCGTACCTACCTGTAATCCACATACTCCTTCTTCCAGGAATCCGGTGTGCTCTCGTTAGGCTTTCCGTGCTTGTCCAGCAGACCTTTCTGGATCATCATCTTCTTTTGACTGGCCTGAGAGCAACGTGCAACAAGTCAGACGGCAGCTCCAGGGAGGAGAAATCTTCCCTGGAACTTCCAACTCTTGGCCTAAGAGGGGATAATCCAGGAACAAGCCAAGCCAACAACTACAGCGCTACTGATTTAAAACTTCTCCAAGGACCTTCTAACAAATCACACAAACATCCCCTGCACAGCAGCCCACAAATCTCAGACACGAGGCATCTTCACCAGTAAACAAGGGCTAATTTGTGGGGGAAGTGACAGCAGCAGAGTAAGACGCCTCTGCACATCACAGAGCTCAGATCTTTGACTAGGTTTCTCCAGCTTAATGACATGCAAGGCTTTGCTAAAGACTCCAGGATGCTCGAATAGGCCTGCATTACCTCACACTTGCTGCAAAATAGACGTACATGCATCCCCATGGCTTTCTACATTTCACCTGAACCACAGGAATGGAATAAGCCACAGCAACTTGACACTGAGTTTTTAAGTCCGAGCTGCATCACTCGCCACAGTGAAATGCCAGTCTGGCTGCAGTTAAGCTACCACTGCTGACCTGCCGATTTCCATGGCTAAAGCATGCTTGAGACGGGAGAGGAACCCAACAACGGGTGTTCCCACTGCTCCTGTCCTTCAGGCACAACGTAACATCTCACAAGACAGTTTGCATTTTGGCACTGCTGCAGTTGCACCAGAAACAAAAGCAGCTCCTTGCCCAGCCCCTCCAGAGCCATCAGTATAGGGTGATAGATGAAGGTCATCTTTGCACAGAGCGCTAATGCCATCCAATTCACATCATTTGGCTCTTTACCAGAGGAGGGCTGGTGCTGTACAGACCTGAGGAGCCCATGTCTGGAGCACCAGTGGCGGCCCCAGCTGGGCCTCTGGTAGAGCTACCCAGTCTCTGCTGGGAGGCAAAGCCTCTCTCCCACCAGCACTGGGCTGGCACAGCCCCAGCACTGGGAAGTGCCACCATCATGGCTCCAGGAGAGTACAGCAGAATTACTTCAAGGTCCTGGAGAATATGCAGGCACAGCTCTGCCCAAGGGGCCCAGAGTCCCACATCCCAACAGCTGGGCTCCCACCACCGCCCCAGGACTGACCGCAACCCCACACTGCTCACCTTGGGACCGAGACCCCATTTGCGGGGATACGTGTCTCTCTCCATGATCACTCTCTTGATCTTTGCCACAATGCCATGGTCGCAGGTAGAAATGACTGCTGTGGTCATCAAGGCAATGGCTGCAGAAGCGGGCAGAGAGTTCATTAACTCTTTAACAGCAGAACTGTGACAGCAATGCAGAAACCTGCTGTGTTCAGCCTTTTCTTCTTCTGTCCACACAAAGAGGAGCAACACCCCCCCACCAGTGCCATTTCACCCCAAAACCTCACTGGAAGCAAGTTCTGGACTAACACTTTGGAGAGCTGCCCTGCTCAATGGTAGCAAGCATGTCAGTCGTGGATTAACCATACCATAAGCACAGGCTTCTCCAGCTTACAACAGAAGACCAGTTCTGGACCACTGACCACCGCAAGACCAACCATTTCCCAGAGCAGCACCAACACTGGATGGGGAAGAGCTCTACGAGCAGCTGCTGGAGCACTTCCAACCACGCCACTGCAGAAAGGACCAGTGCTGCTCCTCTGTCAGCTCCCAAAACCTTGCAGAGTCAAATTAGAGGACACTAATCCTACCAATAAATGATGTTTTTCTTGCCAGGTCCCTGAGATGACCAGAGTGCAGGAAGCACAAACAATAAGGTGGAAAGGCTTGGCTGTGTTACACCTCTGAGGCCCCTCAGTCCCATGGGCCTGGACGGAGCATGAGGCCATGCAACACTGAGCACAACAGATCATCTGTACAGTATGTCAGCACCTGCCACCTACACAGCTTCTCTGAAGACACTTGTTAGAACAAAGCACCCTTTTGAGTCACTTCACAGATGCTGGTAGTTGCACAAGTCCTTTTACACTGATCTGCTCAGGAAGTGTGATGTGCCAGGTAGCAGTATGTGATCAGACGTCATCCCTCGTCTCAGTGGGGATGGAGCCCCTCAAAGAGGGCCTCCAACCCTGCCGGCACCACTTCACTCCTGCAGGCAGCCAGCCACACACCACAGCAGCCCCCAGTAGGACACTGGGAGGCTGGAGGGTCTCTGGAGGCTGCACAGCACCCAGACCCTAGAACAGGAATCGGGGTGCTGCAGGAGGGCAGCACCACTGCACTCAGAGAATGGATAAACTTCATCATCACCTCACACACAGAGCGCACCTGAGCATCACACAGCTGAAACCAGGCTGAGAAACTTCACACCTTGCCAAGGACTGATGCAGCTGCAGTTTCTTAAAATCCTGCCCAACACCAGCTGCCTTGGGCCATACTAACCCACAGTCCCCATCGGGAAGCATATGTAAACCTTCTGTGTGGGGGGGCTCATTTGTTGTGCGTGTCTGCACGACACAGTCTGTTATTCCTGCAGTTAGTTGGGCACAAGAAGAACAAGGAGTTTCATACCTAGGCAAATAGCTTCTCCTTTTGTGGTGATGACAACAATCTCCTGATTAAGCTCAATACCATCTTCATACCTCAGGACACCAGGCAGCATGATTTTGGCTCCATAGCAAATGGCATTAACCTGAAAATGTAGGAAACAGGAGGGCTTATAAGTTATTAGAAAGGTGCCTCTAATATTTTAACTTCCCACTGCCATTACTGTCCCAGCAATAACATCCCCACATATCTATTTTTTACAGTCCACTATACAAAACTTGGGGGCTTTGGAAAAAGCAAGCAAAGCAAAGCACCTATCACAGTAAACAACACATGAGGCAGATCTCTTATAACCATTAGCATTCTTCTAAAGCGAGGAGAGCAGCTTCTCTGCCACTCAATTCTTGGCTCTTGCATCTTACTGCTGATCTGGCAGTGGCCCATACTAGGTCCTAAACAGCTCACAATCAGGGCAGCACTGGACACCACGTGGATCCTGTTCCCCCGTTTGTTATATAATCTGTACAAGTTAGGAGGACACTTTGCAGTCACAGCTGGCACTATCTCAGGAACTCACCGCACTGTCTTTCATGACTAGCCGCTTGTGTGAAGTCAGCAGTTTCTCCAATGGCAGGATAACTCTTCGCAGGTAGCTGTCATCCTTGTTGTTGTCATATTGCCACTGTGCATCCAGTACGTCGTGCATAGTTACCATGTTGTCCTGCAAAAACACAACCCCTCTAAACTCTCCTACCAGCCACCAACTTGAAACACACACAAGAAAACAGCTTAAGTCCAACAGCATATAGTGTGGCTGAAAGGGAGTGAAAAACAGATGCCCAACTCAGAAGCATCAAAAAAGCAACACAGAAGAGGCAAGAATACCTTCCATCAACAGCCTGAGGTCAGACTGACTTGTGCTGCCACAGACTTCGAACTTCCTAATCTCAGACAGCACTTGGATCTAGTGTGTAAGGTCTGTCTGCATGAAACTTTGAAATATGGCCAGATTTAAACAAATACCTGGGACTTCTAGACAAAGATTAGTGAGTAGAAGCCTACATTAAGCAGCTCTTTAATCTGTGACATGGAATAAATTCTTGAAGCAGCTGTAAGCACCCAACACCTGGAATTCAGAAATGACTGCCAGTGATTACAGATGTGGTAAGAGCACAAATGGGTGGGGAACCACTTGCACTCTGATACTCCTGCTTTGCGAGAAAAGAAATTAGTTCTGGAGTTTGGACCGGTAGCAGGATCCAGCTATGATCAGGCATAAAAGACTGTACACGTGTTCAAGACCACACAAGACCACATCTCCCAGGCTCATTTTGACGAAGCACGTTCCCTGCATCGTGCCCTGACACCAAGCGGCCGCAGACTGCTCAGCAGACAGCTCATAGGCCTCGACCTGTGGCACGTGCATGGTTTGTAGGCTGAGAAACACAGGTGGCATAAAACAAACTTTCTGTCACCATGGTGAACTTCCCAGTCACTCACTGTCCCAAAGCTTAATTACCAGAACAGGGGCAACACCCTGAACTGAACTCAACACTTTGGTTACAGACCGCCTATGGCAAGAGCTCCCACTTTTTTAGGGCTATTCACAAAACTCCTCCCAGCCACCACACACCTATACCTTCTCTTAACACTGTGAAAATAGCACAGTTCCAAGGAACTCCTGCAATTCTAACAATTTCAAATTTTCTGGCTATAGTTAGAGCTAACACTCTACCTTCTCTCCCAGGATGCCTGAGCGCACTCTGCGGAGCTCCTGCATCTGGCCCCCCACACCAAGTAGCAAACCAAGGTGAACACAGAGTGTTCGGATATATGTGCCTGCTTCACAGCTCACCCAGAAGATACCTGAAATGCAGGACAGGACAAAAAAGTATTTAAGTACATATCTAGAAATGAACCACATTTAGAAGCTCCTTCCAAGAGAAGCTGTATGTCCAACCCTTCGCAGAGCCATCAGCCTGGGGTGATAGATGAAGGTCATCTTTGCACTGAGTGCTAATGCCATCTAATTGACATCATTTGGCTCTCCAATGAAGGATGCAGCAGTACAAAAAATAGATGGGATTTGCTTCTCGGCAACCAAAGTAACGCATGAAGCCGTTACTGCTTGACAGTGGTGAGCATCTCATGTCTTAAGACATCTGCCAAGTATAGGAAGCAGCCCATTTCACAGGAAATTTTATCACCTGTCAGCTTAATAGGAAGAAAGCAGGAAAGCCCTGTTTTACCTAATCTTCTCTCAGGATCATACTCCACCAGCTTGCTCTCATAGATGGTTCTAACTCTCAGTTGTCGTTTGACAGCAGCAATGAGGGGTGGTCTCTGGAACAGCGCGCCTGTCAGAGTTTCTATTGCCTGCGGGTAGAAGAAGTAACAGCTCACACCTGTGCCCTAACATAGGAGCACCTTGGGGTCTGCGGCAACTACGACCACTTTCATGAGTGACAAACCACAAGGTTCATCATAATTTGGTGATGTCATATTTAATAAAGCCGATCTGAATCAGTGATGTGGTCAAAATGCTACTCCAGCTGCCAGTGAGCACAGCTGGTCTTTTTCATCAGGTGACAGTATGTGATCAGACGTCATCCCTCGTCTCAGTGGGGATGGAGCCCCTCAAAGAGGGCCTCCAACCCTGCCGGCACCACTTCACTCCTGCAGGCAGCCAGCCACACACCACAGCAGCCCCCAGTAGGACACTGGGAGGCTGGAGGGTCTCTGGAGGCTGCACAGCACCCAGACCCTAGAACAGGAATCGGGGTGCTGCAGGAGGGCAGCACCACTGCACTCAGAGAATGGATAAACTTCATCATCACCTCACACACAGAGTGCACCTGAGCTCCACTCCTTTCCCTCTTAGCTCCCACCGATGCTGAACACTTTGTGTGCAAAGCGCCAGCACGGCTAAGAGCATGCCGAGACTTACCCTGGCAAGCTGAGCCTCACTTTCAATTGCATTGTGCAGCCGAACAATTCCCACATACTCTTTGCCTGAAAGAACGACAAGAGCAGTCAGGAGTGGCCACTTGCATTTAATATTGACCTCAAGGTCCACACTGCTTCACAGCCACACATCCACAGAGCCCTGAAATTTTCACAACCACCTCTCCTAGGAAGTGCACACAGTTTAGCATCGAGCTGGTTACTCTTCCAACAAAATAAATCTAAGCTACATTTATTTCTTCACCAAGTTTTATTTCACTGCACTGGTAGAGGCTGAGGCCGTAAGTTCAGTCAGTATGTGAAACCAGTCTGTCAGAAATGTTTCCACTGACTTAAACCAGCACAAGCCCCAGAGAAGCAACCAAAAAACACTTGTGACAGCACAGATGCGCCCTCACCGGCTTGGAGTGAGTAGTACGAGCAACCCTTAAGCTCGAGGCACTGAAGACCAAGGGGATCCCTTTCAAAGACGGGAAATCTCCATTTTGTCTCCAAAAGAACTCCACACCTCCCCAGTCACTTAGACTGTAAACGGTCCCGGGCAATAAACGTACCTGCGCTCTGCTGAGATTTGACCAGTCGTGTTGCCCTCTCAATGCACACAATGAGGCACCCAGTCACCTTCGGATCCAGAGTGCCACTGTGTCCAGTCTTCTCTACTCGAAGGATGCGTCGGATCCATGCAACCACTTCGTGGGAAGATGGATTGGAAGGTTTGTCGAGGTTAATAAAGCCAGACCTATAGTACAAGATAACAAGAGAGTAGGAGCTAAGCATCAGGACAAACATAGCAACAGCACAAAAACTTTGGCAATATTTGTCACAGCTGCTCAGAAATGTATTTCTATACAGCCAAAGAAGCGATGAGCCTCACAGCTGCTCTCTGTGAGCACAGGTCGAGCTGCTCTGCACACAGCAGGTGATATATTCCACAGTCAAAGAATTCTCTTCTCCCCATACTGCTCATCACTGCTCTAGACTTAAACCAAATGCTACAAACAAACTCCAAGCAGTCTCAAAGCCTAGCAGGCCAAAGGACTTTCCGTAAGACCCCAGAGAATTCCTCAAGTGTTTGCAGACCAGCCACAACCCCACAACAGAGCAAACTTTACAGGATGTGACCAGTAGGTCCTGTTTAGACATTTATTGCTTAGTAGCAAGGCACTGAGTCAAGCAGAAAGGTAGAAGGGGAATCCCGAACAGAGAACATTATGAAGATATTAACTGTGAAAGAAAAATAAACGACTCTGGCCCTTACTGCACTCACCTAACATAGTCAGAAATCTCTCTCTTCAGGGGATTAGCACCAGAAGGAAGCGGTGTGTAGTGTGCTGTCATCACATTTAACTTGTCAAAGTTCTACAAAATGCAAGCAAAAGTTATAAGTGTGCTTGAGCTCACCTTGGTTTCAGCCTTGCTTTGCCCCAGTACATCTCCCCAGTTACACACTGTCTGATTTCTATGTTTAAGTGAAAGAGCCTCTTCCAAAGTGAAAATGACCCAACAATAAAACTACAACAATGTTTTACAGAAAGAGAAAGAAACAGAAATCCTGCACTGAAAGAGATGGCACAGCAGCAGAATCCCATCCTTTACAATGCAGGATAGAGCCAGTGTGCCCCAGAAACTCAGCACAAGCAACTCAGAAGCCTACACAGACCAAAGGTCACTGTCAGACTGAAATAAAGAGCTGAAGAAATCTGGTGGGGTCTCCACAGGAGAGAGTAAACTTAGAAAGCAGGCATGCAAATAATACTGCTAGACAAATTTTCTAACGTGATTTCTGCATGCAGAGGGTTTGCCTCTGCTGGGTGTCACGCATGCTGTTTCTTAGCGGGAGGGTTACACAGAGAAGGAGCTGCGCATCGCCACGGGCCTGCACTGAGCGAGGACAAAAGAAGGAGCAGGGGCAGGGACGTGCCGCCAGGTTGTCTATAACCCGCCCCACCTTCAGCAACAAGGGCCACTGAGACGTGTCCAGCTGGGCGATCCGGGACTCGGGCTTGATGAAAAATTCCTCCGTGTGCTGAATGTCCTGGGGGCGGAAGAAGTTACCCGAGATCAGAGACGGAAAACGCGGAGGACCGCGCTCCCGCCCGCTGCCACGCGGCCCGTGAGCCGCCCCCGGAACGGCGGCTGCACTGCCCGCCACACAGCGTGCCCGCCGTTCTCCGGTGATGGCGGGGAAATGGGGGAGAAAAGCCCCTTTGGGGACGCTGCAAGGCACCGCTACTCCCCGCGGCCCACAGACCATCCCCACCACGCCGCCACGGATCGGGCCGGGGAAGCCCCCGGGCACCCCGAGCCCTGCCCCGGGACCGGCGGCCCCGCACTTACCGCTACATCCTCATCGGCAAGCGCCCGCTTCTCCTTCTTCCGCCGCTTCTTCACGCTGAAACCTGCGGGAGCGACACGCTGAGCGACCTCCCGCGACGGGAGCGCGGCAGGCCCACACCGGGCCCGCCGCCCACCCACGTGGCGCCATAAAAGCCCCAAGCCCCGCGCTCACGCCGCCCCCCAGGGGCTCCAAAGGCCGCCCCTTTCCCGACAAGCCCCGCGGCACCACGTGACCGCTGCCGCCCCGCGCGGGCGGAAGTTGCGTTCTGCGGGCCCAGCGCTACTGGGGGCGATGTACCTTCGCTAACCGCGGGCCGGGCCTGCCGGCGGCAGCCCGGCTCCCCGGAGCGCCGCGCCTCGGGGAACGCGGCAGCGGAGCCCGGCAGCCGCGCCGGGCCTGGGAGCGCCCGGCGGATCGGCCGGTGTCACCGCAAGGCGCCCCAAGCGGCCCCTGCTCGGAACAGGCAAAGCGGCGGCGGATGGCGGCAGGCCCCGAGCCCTCCCGCCCCGTGGCCCGCAGGACACGGCCGAAGAGCGGCCCCGCCGCACACGGGACAGCGAACAGGCCCCAGGACACCCCCCGCACGGACCCAGGAGCTCGCCCGGGCCCTGCTGGCAGACGGGGCTGCAACGGCAGAGCCCCTCGGCGCGATGATGCCCGCACTAATTGCAATTAGTGCAGTTACAGTTGCTTTTGGACCCGCTACCTCGAGGAAGGTTCCCAACACCGACCAAAAAACACCTGTATGCAGTTTTTAAGGCTTCCCATTTCAGATAACCTCAGCATGTTAGAGACATCCCAGGGAATTAACTCTGCACAACTATCACTCCAGCCTCCCAGAACTTAGAGTAGAACAGTCACTTTTTTTGGATAACCACCACATAACATTCTAACATCAGTTTCATCTCTTTTAACTGAAAGGGAGAGGGTCATAAGTACTTTTGGGGCATGGATTTTTATTTTGGCTTCACAGCGTGGCACATCCACAGGTAACTTTACTATAAAATAACATCAAATATGAATTAAGCATTTATCAACTCTAGTTTTATCTAGGAAAAAAAAAGATTTGTGGTAATTAACTCTTCTTAGGGGGAACAACTGCATTTCAGCTAGGAAAACTGCAAGTTCCTAGTTATTTCAGTGGGGAACCTGAAAAGCATTTGAAAAAACTGTTGCCTCTAGACCCAGCTATTAAAATCAGAAGTAATACCACTGTTATACCAAAATTACCTCTTGCCTCTGTCTTCTCTCCCACATGTGTAAATGGGATCTTTCTTCCCCAAAGCCTCAGCCTTCTGTGGGGTCTCTGGGGAGTGCTTGCTGCCAGTGTTTGTTCCATTTCCTATTAGCTAGGTATAGTAGCATTGCTCTTTATTTACGCGACACCCACAATTACGTGTGGACCACCAGGGCATCTCTGGCTTCCAGAATAAGGCATCCCCTTCTTGAGAGTCCAGCTAAACCCTGCAGAAATTTGGCTAGGCCTGCAGACAACTTCTGGGTGCACCAAAGACCACAGGTTCGTTTCTCTTCTGGTGTAATGACTGGCCTTCTTCACCTCAGTACTGGAAACAGTCCCAGTAAGCAGAAACTGAGAGGCAGACAGAACAGCAGCTGGAAGAACTGAGCAAACAGTCCATTCCAGGAACTCATCCTTCTCCACCAGTAATTTTGTTCCTAGTTACCCTCAGTTGTAGTGGATTTGCCATCTTGCAGTCTCAGCTCTCCAGGTTATTGGCTGTTCTACAGAAGAGGTAGTCAGGCCACCACCACTGGTCCCCAGGCAACCGCTTGCAGGTCAGCAACCAACTCCTTTTGTCTGCCACAAGAGCCAAATGCCGGGCCTGGTGTTGGCTGCGGTGTCTTTTGTTTTCAGGAAGGAAATAAAAGTCTCATTTTAATATGTGCTTTTGAAAAGGCAACTCCAGCAACATTCGCTTCCCAGATGCACACACTTGCAGAGTGCAGCCAGTTCTCTGAAGAACAGCCAGGCTCCACCTCGAATCAGCCCCTCTGCCTCGGGATTGCACTCGTTCAAGCATGACAACTCTCAAGATGTACCACAGCCAGTTTACTACAACACAAGGCAGAGAAGATGAACACATTTGCTTGGCAGTTGTTACTTGCTGCTATTACAGAACGTGTATTAAAGATAAGTAACGGCACGGAGGACACACTGACACAGGCCACAGCTTCAGCACCGGGCCCGAGCCCGGCCTTGCAGGCACCCATCCCAGTCTGTCCAGCGGTGCTCAGAGCCCCTGTCCGGCGGGGCTGAGCATCTCCTGCAGCACCAGGTGCAGCAGGTGGTTCTGCTCGGCGCTGAGCAGCGGCCACAGCTCGGCCTGCAGTGCCTTCAGCGCCTCCGCGTCCTTCTCTTGGCACGCCAGCACGGCCGACTGCAGCAGCAGGAACAGCTCGGCCGGCAGGTAGCTGGACGCCGCCGGCAGACCGCCGCCCGCCCCGCCGCCGCTGCCGCCCCCGGGCCCGGCCGCCGCGCCGCCCTCCGCCGCCTCCCAGCAGTACTGCTCCAACGTCCGGGCGTGCTCGGGCAGCAGCTTGGCGGGCGGCGGCTGCAGCAGCAGCAGTAGCAGCACCCGCGACACCTCGCACCGCGCCAGCACGTCCACGAACGCGCCGCCCCCCGCCACCCCACCGCCGCCGCCCCCCAGCCCGGCCCCGGCCAGCGCCTGCGCCCGCGTCAGCGCCG
>VUYV01000006.1:272483-312540 GCA_008711295.1 Anarhynchus alexandrinus | reverse complement strand
CCCGGTCCCCCCGGGGAGGCCGCTCCGCCATGCGAGAGCCGCGGTGCGGGGGGGCGATCGGCCGCCGGCGGCGGGAGCTGAGCTGTGAAAGCAGCGGGCGAGCCCCGGGCAAGCGCCGGCCCCGGGCAAGCGGGGCCGCTGAGCCACGGGCAGGGGAGGGAGCGCCGCTTCCAGCCGCCCCTCGCCGGGGCAGAGGCACTCTCTGCGCCGGCAGCTCGGCAGCTCCGAGCAAAGCACAGATGCCTCCCCTGGGTGTGTTTTTAAACTGAATGGTTTCTTTTCTGGAGCGGAGCAGGCGGCGAGCACGGTGTTTTTCTCGACTCGTCTCCAGGCGTGTGGCTAACGAGGGGGCTCGCAGCCCCTCTCCTTCCCACCATGGCTCTGTCCTGCCCATTGAGGCTACCGCACCGGCACCTTCGCCCTTCGTGTGCCCTCCTGAGCAGCCTGCCCGGTCGGGACCGCAGCCTGCTGACGGAGAAGAAGACAGCGGCAAAGTGGAAGGAGAAGCAAAAGGCCAGGGAGGGCTGCAGCCTGCCGGGTTCCTCCTGGGAGGAGAGGTACGGCTCCTCCAAAATGACCAAGCACTCTTCCAAAGCACCAAGCGCCTGAAGTGGTTAGAGCAGTGGATCAGGGGTTTCACCTCCACCCAGCTCTCCCCAGTAGAAGAGCCAGGGCTCAGCTGGCTTCTCTGGAGCTTGGCCTGGGGATAGGAATAATGGAAAAGACAAAGGAAAAGGTCTAAGAGGAAAGGATCAGAGCAGTTGCCATACCGGCAAGCAAAAAGTAAGCAAGTCGGTAATTCCCTGCCTGCTACACACAAACTGTGCGTTTCACTGTCGTGGATTTAATCTAGTACAGCATTAGCAAAAAAGATGTAGTAGTGGCTGGAAATATGAGCAGGTAGATGATGCAGGATGGATGCACTGAGTGATGAGAGAAGCATCTTGCTCTTCTAGGGGAAAACTCCAGGGAGACAGGACTCAGGCTGTCCTCAGAGCAGCAAGGGATGGCCAAAGCCTCTGATTCAGTGGGAGAAAGCAACAGAGCTCATCTGAAGCTCCAATGTGATCTCTTTTTTTTCCCCTTCTCTTCCTGCACTTTTTTTTTTCCCCTCTCTGACCCCAGTAACATTTGAATACTCATTCCCCTGGCTGTACCAGGCTGGAGTCAGATCTCACCAAGGGCTCGGCAGGGCCTCTTGGTCACTGTGCTGGGAAAACGCTGTTCCTGGCCCTGTCCTCTAACGGGGGATCAGAAAGATACCTGGGTTACCCAGGACACCCAGGCATTGCCGGTCCATCTTATGCCAAAGGCTCAGCCTGTCCTCTGGAGAACCGGTCGTTGTGGTTCCTGGGTCCCTCTTCCAGCCTCAAGTATTCTGCACCAGGAAGGTGCCATGAAGAGGGAGTTAGGATGTTCACAGCCTGCTCTGGTGCAGAGCCTGTACCAGAACAGTCTGGCCCATGAAGCCGGCGGGGATGTTATGCCGTAAGTATCAGGAGGTGAGTAGCTCTGGGCACTACAGTGATGTTGTGCTTTCCAGGTTAGCAAACGTGGCAACTCCACTGTGGAGACTTCCCTATCAAAAGCAGCTGCAGGTAAGATGTGCTTACGTGGACTTTTCTCTGTCGTGCTGCCCCAACTGTCCCTCCTATCTCCCTTGAGCAACAGCCCCTAGCATCTTAGTCGCTTAATGCTGTAAACTCTTCAGACCCCATTTACTGCTGCTTTAATTCTTCAGTTATTGTGAAGGATAGAACTGGGAGGCTCCCTGTGGGTGGTGTGGGTGGTCACCAGCAGCACAGAGGATGGGCTCTCGCACAGTGATCCTGTCCAGTGTAGGACAGCTGGTTCAGTGGGGCTTCAGGTTGGACCAAGTGCTTCGGGCCAGCGCTTGGGGACCACAGACACAGGATTTCTCTCTCTCCCCGTTGCTCCAAGCGGCTGCGGTGATGAGAAAGGCAGAGTTCGTCTAGGGCTATATCCCACTTGCAGTATTCCCGCCTGTTGGCCTTCCCAGAGGTGGGTGATGAAGAGCTGCCCACCGTCGTGTGGTCCTGTGAGAGTGTTTCTGGCTTAGGACTCCTCTGCAGGTGAAGTATGAAAGCCAGAGGAAGGTTTTGCAGACACTGGCATCTCGTCTTGAGGAGCTGGGCATAGATGCGCAGAAACCTGATGGACTCTGCTGTCCTCTCCAACCTGTAGTGCCTTCGGTGAGTATCCTGTGGGAGCGCTGTCCACTCTGAGCTACTAACAGTCTCTAACTCAACTCCTGAAGGTGTCATAGTGGGGATTACTTGGTTGCAGAGAATATGTCTGTGGCAGTCCTTGCTAGCTTCTGCTTTGCAGCCTGTGACTGCCGGAGAGTGAAATGAGCCCAGTGATTAGGAACGCTTTTTGTGCCCAAGCCTTCCCTGATAAACCTGTCACCATTCTGTCACAGAGAGCCATTTCTTCTTCCCAAGGGCAAGTACTGGGGGGTCTCATGCACAAGCTTCATTTCTGTGTTTTGCACATTCAAGTGTATCTTCCTGTGTTGCCAACAGAACAACAAAGCTGGGTTTTGGCTTCCATTACTGTTTCTTTTAATCCAAGGCTTTACTTTTCCTTCTTTTCTCCCTCAGCCTGTCATTAATGGCTACCGAAACAAATCTACTTTCTCTGTGAACCAAGGACCAGACGGGAACCCCAAAACCGTGGGGTTGTATGTGGGAACTGGCAAAGGTCAGTGCAGGATAAGGAGCTGGGTAGAAAGCTGCTGGCATGGGCTCAGTTGGGGTGAGGCTCTGCTGTGCCGGTCTCCACCCGAGTTGGAAGGCTGAATCCTATGGGATACCAACAGAAACACCAAGTCCAGGGCAGCAATTTTAAAACCTCAGTACATTAGTTTCTTAAGAAACACCAGCTTCTAATTTGCTAAATACAGCAGCAAGGATGACAGCTATGGTAGCAGCCCCTCCAGAATTTAGCTTTGTTATTCTTAATTGCACTGTTTCCGTGTTTTTGGCGTGCTCCAGGAGCTGAGCAGGGAGAGCATGGGGGGGTGTGCACATCCATAGGCATCAGAGTAACTTTGGAGCGTTTGGGACGTGTGAGGCAGTTTGGTTTTGTGCAACAAAGATGTGAGCTGTGTGCTCCTTGCAGGCTGCTCAGTGGTGAGCTCGTTCACACCATCGATACTGGGTTTTGCTTCTCAACATCCATAGCAAGAGGTGCTGGCATGGTCGCTGTGTTCTTTTCTCATTGAAAAAATAATTCCATGGATGCACTTTACCTCTGACAGCAGAAGTTTAGCATTTAAACTGAAGTGGGGATGCTGTCTTCCAGGCAGCCTAAACTGCTTTGCTGCTGTATGCCCACACCATTATTCTCTAGTTAGACAACCAGCTTGCTCTGCTCTGGCTCCCTTAGTTTAAGAACAATGCAGTGGCTCCTTTGGGAGCTGCTAGAGGACATTTAAAAAGCTCCCGGAGCTCCAACCTCTTCATGGGAGTTAGTGACAGTAATCACCGGCAAAGGGAATTCTGGCAGGTCCTGCAGACAGGGGGTACCCAGAACATCACAGGGTTTAGTGGGGCACTTACATACTAGTTGGGGTTTTTTGGGGTTGTTTTTTTTTTTTTTGTACAGTGGGAGAATTCAGGGAAAGGCCTCTCCACTGCTACAGTGCTTTACATGCCCTGAAACAAAACAATTAAATACCTGTCTGTTTCTGTCCAGCAAGAAATATTGTCTGTGTGAAAGCCAACCACATGGAGAACATACCCCCAAAACACAAACAAGTAGCACAGGTAAATAAATAAGTCTGTCCCTAGACTGTGGAATAGAGGGACTGCCATAACTCTTATTTGGGAGAACATTGTAATTTTAGTTGCGCTGGGTTTTCAAGTCCTTTTTCATGTTCTGAAAAGTTTCAGGCCTGACTCTGGTTGATGGATAAATATTTTTTTTAAACTTGCATGTTAATGTTGCAGTCTCAAAACTGTCCCAAGGAGTGAAGTTAAACAAGTGACAATGAATTCCTGCCAATCTATTAAAATATGTAAGAATCACAAATTGCAATTATTTAAGTGTCTTGTCTTCCAAGAACTTGGAAGGAGCTTTCACTCAGTGTATTGAAATGAAACAGAAAAACCAGATAATACTGGTGGAAGGGCCACGCAGTTGGGGTGCACAGAGTTATGCTGAGACCAGGGCAGTTGTCTTTGCTGTCCTACAAGGGCTGTTTCCCCTCTGCTCAGTGCTATGAGGAGTTCATCCGTCGCTCCCCCCTGGACTCCTGCATCCTCTTCCACGAAGGTGGACACTGGCGGGAGCTCGTGGTACGCACCACCAGCCGTGGCCACACCATGGCTATCATCACCTTCCACCCCCAGGAGCTGGGCCAGGTGAGTACATGGAGGATGGGTCCCCTGGCAAGAGGCATATCAGGCATCCGGCTGGGTGTATCGCTGGGGAGAGGTGTCTAATCAGGTTACCCAAACAGCCAGGTTTTCCTTTCTCGCTCTTGACAGGAGGCACTGGCTACTCAGAAAGCATTGCTTAAGGAGTTCTTCACATGTGGACCTGGAACAGTCTGTGCCTTGACTTCACTTTATTTCCAAGAGAGGTACATGTCTTGACACAGGGAAAGAGTGGAAACAAAGCCACCTCCTTTTCTCCCCCTCCTCTCTGATCAAATTTCAATTCTACCAGTTGAGGGAGAGCTTGAAGAGAATGACAGATGTTTGGATGCCTCTTGCAGACGTGGTTTTAAGATGGCCACATCTTTTGTTTTTCCACACCTGAAATATTTGAATACACTATGGCTCTACCTCATGGGAGTTATGAGCCTGGGAAACTAAAGAAAAAAAAACCTACAGTGACCTTCCCAAGACAGTAAATCACATTAGCAGCAAAACTGAGGAATAGACCCTAGGACTGCTGCCTTCTGTGAAGTCATTTTGATACTTTTAATGAATTCCAGGATGTGCAAGTTACAGATCCCTTACAAAGAATCAAAATTCTTTGATCCTGTTGAAAGGCTCACATAAAATAGAAGTTGGTGGGGGGAGAAGCATCCTCCCCTGCACACGAGCACCCCAGGAATGGAAATGGAAATCAGCTGCCTCCCTGCTGCCTTCTAACAGCTGTTTTTTGTGTGCTCTGCTAGCACCATGACACGCTGCTCCCACGAGCAGTCCCCCTTCCAGCTCCTTCACGGAGAACCGCACATCTTTGAAGAAGTGCTCGGCCTGAAATTTCGCATCTCTCCAGATGCCTTTTTCCAAGTAAACACGGGTGGAGCACAAGTTCTGTACCAGGCGGTTGGGGAGCTGAGTCAGGCTGGTGGGGACACTGTCCTCCTCGACATCTGCTGTGGAACAGGTGAGCAGTGGCTGGGTGAGCCTGGCTCCCAGGGCTGGTGCTTTGCGTGCCAAAAATGATCCCCACTTTCTAAAGGCTTGTTTCTTCAGCATGGATGTACAGAGTATTTTTATATCCCTCTTTTCCAGGCACAATTGGTCTCTCTCTGGCTCACCAAGTGTCCAAGATTATTGGTATTGAGGTGGTGGAGAAGGCAATAGAAGATGCCAGGTGGAATGCAGCGTTCAATGGTGAGTTCAAACTCGCTGTGGCAGAAAATTTCAAACTAACCACTGAAAAATCGGAAGCAGAAGTGAGCGGGGGGATCCCAACAGGTTACTTCCACGCAGCGAAGAGCAGTACTACATGTTATACCTAATGTCTGGTGAGACTGACTCTGCTCAGTTCATGTGGTTGCTTTTTGCTTCACAGGAATTTCAAACTGTGAGTTCCACAGCGGAAAGGCAGAGGCCGTGTTACCACAACTCCTGTCATCGTGGGAGGATGCCCGACCCCTTGTTGCTGTGGTGAACCCATCTCGGGCTGGGCTCCGTAAGAGAATATGCTATTTATTTTCATCTTGAAAACAGAGAATTTTTAACAAGTTTAACAGAGAATTTTTAACAAGTTCTGTGAGACCTGTTATACTGGCTCCAAACCCTCTGCTCGCTTAGTCTCTAGTTTCTTACCTTGTTGCTGACAGCAGCTAAAATCCCATAGAGTCTGCTGTTTTCGGTGCCTTTATCATGCTTTCTCTTTAAAGCAGCCAGCTCTAATCTTTTTGCCACCTTTTGTAGGCTCACAGAATTATTTAGGAGAGAAGGAGCCTCTGGAGGTCTGTGGTGCAATCTCCCAGCTAAAGCAAGGCCAACTTCAGAGTTGTAGGAGGTTGCACGGGGCTATAAAGCCCAATTGAGGTTTGAATGTTTCCGAGGGTGGGTACCCTCTCTGGAAAATGTTTTCCCTAGTATATTTAATCGGAATTTCCTCTTGCTGTAGTGCATGTGGTGCCTCTCATGCTCTTCTTATGCCCCTCTGAGAAGATTCTGCCTCCATCTTCTCTGTAATCCCCCATGAGGCCCCTGAAGATAGCAAATGGATCCCTGCTCACCTTCTCTCCCCCTGGCTGAATAGCCCCAGCCCTCATGCTCTCCTCATGCGTGCCGTGCCTCAGCCCTCTAACTGTCTTAGTGGTCTCTGCTGGACTTGCTCCAGGGTGTACTGGGAAGTCCCAAACTGGTCCTGGTGCCCAGATGCAGTCTCACAAGTGTGTGTGGGAGGTTTTACATGACTCTGCTTGATTTTTAACAATTTTTGTTTCATCCTTCATCCCCCTGGGAAGCGGAGGGATTTCCCCCAATGCTCTTCCCTGCCAAGTTGGCTGAGCTCTTAGCAGCATGGGTCGCATCTCTGGCCTCTAAGAGCCTGCATCTGAGACAGGACATGGCAAAACGTGTATATTTCTCTCCCCCCGTATTTTTAACAGTTCAGTGCAGTTCTGTGATCCTTACTGTGTAATCATTCCTTCTGGAGAGCTCACGGTGGTGGTGGGTCACTGGGAAAGCACGGTATATGTTTTTGCAGATTACAGGGTTGTGCGAGCCATCCGAAACTGCAAGTCCATCCGAAGGCTGCTCTACATCTCCTGCAAGCCAGAGGGAGAAGCCATGAGAAACTTTCTTGAGTGAGCACCCTCCTCTCTTCCTTTCCACTGACCTTAGTGGCAGACTCTATTATGCCCAGACAAGGACATAAATATCTGACCTTGGCTTAGGAAGGTTTTTCTTGCAACTGAATTTCACTGGGTGAGTTCTGCAGGACTAGTCAGTGCATGGTCAGAAGTGGTTTATGCTTCTGCGTTACTTTGGGTTTACCTGCAAGCTGCACCAGCTGGTTTAAGGTAGCGGGTGTTCTTTGGGTTTTATGTTCCAGCAGAATGCTTTAGTTTATCAGTAAAGAACAGAAAAGAATGCAAACATGCTATAATGTCATTGTGCATCCTTCCCCAACAAAACAGCACATCTGGATGCGGGATACGGAGTCCACTGGGTTCACTGCAGGAAGGTTGGCCCCTAGCTGACGAAGTGAAGCCAAGGGGATTAGTCACCTGCTTAGGGTTAATCATATAGCTAAGTCTTCATCTGGGGCAGGCCCATTTGCAGGCGATAAATCTGTCTGCAGGTAACCAATGAAGGTAGTGCAAAACTTAGTATTATTTCCTAAGGGTATTACGTGTCTCTCAGTTGGGATGGCATGTGAGAAAGGGAGCTTTAATCCTACCACTGACTCTCCAGCTTGTCCGTGAAGTTTTCAGAGCTGGTTTGGGATTCAGTTATCGATGGTTCCAGACCTCAGCCACTGTCAGCTGCAGTCTCTGAGGGATGTTAGCCAAACACACGATACCTCCTGAGTGCATCCTCTGTGCTGTTGTGCTACTGATAATGGTGGGAAGGCTTCTGCTGCTGGTCTAAAGGATGCTCTCTTTGCTTTCCACAGGCTGTGCTGCCCACCTGACCCAAGGAAGAAGCTGTCAGGAGAGCCGTTTGCACCCACGTTGGCTATACCTTTTGACATGTTTCCTCATACTGTTCATTGTGAGCTGGTGCTGCTGTTCACCCGCTGACGAGGAGGCAGGTATGCCAGCTCTGAGAGCTTGGGCAGCAACCTCCTACTGTCCTCAAGACTAGAGTCGATGTAGTTAGGATTTTAACTTATTTTCTTTAAAGTTGTATGAAAATAAATAATTTTGCTTTTGCTCTTACTTTGGGTTGCCTAACTACACTGTTCTGTAAGGAAACAATTGGATTTCTGGGGTGAAAGGGTTCTCTGTAGCCTTTCATCACCCTTTCCTCCCCTGCAATCCTCCTCTTGGGCTGCTGGTTGAAGCAGCCTGGAAAATACCCCCTCCCTGGTATTGTGGGTTTTCACCATCAGCATGTGAATATGAAGTACTAAAATCCACTGTATTTTCTAATACTGCCATGCCATTAGTTCTCAGCTTGCTTCAATGATATTTCAGGTGTTTTTCAAGTTGATAGTGAACTTACTATGAAGAAACCATAGGAACCGTAAATCCTCATGCTTCACTGGGAAAATGTTGACTCTTGGAGTCAGGGAAATATTTCCTGTATAAACTTCCAAAACCAAAATTGAATCGCTGTCAGTCATCTGGATAAGTTGAGACAATTAGAAAGATTTTTCTATAAAACAAAATGAAGAGAGAACAGATTTCAGTGTCTCTCCTTCAACACCTGTCCCCCCCTTCCCCACTAATGCTTGCTGATACCTAAATATGAAGCAGCCTGTGAAAATGTCAGCAGAAACAAGTTATCTCCTCATCAGGTTGCTCTGCAACAGCTAATTCAGAAATGTGGTGTGTTTTGTATCTGTCCTGCCGTGCTTAGGGACTGGCAAGCTATGAACCTCATGAAGTTCTCTCCAGCTCTTTGAAAGACAGAGTGGCTACAACCTGGCGGTAGGTCTGAGAGAGCAGAGTTCCCTTGTGTTTTGTGAACTCCACGTTGTTTTGAGGGCTCCTTTTATTTTTAGTTTTTACTTTTATGTTCTATTGAAGTTACCTTTTGGTTTATCCTGGTCATCTAGGCCAGACCAGTAGCACAACACATTTCTACAGGCAGGTTGTTAAATTTGACTCTTTCCCTATCTGATTTGGGTGAATCAAGGCTGATAAACTCCCAAGGAAACAGGGAGAGCTGCCTGTATTTTTCAGACTTTAAACTCCAGTCCTAAGGAACCCTGAGCTTGGAATAATAACAACCATTAATTCTCAAGCTATGGGGGCTTAAAATACATGGGTTTAGGACTTGAGACTTACTACACCAGAAAGGAAGGTGATGGAGAGATTCCTGATGCATAGGAAGTGTCACTCTTGTACTATCCCACAAGTGTAAGATTTTTGCACACTCTTACAGCTTCTTACTTTCAGTTTATAGCAAAGGCTGCAGTTTTCCAGCAGTTCTGTTTTGTGTAATCATACCTTGGCTTCTCGCTGTGAAATCTGAAGGGATTTCTGCTGAGCCTGGCTATGCTTTTGTCAAAAGGAAATTTGTTGCAAATTGGAAGGGGAGAGATAATGACTTTAAATCAGAAAGTAATAGAGGATCAGGAAACCTTTTCGCTAATCTCTGGAGAGCTGAACATACAGGGCAGGTTTTACCTGCAATGGTGGAGGGTGGCACAGTGGCCTCGCTGTCCCTTTTGGGCTTTAGGTTCCAGGACAGCCACAGTGGCAAGACATCTTTTTTTGCTTTTCTGGGGCAAACATATGAAGCAATATGTTGTTTGCTGTGTATTAGTGTCTGAACACCTGAAACTGGGAGCTGCCCATGTGCAAGAGACCTACAACCACTTTTCCTCTGTTGTGGGTAACTCCCGTTGCCCTCTGCGAACACCTCTTTGTTTTCCCACCTGTGAGCGATCGTGCCGTGCGTTTGGCTGCCGTCCCGCATCCCTAGAGCCGGCTCAGTTTCGGCTTTCTGTGGGTAGTTTACGGAAGGCGCAAGGAAAGAAAGGATGCCTCGGCGGCAGGAGCGGTGGGAGCGCCGCTGGCTCCGGCCGCGGGCATTAGGACCCGGCGGCAGCGGAGTGGAGGAGGCTGAATCCCCCTCCCGCTGTCACCCTCGCTGCCTCTGCAGCTTTATTCCTCATCTCCTTCAATGGTGACTGACTACCTCCCGCCCGGGCTGGCAGCCAGAGCCAGAAGGCCTCGCTAGGACCGGTTCCCAGGACCGCTTGCCGGCGGCTCCATGGCATCTCCCAGGACTATCACCATCATCGCCCTCTCGGTGGCCCTGGGGCTCTTCTTCGTCTTTATGGGGACCATCAAACTGACCCCTCGGCTCAGCAGGGATGCCTACAACGAGATGGTGAGTACGGCAGCGGCAGCATGGAGGGAGGCGCATTAGGGCTCTCGCCCCTCAACCTTGCGGCAGAAGCAGCATTTGCAGCGGGATGCACGGAGGGTGTCCGCTCTGCAGCCCTGAGCGATGGGAGGGAGAGGGAAGCAGCTTATCTGTCTCCTTATTTGATGGACACGGAGAAAAACAAATAATACGCAGTGCTGAGGATATCCTAGCAGCCCTCGCCTGGGATCCGTCTGAGCCTATCCATGGAGGATATCCTCTTGTGGATAGGGACGGGGAGGGGAGGCGAGGAGGACGGGGTAGCACAGCACAGCGATGCCTGCAAAAAGATGGGGACGCGAGGGTCTCTGGAAAGCAAGGTCTGAAGAAGTGCCAGACACGTAGCAGGCAGGTACGGCTGATCCCGGGGAGAATACCTACCTCCTGGACGGGGGTAGGAAAAGCAGATGCCTGCTTTGGCAGCCAGATGATTGTCCTCAAAATTCTGTGCTTTAAAGCAAGGATAATGACACTGACTGTCCCTGCCTCACCAGACTTGTGCAGGGATTAATTCATGGCCATAAAATGCTTTGAGATTCCTAGCTCACATAAGAAGGTATTATTAATAGTCACTTTATTATTCTCTTTAGCCTGGGCAATGAGCCTCTCCTCCTCTTGCCTAATGGGAAAGGGGTGAGGAGAGGAAGGAGAAGTCACCGTGTGTGTTTCCCAGCTGGTGAGCTGGTTTGTGCTCCTCTGCCCAGGGCCAACCCTGCTGCAGAGCTTTGCCGGCTGCGAGCTGCAGGCAGGCCAGGCACCGGCTGCCACCTTTTGCTTCCTTGTCTGTGTTTGTTTATTCTCCTGCCGCCCTCCCTCTTCCTCGTTATATTTATTGCAGTGGCTGAAAAGCGTTGGTATAATTTTTGTGCCCCTTAAAAAAAAAAAAAATAGTGCTGGAAGTTTCCAGCACATTCTGTTCTCTCCCTTTGCTCCACCTGCCCAGCTGCTTTTCCTCAGCTCTCAAATAACATCTGAATCGCAGCGCCTTGTCTGCAGCCCAGCACAGGGATCTCGCAGAGAAGAATTACCAAGAAGTAACTCGGGAGCAAAAGACTGAGATAAAGTGCCCAGAAAACAAAGCTCTTAAGCTTCTGCTACATAAGGGACAGAAAAAAGCACTGAGACTTCAGAAGCATTGCAAAATCCTTGCTCTGTAAAATATTTTGCTTCTCTCTCCCTTTCTGCTTTACCAGGAGTCAGGCCTACAGGTAGGACTGATCTCTGTTTTTACAAAGAGAAAGCAGAGGCACTCAGATATTACACAGCACCATCATTCTTAACAGCCCGTATTGTAACATGTTCATGGCTCATTAGGCTTTCCTGCTTTTGCTGTGCTGCATACCAGGGTGGTCTGTCACATCACAGAGTTACGTGATAACTCCATTAACATAATCAGGTTAATGAAAACCTGATCTTGGCAATCAGTAAGCCCTGAGCAAATACAGAACCTCTGTTACCTACCTACAAACACCAAACTTGCAGTTTTTCATTCAGCAAAGAACAGGCACACTAGTTTGTCTATTAAAATACTTAAAATACCAAAGTACTCTAGGACATGCTGATAGTACATTTCTTTATAAAGCTGTATTTTTCACAACTGTTTAAAAATACTCTGAGGAGAGTTTTTATTCACTGAAGGTTTAAAATGCATCCTTACAAGGCACACAGAGTAAATGTGTCATGAGTTCTTCAATTACTTAGTAGCAAAAATTACAATGCTGTATATTTTCCACATGTGAAGTATCAGCTCCTCTTAGAAGGAAGTAGCAAAATTTATAGAGAAGTGGGGAAGTTCTGTGTGCCTGTAGTGCATGTTTCCAAAATTACATGGAAGCAAATCTACAATCTAATCAGCCGCTGTGAGAGCTGACAACTCTGTACCTGAGATTTGGCTTCCATTTCCCTCTCCCTGATCAGAAAGCAGAGAACACAATGGCAAGAATATCTGCAGGGATAGTATGCTCAAGTGTAAGCGGTAATAATTTCACTGTCTCCAATAACTAGGAGCTTTATTACAGTATAAAAAAGAGGAAATACTTGATTGAAAAAAAAACCAACCAAACATCGAACAAAACCAATAAGCCCACGAGCACCTAATGTTCAAATACAAGAACCTAAATATGTGTAAGGACAGAGGTTGTTTCTTCCCTGAAAGAATGAGGCAGCCATGTGAGGAGGCTGAGTCTTGAAACTTGTGCTGCTTCTAAATCCAGCACAAACCGGGGAGCAAAGGATGTCAAATGTCAGCTTGCTTTCACCTGAGGAAAGAAAAGATCATACAGGTATGTAAGCATAGGATGGGGTTGGTGAATCTCAGCTTTGATGTATAGTGCCATGCTAAGACTGTACTGCCCATGGACACTGGCACAGAGTAAATTGCTTTGAGGTAGAAAGAGACTTCTATTTTTATGTGCTGTGCCTTGGCTTTGCAGGGACTTGGTGTGTTATTTAATTATAAAGGCCAAGCTACTCTTAGACAGATGTGGGGTTTTTTAACAACATGGTTCTGCATTGCTAATTCTAGCAATTGTAACTTCAGATTTCAGGAGAAGGTACACCTGGCCTGGTCCTAGCTCCAAAGATGGGTGCTAGGTTGCAGAAGTGTTTTCCATCGGGGAGACAACAGCTTGTAACGGGGGAATTGCAGGTTGAAGGTGTTAACATTCCTCCAACAGAAGCTTTAGGGGTACAGATTGGATATTGTGCCAGAGGGGCGTGTGATGATCGAGGAGATCTTTAGGTGATATTGCACATCAGTCTATTTCAGCGGAAGTCACCTTTGTCTTTGCTTTCTCACATTATGGTGTTCTGTGCTATTACTGCTTGATTTCAGAAACGAGCATACAAAAGCTACGTGCGGGCCCTCCCCATGCTAAAGAAGATGGGAGTCAGCTCCATCCTTCTCCGCAAGAGCATTGGTGCCCTAGAAGTGGCGTGTGGCATTGTCATGACACTGGTGCCTGGTCGCCCCAAAGACGTGGCCAACTTTCTCCTCCTCCTCCTTGTGCTGGCTGTGCTCTTTTTCCACCAGCTAGTCGGGGATCCACTCAAGCGTTACGCCCATGCCCTAGTCTTTGGGATCCTGCTTACCTGTCGTCTGCTGATTGCCCGCCAGCCTGAGGAGCAACCACCGGAAAAGAGGATTCTGTCAGTGAATGGGGATGAGCAGCCACTCATCCATGAAGCAGCTCCTGAGAAAGGCAAAATGAAGGTATCCTAGTTGAGTGCGTGCGAGAAATACGGACCCTCGAGGCAGCTCTCTCCAAAATCACCCAGAAAATTTGTTTTTTATTTACCTATTTATATTTTTTGTCTGTCTAAATAAAGTTGCACTTGGGGTCTGAGAGACACATGGTATGTCTACACTGTAGTCTTGCTTTTGCTGCTGCCCTGTCGTGTAGAAAAATACAATCTAGCTTTCACCGGGACAGCTCGGAGGCAGTTAGCAGCCTGGCTGGAGTAGCGCTGGCCTCCGCAGGAGCTGCAAAACCAGCCCGAGAGCACGGGCAAAGACTGGGGCAGGTGCTCACGCTAACTCGGCACTGCTGCAGGGGGGAGATCAGTCCCCAGGCATCAACCCTGAGCCCCACAACAGTTGAAAACTACCCTGGATGCACTCCTGCTACGTGGCAGTCTCAGCAACAGCGGCTGGGTAGAACATAACCAGAGTGCCCCTGTGCTGGCTTGTGCAGCCCCATCCACAAATCTATGTGTCCTTTTCCATAGTCAAGGCGGGAAAGGACCCTACCGAGCATAACAGTGCTGTTTGTTGTGTTTGAGAGAGGGATCCCTTAGCCTTTGCTGCCTCTGTGCCCAGTCCTTTCTTTGGACTGGTTATCCAGGGAAAACATAGGATGCCCTGTTTGCATCTTCCTCGATTCCCACGCTTCACAGAGGCTCTAAAACTGGGACGATGGCCTGATAACAGTCATTTTTCGCTTGCTTCACATGAGGAAATGGCATCTCTTTACCCTTTTTGGCAGGGAGTAGGGATCCCCGGTGAGGGGATGGGGAGCAGAACTGCCCAAAGAACTCCAAAATATCTGTCTGCTGTTGGCAAATAGCATCATGCTCCCCATTTCCTTGCAAGAAAAGAATCCCCTTTTCCACAACTACTGCAATTTCATAGAATTGTCAATTATTGCTGATAGATGAGGGTCTGAACGTGTCCAGGTACCTCATTGTTCATCCCATATACAGGTCCGGTGAGCTGAGAGAAGTCCTGTCACCAGAGCCTGAATCCCTGTGTGTTGTATCTGAAATCTTACCGAGTGTCATAAGCATGTGTTACCTCTGAGTTTGTTTTTCTTGATGTTTGTCTGTTTTCAGTTTTTCCTTATTTTCTTATTCATGAAAATAAACTTTTTGAAGTTTGGAGAAAAACGTCTTGACAGAAACAAATTTCTTTTTTGAGAGACACATCTGAAAATATTTTTCCTCTGCTCAAACACTGCACCTAAAATGGGCAGAATCACATCAGGGGAATTTCAGAGAAACACAAGGTGACACAGGATGGAAGCCATCAGAACACTACTGGACTATATATTAATAACCACAGGCATTTAAAAGATATGTTTAAACATTTTCATGAAAAAGTTTCAGGTAAATTTCTGCTTCAGTACAATGTGGCAGCGAGAAAAGGTATTAAAACTCCAGTAAAATGTCAGTCTTATATCTCTATAAAAATTGATGATGTTCATATGCAGTATATCCAGTTTCTTCTTAAGTTTGCTGCTGAGACAGATGTAGTCCTAAACATATATACGCTGTAAAATCCTCCTAGAGCCCCAAAGAATGACTAATTATCTCGTCAGATGTGCACCCTGAACAAAGGAAACTACCAACAAGCCACCTTTGTTAGACAATCTTGTCTTTACAGGCTACCTCAAGGTCATCCCAAATATATACAGAATTTATTTCCCAAATGACACTTCATCTACCATGCCATGACTGGAGCCATTAATCACTTTTTAATTCAAAACTAAATAAAAATATCACCAACTGAAAACCACACCATGATGTGTGTTCCTACACAAAGTAATCAACCGAATTGCTGCAACCTTTCAGCCAGCTGCCCCTCGCGTCTGCAGCTAACTCGGTAAACTTTTGGAAACAAGTCTTTGCGTTTGTCTTTTGTACTGTTCTTCACCAACGCCTATATAGACGCCATAATAATAAATGTAAAATATTCTACATAGCAAAACTTATCCCTGCAAAAAGGCTGTAAGTGAATTCTGAAAAATTTTCACACTTGCAACATTATGAATTACTCATCTGCAGTAGTGGCTACGTGTTCTTTATTACAGAGGAAGACAAGACTCCAGTTGGAGTCCAGTAACAAGAATTCTGTATTTATCTATAATGGGTTGACCTCCAGCACTGCCCCCCAGCATTAGCAAACTATTTTTGGAAGCTACCAGTCATCTTTGCTTGCTAGAGGTGATAAGGCGACAAGAACTGATTTAGTCCTTTTGTAAGACCGCGACGCTAATTTACTCTTCCAATATTTTTTTCTCCCCTGCCCTCTTCTTTCTTCTCTTTATCTCCAAGCCCACAATTCCATTCCCGCCGCTCTCCCGCTGCTGCCGTGGCGGCGCAGCGGGCTGGTGCGGGGGGGTCTGTCAGAGGAGAGGTGCCCGGCTGCGGCCTACCGGGCTGAGGGCTCACCACCGCCGCCCCGCCGGACCCGCCGCGGCACCTCCGCCTGCCTGTTAATAGAGGGATGGAAAGGGCCACTGCGGATACCGGGCCCTACTCCGTTTCCACCCCCGCCCGGACCCGTTCCGAACGGCACCCCCCCCGCCATTTTCCCGCCGCCCGACTGCGCATGCTCAGAACCGCGGGATGGGGCGGAAGCGCCGCCGTTCCCAGCCGCAGCACGCGGCGCATGCGCAGAAGGAGGAGGCGGGGCGCTGTGTGGCAGGCAGTGCGCATGCGCGGAACGTGTCGCGGGGATTTGAACTGCGGAGCGGTTGGAGGAGGAGGCGGTGGCGACAGTGGGAGGAGGTGACTGTGGTGGGGGCTGCAGCCATGGCGGTGTACCCCGGGTGGCTGCTCCGACGGGGGACCGGGGACCGGGAGCGCCGCTCTTGAGGCCCCGGAGCCGGCGTGCCTGGGCCCGGGCCCGGAGCCGGGAAGGCCTCGGCTTCCTCCCTTCCCTCAGGGCCGCTCCCCGCGTCGGGCGGCCAGAGCTTCACAGAGGGCTCTGCGGGAGCTGAGGGGAGAAGTGTGTGTGCGCGTCGGCTGGGGAGGAGGGAAGGGGTGTTCGTGCCAAGTATGCGTGTGGAAGTGTCTAGTACTGAATAACTGTGCAGTGGTGGGCTCGCTGTTAGTAACTGGTCTTAGAACTGGTGTTCTGGCCTCTCTGTTTAGCTCTGCTTTAAGGTCTGGTGGCCCTCTCTTCCCCACCAAACCTTTCTGGTAGAACTCCTGCAAGACAAAAGAAAAAAAAAAAAAACAACCAAACAAACGAGGTAGAGCAGGTGCAAAGGAATCTGAGAAAGCTGTTATACTTCAGAGTGTGGTAACCAAGGGCTGTCAGCTCGGTCTGCTTCCTGAACCACCTACAGTGTGCTCAGGTAGTTTGAGGTGCAACCAGCAACATTCCAGCGCGTCTGGGATTTTCTGCAACTCTTACATGCCAGTCCAGCTAACCACAGTATAGTTGCTATCAGGAATCTTCACTGTTTTGAAGCGTCTCAGATACCGTTAGTCACCATCATGCAAAGTGTCTTTGTGGGAGTCCTGATGTGCTTGGTGTTGCCCTTTAATACTGAGGGGGTACATTTCACCTGAAATCAGTAGATTTCATTTGTAAGTAAGAATGCCCTGTGTGTTTATATCAGTGCGTGGTTCAGATGAGACCTTGACGTAGCTAGCCAGATATGTTCTTGGTATGCTGCACAGGGAAGTTAGTGACAAACCTATAGGAAAACAGGGATGATTCTAACATCATAAAGAAGTGTGAGCTGAAGAGGGAGTGTAAATTGAAAATCATTCTGTTTTGTTGTGTCTGGGAAGCAAAAGATAGGCTCCAGTAATCCAGGGACATGCATGCATACTCTACAAAATCCAGGAAATTGTAGCAAAAATGCTTGCTTTGTGGGTAAATGGTTGATCTCTCTGGCATATGGAGGAGAAAATGCCATTTTTCATGGTTGTCTTTCACCCAGAGCTAGACAGTTTTGCAGTGTTGGTAGCTTTTGTCCTTCACTTGGAAGTTTACCAAAATTTTGTATGTTTTTTCAATCCTAGCTGCTAGGTAGAAAGGCTGTAGAAGAATCTAATTTTTGCAAAATTGGAATGTGATCCTCTAAAATCTGTGCATTATTTTGCAGGAAATCATGACCTGTAGACTGATTACATTGTCATACACAATAGAAGTAATGAAGCTGATAATGCACAAAATAAACTCAAGCAAATTGTTCATTGTCTGTTGCTAACTTTCTGGTTATGTTAATTTTTGAATCAAAATACTATATACATTTCATCACATAATTTTTAACTTGAAAGGAGTTTTTGTTAATTTTTACTTGGGGCTTTTTTCTTCCCTTTTTAATGAAAGAAAGAATGGAATTTTGATACACTGTTGTCTGTGCATCTTCTGAGTCTGATCTTTTTTGAGGTGGGTGGCTCTAAATGATTTCCTCTGAAGTTACTTTGTTACGTTATGCAGGACCTGTCTAAAATCAATTTGTCAGGAAAATATGTTTTTCTTTCCTTGCAGGGAACTGGTGCTCTGATGTTCTTCAACTGTTGGATGTTGATCTATTTTCTTGCCTCTTCATAATGAAGGATTGAAACCCACATGACATATAAGTAAAATTCTCCAGTCTCAGCTGGGAGTCTGAAAAGATGCAGCGAGGAGAGAGTTCTAAGACCCCAAAGCAGGCTCTGCAAGTTCAACATAAACATCAAACTGATCTCTCCGCATGGCGAAAAGGAGGGAGAATTGACCCTGAAAAAAGTGTCCAGAGTCATCAGTCTCCTAAAGATCAGAAAAATGACAACAATCAAGGCTCTCTTGAGGAAGCTTTGATTTACTTTGACGAAGGTAAGAGCAGTTTTAAGGTTAGCTACCTAGGATTGAAAATATAACAACTAAATACTTAATAATAATATTAATATTACCTAATTTTACCTTGTATTTTCCCTCTTTATTGTCTGAGCTTTGTAAAATTTCTTTAATGTCTTAAGAGGTTTTCCCCTTCCTGTTATTATGTAAAGAATCCAACAAAAAGGAATATATGTTGGGACAGTTCAGAGAAGTTTAAGACAGTTCACTTGCTCTTCAGAAGTTGTTTCATCCTTGTGTTTGTTGTGTTTGGTTCTGTTTGTTTTTTTCCTAGTTCAAGACCGTGTTTCACTGAAAAAGAACAGTGTTCTGCAGAAACACTTGACTACTGTGGAAAGCATTGCCCTGGAAAGAGGGTTACCCCCTGAAGCATTTGATGTATTGCTAAAAGCGGCACTCAATGGCAAACTCGGTAAAATGTTTATATACTGCTAGTGTGTCTTCTGTGAATATCTCTTTCCCTTCTAATCAAACCTGCTTGAGATTATGTGTTTATGTGACTGTGTTGTTAGGTACTTTAGCATAAAACTATTTTTTCTGGCATGCTTTGGTGTAATTTCTGACTTTGTGCTAAAAATAACCTCAATTCTTGTTACAGGGGAGTGATAACCAGAAAAATATTATGGCTTGTTACAAATATGTTTTGAAAAGCTTATTTCCTCTGTTTGTAATTGCAGGTCTCTGAAAGACTTAAAGCGTGTCCTTAGCAACCATGTGTCTCTTCCTTGTTGTAACTGTTTGTGTAGATTTCTTTTGCCCAAGATCAAAATAATTGAACAAACGGACGCAGTTGTATTAGTGGAATTTGCTAAAATTAAAATGTCATTCTAATAATCAATTCAGCAGTGTCAGTGCAGCCCTCATGCTGCTTTCTTAGAAATGGTGGCCACTGTTTATACTTCTAAATAATGAAATATTCAATGAAAAAACCCCCTAAACTTTCCCATCCCTCCTACACAAGAGGAGCACACAGGATTCTTTCCTCATTACACAAGTATTTTAGTGCTTTTCTTGATTTTAAAATTACTACCTTATATCCAGAACGCTAACTTGCTGATGTTTGGCTGACTGTCTATGCTCTTTTGCTGAAGCAATTGGTTGCTTAATATTACTAGAAATTTGTGTTACTCTTGGTTGTCTTGCCAAGAGTCTGAAGGCTATTTCAGTACTAAAATACTCGATATTATATTTTATTTTTTTAAAGCTGAAAAAAGTATTTCTCAGATTTTTTGAGGTATAGGTAAGTCCCTACTAGATTCTTGTGCACTGTTACTGTAAGCAATGAAGCTCTGACTAATCTTGTGCAGAGGGAATTTTGACCTAAGCTGCAAAACCATATCAAATAAACTGGTACATGAGCACCATCTTAATTTAAATTGTATTTTCCAGCTGATACAGTGAATACTCGTTTACTGAAGAGCCTTGTTCCAGCCTCAGTAATACCAGAAGATTCTGTGGTTTCATCTGTGTCTTGGCTCTGTGTCAGCAAATGTTCAGGCAACATCCAGGTAACTTAAGAAATGTTTACAGTAGTTATTGCTTCTGCACAGGGAACGATGAGGAGAGATTATTTTCAGGAAGCAAAAATCCTGAAGTTTTAATGTGCAAGGTTCTTGCATAAAATACCATCACTTAGAAAGATTGGCAGAGACACCCATTGCCGGAATGGCAGTGGGAACTGAGGAACACTTTTGAGGTGTGAGTGGAAACTTGCACAATTTCTGCTTGTCTTGTGTCTCTGAATTCCTCAGAAATGGTTTCTCCACCAACATTTCTGTGAAATACTTCAGCTATGTGAGGCATTCTTCACCAACTTCAGTGAGGTATCCCTTAGGTTCTGTGTTCTTTGGCCGTGGCAACATGACTTAATGCTACCAAAACAGTCTGTTTCATCTTCACGTAGTCTGCTCAAAGGTTTACCTCCCAGAATCAAAGAATCATTTAGGTTGGAAAAGACCCTTAAGATCATTGAGTCCAACCTTTAACCTAGCAGTGCCAAGTCCACCACTAAACCGTGTCCTTAAGCACCACGTCTACATCTTGTTTAAATACCTCCAGGGATGGTGACTCAACTGCTTCCACTGGCAGGCTGTTCCAATGCTTGACAACGCTTTTGGTGAAGAAATTTTTTTCCTTATATCCAATCTAAACCTCCCCTGGCACAACTTGAGGCTGTTTCCTCTTGTCCTGTTGGTTGTTATTTGGGAGAAGAAACTGACGCCTACCTCACTACCACCTCCTTTCAGGTAGTTGTAGAGAGGGATAAGGTCTCCCCTCAGCCTCCTCTTCTCCAGACTAAACAACCCTAGTTCCCTCAGCCACTCCTCACAGGACTTGTGCTCTACGCCCATCACCAGCTTCATTGCCCTTCTCTGAACACGTTCCAGCACCTCAATGTTTTCTTGTAGTGAGTGGCACATACTCAGAACTGAGCTGCTTTTTCCATTCTGATATAGCAGTTGGTGCTCTTGTCAAGCTTTCTTACACAGCTGAATTATCCTTGTACTGTTCATCTGTAGCTATCTGGTTGTCTTTGAGAGTGGCATGTATCCTTAATAATTGTCTCTTAAATTGGCTAGTAATTGGTCTGTCTTGCTTTTGCCCATCACTTAATGTAATATGGCTTTTTTTCCTATCTGCAGCTGCTTTTTTTAAGATGGCTGATCACAATGTTTGACTTCATTGATCACAAGGAACAACTTCATGCCCTCTATGGTTTCTTCTTTTCCTTCCTGCAAGATGAGAAGATGGTAAGGAGAGCTGGAGAGTATATGGAATTGACAAAATAAACCTAAATGTTCATTAGTAGTATGCATATTAATGCTAGAATTAGTCTGGAGTAGCTGTTGGTTAGAGACCATTTTCTGATGGCTGTAATTTATTTTCTTTTTTTCATTTTGCATTCTAAGATTGCTGGGTAATTTAGATTCAGAAACAGGGAAGTACTATAGGATTATTTCAGTTTCAGTGCTGTGGTCTGGTTGTTTAAACACGTTTCCAAGAATTGCTATTCTGTGTCAGAAGCAGAGTGCCAGTGTATTCTGTCTAAATTCCCAAGAGTAACTGGAACTGCAGTCTCTGGGATTGCCTTTGATGTCAGACATCAGCAGGTGAAGTCTCCCACTCCTGGGGAGAAACTGATTGCATACCTTGGGCAAAAAGGAAAAAAACCTTTTAGAGCAATGTTTATTTAAAGGTGAGAAACTAAATGCTGTTCTACTTAATTGATTGGAAATGTAGCTTAAATGAGAACAATCAATCAGGAGACTGGCAACTGTAAAATCCAGGTGCTGGAATATTGAAGTGTGTGGATATTTTGTGGCTAAGACTTTTAAAGTTCCCAAGGTTCTAAGTTATATTTCTTGCCAAGTTTTTAATGGTTTAGGTTAACATTAGTTATAATCTCTTCATAAAACTGGATTTAGGTTCTTACTATTTAAAACAGCATTTTCAGGCCTGATGGGCCAATTGGAAAGTGCAGCAGAGTTTGTGTGAAACTTATTTAAGACCCTTACAGCCTCAACTGTAGTTAGAAGCTCTAATAAATTATTTTGATTCAAAGGTGCCTTTCGTTTTGAAAATGTAATTGTACTTTCACTGCTGACTCCTGAAATACCTAGACCATGTTCCAAAAACCAAGATCCAAGCATGCTGAATAGCTTGATTACTATAGGGACTGCAGATAATATTTCTATATAAAATTGACATATGTGGCATGTGGGGGGGAAAAAAAAACCCAAACAATAAAACCCCAACCAACTTACTACTCCCTCAGGGAAGTAAGATATGCTCTGCTGCAATGGGGACAAAGTGATGACCTGAGGCAGCCAACTAAATAAAGCAATATTAGCTTGTGAAGCCTGTACATTGCTTTTCATGTATCCTGGTTAGTAGTCTGCACCAGCAGGATAATTCATTGCTGCCTTTTCTTTACAGTGCCCCTATGTCTGCCACCTGCTCTACCTGCTGACCAGGAAAGAAAATGGTGAGTCAATCCAATTGTATGAGATCAAATACCATTTTGTTTCTTATTCTGTTTGCTGGTACTGCCTTCTCTTCCAGTGGAGCTAACAGAATGACTAGCCAATATATTGCTTTTAAGACAAGGAAGCATGAGTGGTAGTTCAGTCTGATTTGTGTAATATTTTCTGAATTGGTAACCTATCTATTAGCCTAGAAATAAGACTGACTGATTCTGCTTGCTTTGCCATGACTTTCTATAATAAAAATGGTATTGTATTTTTGCTTACATGTCTGATACAGTGGTTTTTAAATCCATTATGTCCTTAATTGTATTTCCAGTCAAGCCTTTTCGGATTAGGAGACTGCTTGACCTCCAAGCAAAAATGGTGAGTTTATTTCAAATCTTGTGGAGTTTGAACTGCAGTTAATAATGCAGTTTGTAAGACTAATGTCCTTACAAGATGGAAAAGAGTGGCTAGTGTCTCAGGACAGAGTTAGTCTTGGAATTGTAGGCTGTAGTCTTTGTAGCATCTGGGCTTGTCTATCTTATATGTGCATCCCTAATATTCATTTGTGTTTTGTGAGCACATGCAATGACATGCACAAAACTATACATTTTATGGCTAGATGTGGTAAGATCTCTGAAGTAAGGGGCAGCTTCATTTATCTATTACCATCTTTAATTTTCTGTTTGTCTTTCTTTTTCAAGTGGTATCAAAAATGACTGAGAAATGTAAGATTGTAGAGGATTTGCTCCCTTATTTGTAAGAAAAAAATAGCTATAATATGTTTTTGGAGCATTTAGACAGTAGAAGACTGTATTTTTCATAGGTTTTGATTAAGTTCCTTTTTAGAGTTATGACTACTGAAAGTTCTTTCTTCAGTCCCCTTCCTATGGTATTTCATTGACAGTTTCTGGTCTTTAATTTTTAGTTGTCCATCTATGGTTACTTACTGACATGTAGCTTTAGAAAGCTTTTAGTCATCACTGGGTTTTTTTTGCTTCTAGAATACAGTATTCAGTTTCTATGTTAAAAACATACCCCACATGTTTTTCCTCTTGTTCTGCTATTTGACAGGGAATGCAGTCTCATCTGCAGGCTCTACTATCGCTTTACAAACTCTACTGTCCTGAGTTGGTGACCATAACCCTTCCTGGGAAAACGAAGGTGAGGAATTACATTTAATCTATTTGGAACCAGTACTTACGACAGTATTTGTACTGATCCTTCCATTTAAGCTATAGCATGATTTATTGGTGAAGATTAATTCCTTTTCCTCTTTTCACTGAGTAAAATCGTGTTTAGATGAGGATTCCTCGCCTTGTGTTTTGTTTCCTTTTCAGCACAATGAGATGATTTGGAATGGAATAGCACCAACCTTTATCCTTGTGAGGATTACTTTAATCCTCCTGTTAGTGTTCTTGATGGTTTTGACTTGTTTTGCACAAAGTTCTTCAGGAAACACAGTCTTATTTGTACAAGGCATTGTCCAAATTGCTGACTTGCTCAAGTACAAATAACAGTGGAAGTCAGTAAGTAGCTTCCCACTTGGAAACTCTATGTCACAGGAAAGAGGAAAAAAAGTGGAGAAAAATGCAGTAAGCTGATTTGCCAGACCCTCAAGGTAACACCAAAAAATCTGACTCTGCATTTAGAGAAGCCTATATGTGTGCTTATCCCTTTGACCAAGTAGAATATATGTAGCCAATACTAATATATAACAAAAAGTAGCAGCAGGTGAGATGTAAACTCTGCAACAAATTTTCTTTTGGTACTTCAATGGGATAGACTTAGGGATTGTTGTGGGTATNGAAGAGACATTTAATTTAGATGTAGGCAAGTTGTGTTTCTATAAAAATTTGTTTTATTTCAGTCTGCTTGTGTACTTACATTGCTCTATAAACTTATACTTTTCATAGTGCTGCACAGTCATCTGTTGGAGAATTTACATTTTTTGGCATGCACAGAAGTGAAGTAAATAACTAGCAACTAAAACCCAAATACATCTTCAACTGCTTTTATGAACACACTGTGTTAATTTGTATAATAAAAGCTTGATTACCTAGGCCCAAACTAATCTGAATACTTTTGTGACCGTTTGGCACTTGATTAGGATTTAAAGACTAATTGCAACTGAAGTGACAAAAAATGTTTTGTGCAGAAAAGGCGTTGGGTTCATTTTTCCGGTTTTCTTTTTAGCTGTAGTATCTACATTAATTTGAGAATTCGATTACTCGTTGAATTGTTCTGTTTGGCAGATATCACTGATGCTGAAGTCGGGACGCTTTCCTTCGTAACTTGCATAAGCATACCCTGCTCGTGTTTTATTTTAATGTATAGTAGAGATTTACTCTATGAATTGATGATTTATCTGAATGAGAATTATAAGTCAGAAGTGTTGGAGGTCTCTTCTGTAAAAGGGGACATCATTTCAGAAGGAAATAAAAGCATAACTGTTGAACTATAGTCAAAAGGTAATGAAACGGAGGAATGATGAGTTCTGTGCTGTGCAAATCTAGCCTCTTGGTCTGTCAAGCAGAGCTGAGTGTGTATACATCGCTGTGGTGACGTTTGTCTGGATAGAAACTGATCTTTCTGTCACTTTGTCTTAGTTTGGCTTCTTGCATGGACATCTGATTTATGTTTTCAGACTTTCTTCAAGAATTCAGAGGGCCCATGGAAGGCAGCAATCAACACAGTTAGGCGAAGAAAGCAGGAAAGCTCTCAAGTGTTCCGGCCACTGTTTTCAGGCACAGCTCAACCTCAGTCCCGAAAAAGGGTAGGTGATGGGCCTAAGATAGACCCTAGACGGTGCCAAACAGCTGTTTTCAGTATGAATATTGGCAAATAATGGGAGTCAGGCTTTATTTCAGCACTGGGAAAAGTGGAGTAGCTATACAGAAATGCAACATTCCCATTATAATGAAAGCCTGGATACCTTTTTTTGTGAAACAGGATCTGTATGGGAACACTGGTCACAAGTGCACTTGATTGCATTGGAAACTGGGTCATTGCTATTCATTTGTGTTTCTTTTCTACAGAAATGGAATACCCAGTTGATGATACCTGCAAGCAGTACAAACACAAATAGTTTAGATGAGGACAGAGAAAAGAACTGTGTTGATTTGTACAGGACGAATGAGCCTTTTCCAGTGGAGCAGCTGCAGACCTTTTCTCAGCTCCTACAAAATATCCACCATCTAGAGGTGAGTTTCAGGAAGGTCTCGGTAAACTCACTGAATGTTTTGAGAGATCAAAGGATATTCCTGTATGCCCTGTTTATATGTGAATAGTGTGTGGGCTACCTAGTTCTGACAGAGCATCTAGTCCTACCTGAAGGTGATGAACGACTCCTGGAGATGGTCTTGTTGCTGGTAAAATGATTAGACAACTCTGATAGAATGAGATTCTTTGGCAATTTGCTAACGTAAGTACTTAATAATTGTTTTGCTTGATTTCTCTTGCAGTTTCCTTCCCAGATGGGTTCAGTGCTAACAAACCCTTTATTGCTTCACTATATGAATTGCATCAAAGATGAATCTGTTTACCTGAGGCTCTACTATTGGATGGGCCAGACTCTGCAGGAAGGTAGGAGCTTAGTATTACCTTGCATGGTAGGGAGGTAAAGGATGTCTGAGGCTTTTCACCTTTCAATAATGGTACTTTGCTATTCAGTTTTGTAGTGATTAATCACATAGCATTAAAACAACTAGCGGAGGAGAATTGATTTTTTTTTTTCTGATTGTGCATATTCTTGCTGTGCTCATATTCAAATACAGTATTCTGTCCTGTTTAGAATGCACCTGGTGTGTGGCTGATAATAACCTATATGAAGAAGAATTCAAGGACTTCCTGGAAACTATCTACAAGTCACAGTGTTTCTTGCAGGTAAGTGCCTGTTTTGTGGGAGCCAAGGGTTTCACGAAGTCTTCCCTTAAAGTACTTTTGGGACATACTAGCTTCCTGTAGTATCTCTGAGAAGTGACAGTGTCTCAAGTAATAAAAATACATATTCCTATAGTAAGTCAGTATTATGGAGATGGCCTTGCTTTCTGCAGGGAAGATAATTTGAGAATGATCTTAAGAATGATAATTTGAATGTCCTGGTGAATTTTATGGCAAGAAGGAGGTGTAAGCCTCTTTCTCCAGGGTGAAGCAAGCATGGTGCAGGCATATGAGATGAGTTTTTGAATGTTCATCTTCTGCTTTGTAGGAGGGATTTTCTTCCTGTGAAGAGTTCCTGTATAAGAGCCTTCCTCTCTGGGATGGCTTCTGCTGCCAATCACAAATCCTCAGACTCGTGAGTTGGATCCCCCTTGGCAGCCTCTCTGGTATGTGTTGCAGATCCTTTGGGTGAGGCTGGACAGTGTCTGATTTTGGGGGATAGAACGTGTGCACAGATATCATGCTGCTTTCACGTTTGTTTCAGAAATAAAGTCGCATCTCTATGATCCCCTGGCACAGCTCTTCTTCACATCGTCCCTTTACTTTAAGGTAATTTAAGTGAGTACAGTGACTGTTTACTTGTAGTTGATACTGCTCTCTGCCCTTGTGTCAGGTGTAGAAGTCTGAGGGATTGTACAGGGTACTTGTTTTAGGGAAGTCTGTGCCCAAATATTACTTACAACCCAACTTCTTTGGGAAGATAGTTTCTTTTTTGATTGGAATTAAACTGGGGCATTGGAAATAGAAAAAACTGATAGTAACAAGACAATAGTTTATTTTATTGCAATTTTAACTCGTATGTGAAACTCGCATTCTCCAGGAAAAGCTATGTAACACATACATTCAGTTCAATGGGACATGCAATTATCTCACTGCTCTTGATGGTCCTGAGAAGCTCTTGATATCTTGCCTTGCATATGTCAATTCTCATGACATTCTTTGTTTAGTATTATTCACTTACGTAAATTGTCATCAACCCGTTTTCTCTTTGCCTGTTTCAGTGCAGCGTTCTTGAGAGCCTGAAAGAGCTGTTGCAGAACTGGTTAAATTGGCATGTGATTCATTTGGATTCAGAGTCTGACTCTCAAGTCCATTTTTTGTAAGTTTTTTCTGAAATAAATGCAATACAGTGTTCTGTGTGTTTAGACATATATTGTAGCCCTGTTACCTAGCATAAAGACCAACTAGAAGGTTAATAATGATGTAATGTGTCTGCTCTATTGTAAGCTACCTTGTCAATCCTGTTCATTCTCTTTAAAAGTATTTCTGTTGACACTGAAAATTGAATTGTCCAGAAGTCAAAATCCTTGTGACACTGACAGCTGGGTCATGTTTGTAATAATCCTGGTAACAGTATGTTACTGGGTATATTGAAGACCAAATACATGTTGCTGAACAGTTGGTGGGGCAGGAGGATAAATTTCAATTTCTTTTTTACCACTTTTCCTTTTTGCTGTTTGCAAAGAAGTGTATATACTAATGTTGCATCGTGGCATTGCTGCAGGGATACCACCCTTTCTGGAATAGTGAACATGGTGGCTGAACTGATACACTTTGTTGGATGGATCTCTACTGCCGCATTGCGTTTGGAAAACAATCCTACTTTCTTGCTGTACTTCATCCTGGATTTCTATGAGACCGTATGTATCTCATTCATCTTGGCTTTCGAAATCCCCATACTCTAAGGCTGTTTGCATTTTTTTTTTTAAGCTAGAGCATGAAAACACCGTCCTCATTATAGTTTACAGAACTTTGATTAAATGCAAGAATGTTCCAAATATATGGTAGATCTGCAGGTGATAGCTGCTGCTGTTGCATCCATATGCAGAACTAAATATACTGCTAGAAAGTGGTTGCTCTTAAGTCACAGGCGAACTGTGGAAGGAGAAGTAACAATACAGCATAGCATGCTTTTTTAATACTAACTTATAGAAAAGAACAACGTTCAGTTCAATTTCAAACAGCATATCCTGATGTTTTTCTTAAATGTTCCATTAAAAATGAAGGTTTTTTTCCCCAATTTGTCCTGTAGACAAACTAAGCAGCATCAAATAGATTTAAACCTTTTCTCTAGCTTACTCACATCCTCTCTGTAGATGTGTTTACTGCCATGTGAACTCCAGCCATGCTGTTCCTCCTACAATTTGGATAAAATGGTGAAGAGTTGAAAAAACAATTATAGTTATGGGATCTACTTGTAACTAAAACATCTGTTAAAAATGCACAAAACTAATGGGCAACAACATTTGCATAAGGCAGTGTGTTTAAAATAAGTAAATGCTCATTTTATGGGAGGATACAGAGAATCATGCACCTTTTGATATATGATTATTGGTGGTTTAGCAGACAACTAGGATTTGAATTTTTGCTTGATGTTTTGCTTTTGTATTCAGAACTCTAGAGATTTCTGAAATCATGCAGCAGAGATATTAAGTAAAGAGTCTAGATCTCTGAAAATACCAGTAATTCAGTTGCATACAAATATCTGCTTATACCTTACATGATATAGCTGTACTGAGGGCAAGAGGGAAGGTGAAGGTCTGGCAAACAATCTTTAGTGAAAAGTCTGTTATGAGATTAGGGGAAGGAGTCCTAAAATGATTGTTGTGCCTAATTTAACAAAATGTAAAAAGTATCCATCTTCGGGATGGTGGGCTGTCACAGCTTAATTGTTTATGGTCTGAGCTGTAGTAACTAGATATGCATATTCTTAGACTGCTACTCTTCTGAGAATGCCCCCTTCAGGAAGGTATGCATCATACCTTTGGGAATAGTTACTGTGGCTAAGCTATAGGGGAGACTAATGAGTTTAGTTACAGCTGCTTTCAATTATTTATCCGTACTTTAAGACTGTCATTATAGCTTAAGATCTTGTTAAATCTGCAGAAATTTTAAAATGTCTTTTTCACTTGAAACTCAATCTTAAATTCTAAACATGAGTCTGAGAATAAATGCATGTTTTATTGCCGTATCATCTTTTCTTAGAGCAAAACTTTATTGTGTGTTCAGGCAATTCCAGCAAGGTTATGTAGGAAGATTTAGTTTCCCAATTACAAGAGATGTATGTTCTGTTTGGCTTGCTGGTGTCAGCAAACCAGGCGAGGAACAAGGATGGGTCTAGTGCAATCCCAGCTATATATGTTGGAATGATCTAAAAGATCAAAAAAAGATGGCAGCTACTTTTCTTTTTTTACAGGGATCTGGGTAGATTTGACTCAGCAAGTAACAATGTCAAAATATATGGTACACCTAAATGGTTGAAACAGACTGAGATACAAACTGATGAATGTCTCATACTGAGAAGGAAAAAAAAAATGGAATTGCTTCACCCTGGCCTTTTCTCCTGGGTGAAATTGATGGAGCTGGCTGGAATGCAGTGTCATGCTCTCTTTTGCTCTTAGATGCTTCAGGGTTTATTAATGGCAGTAATAACCTGCCTGGATTTGCTTCACCCCTGCAGGTGTGTGACATGTATCTGAAGTACAATCTGCCTTTGTTGATAATGCCTCCTGCTGGAGTTTTCTACCCAGCACTTCTCAGCATGGATTCTGTCAACTTGAATCAGCTCTGCTACATTATGTACAGGTACTACAAATGGTGTGGGCTGTATGGACTCCTTTTCTTCTCTCTCAGTCTTTTGGAAATGGAATTACTTTGGTGTAAAATCTGAAATCTACCTTTTCTTACCATGCAAGGCAAAGGTCAACGTTCCAGTTGTGCCCAGCTTTCATGATAAAGGATTTTATTGCTGTGGTTTCTATTCTCTTTTTTTCAGTCTGTTATCCAAAATAGCATGATTCTGACCTCTTTCCTAGTATTATTTCCATATCTTTGATACGTGAAGGAAGGAGTTCCTATATTGTTTTGAGAGAACTTAAGTCAGCCAGCTGGAATCATCAGTAGTGAACTATACAACTTCTCACTCCTGTGCTTTGACCGCTAGACTTGAGCTTTTCCTTACAAATTCTGTAATGTGCTGAGTAGGAAGCACTTCTGCCACCTCCAAACTCTGTGGGAATTTGGGACTGCCTCGTGCTGCCTGCAGGTCCAAAGACAGCACTGTTTAGCTCTCTGCAGGATCCACCAACAGGGCTGCTGTTCTTGGCCTTGTTAGTTCCAGTGGCTGCATCTGAGAAGAAGAGTAGCCAATTGCTGACAGCTGGCGCAAGGCTCTCCATGTGGCTTTTTCTCTGAGGAGTCTGCAGGGTAATTAACATGACAGGATGGTCTCTGGGAAATAAGAGGAGCTAGTGCTTATTATATAGAACAACTGTCAAGTTGCATTACTTCCAGTGGCTTCTGTTTCTCTGCTTAGTGAATGGAAGTCTCCCTTAAAAATACACTGCATTTTTTCTGCCGATTTTAAGGCTGTATGCTGATTCTTGAGTATTGCCTTTATGAAGGTGATTGTCCCAGGCAAACTGGTCATGTATTAATCATTTAAGATTAATATTACTGGGTGTCTCTGTACTCTGCCTGAAAGGGTGGGTCTAGGCCAAGTGATAAAGTCTCTTTGAAATCTTTTTCATGTCTCTCTTTTTTACCAGTGAAGTTTGATCTCTTTTGTGGAGGAAATAAGCTTTAATACATTCCTCCAGCTTTTTTCAACACTGGTGAGTAGTAAAGTTTACAGGTACCTAACTTTCTCTTTTGTTTTTTTCAGGTATCGAACCAATTTGGTGGCTGCAAAAGAAAATGAGCTGAGTAAAAAGGTATTGTGGACAAATCTGCTATGGGCTAGAATGGACTTTAGCAAGGAGTTGGGTTGGATGGAGGGGAGGTATTCTGGTGGCCTTCTTTTAAGGACTGGAGGGAGGACAAAACTGTGTTGAGGATGCTATTTATTGATTTGTTTTCTTGTCCCTCAGGAAATACAGCAATTCAAGTTCAGCAGCCAGACATACCAAGAGTACAACCAGTACATAACAGCTATTGTGGGTTGTCTGTGGACATCTAGTGTATTCCAGAAGGATATTCACCCTCAGGGTCTTCGTATGGATGATGAACTGCTGAAGAAAATGGCAGTGCAGGAATTCAAAACCAGCTTTAACATTGTCAACCACCCAGCCATGATAGGCTATGCTGTCCTCTTCCTGCAGCAGGTAATGATGTAGGCCAACATTTGGGCTTTTACCACAGCACCAGATGGTCTGTCTTGACGGTTTCTCTAGAGAAGCGTCTCTCAGTGGACTGGCTGACTTATAGGGTCAGCTGAGCTTTCAAAAGGTGGTAGGCATTCTGTGTTTGTGTCAAATCAGTGACACAATTTGAGTAGTCTTTGTTTGCATGGTATGAAAGCATGAATGTAACAGCTTTAGATGTGAGTTTGTGCTTATGATCATTTTGAGGATAGAACTAAAATAGCTAAATAATGAAATAAATTACTTATTCAGTAAAAGCTTCCCAATAGTGCATCCTGCCTCACAAAACACGGAGTATGACCTTAACATTTAAACTTCAGAAAGTCAAGAAAAAATACGTAGTTAAATCGTATACAGGTGCACACAGTAGAACTTTTAGCAGTGCTTTCTGGCTCTTGCAGTAGTTTTTGAGAATGGCTTATTGAAAAAGAAATACAAGTAGCTACTTCAAATACAGAAGTCTAGTATGGTCCGATATGAGTTTTGCTAGTAGTCATCTCGAATTCTGGCTGCCATCGTGTGTTCAATGCAGCTACTGAATACTGGAATGAGCAGCTTGCCAGAGTTGTTATTGTTCTGAGATGTGCATGCTGCTCGGAGAAATCAGGTTTTGTAGGCTGTCCAAGGTGTGCACAAAGATGCCGTTTTGTTGTGAGGATTGCTGGCAGACTGAAGGCGTGCATAGGTGTGGCTCCTGGAATGAAGCAAGGGAAACCTGAAGTTAAAGTTGAAGCAAAGAATACTGGTTAGGAACACTTCACAAATTTGCCTTTGTTTATATACGCAGGATCCTGAATCTAGGTAGTTTGTCACTTACTGCTGACTAAACTCAAGTTTTGTCTTTGCCAGAGGAGGCTATTTTATTTTTGTTATATACAACTTCTCTTTCTTGGTCTTTCTCCTGATGTTGCAGGATTAGTTTTTCATATCTCTTGTCTAGATCCTTTCCATTCTGAGGCTTCCTGATTTTTCTTTGTAGCTTTTGTAATTAAAAAACAAAACAAAAAAAACCCAGCCCAAAATCTTCTCATGGAGAATTTTTGCCTTCTTCCTATTGCAGAACAAGAAAGAGATTTTGCTTAGCAGCTGTTACAGATGTGTCTTAAGAAAAAATATTTAGCTGCAGTGTCATTTTTTTCTTAAACACTTCAGTGCTGAGCACCAGAGGGCACTGCTCTGCTTGCATTCTCTGAGCGTGCTGCAATAACCTAAATGTCAGTAGATTCTCTCCTCTTGCTCTTTCTCATTGTTGGCAATTACCTGTCTAATGTTTTGAAGGGATAGCTTTTACAATGTAGAGAGACAATGGTTAAAAATAACAACAGACTATTTATAGGTATCCAGTAACGCTGCAGCACAGGGCAAGAGGGTCTCCACATTACCTTGCCGCTTGTGGACACACTATGATGCTGGAAGCCCATTCTGAAGCATGATTAAAAATCTCTGAATTTCTTTGCACGCCTGAAATTCCTGATTTAGGAGGGGACTAAGCAGAGGCTCAGCATCTCTGGACATCCTTTTTATCTGACTTGATACTGTTTTTATTCCCTCTCCTTAAGGCTTGGCCAGATGATACCACCTTCAACTTCAATTTAATTAAGGTAAGATTTCTTGTTTTAGTGAAGTGAAAACAGGTAATTTTCAGCAGCTATGTAGAAGATGATGAGATGATAATATTAATCAATTTCACAAATGCTCTATAAAATTTTTGGAAGGGAAATATTCCAGCTGTAGACTTCAGTTCAATCTCTTAACAGGGCCAAACACAAGGGCATCAACATCTGAGAAGTTATGTATCTAGCCATCTGTGGGTAATGGTCTGAGATTTTTGTATATTTCCTCCACAAGTCAGTGCAGTATAAGAACAAGGCAGTTTATTGTTCTCTGTAGGCTCCAGAAAAAGTTCTATTTTTGGTGTACTCAAAGCAGATTTTCTATTATCAATGAACTTAATATTAAATTTGTGAGATGGATGTGTAGCTTTGTTGTAGCTTTGAACAGGGCTCCTCCACTGAGCAAGTATGGTGGCAGTTTGTTTCCTTTCATGTATAGAGGAATCACCATTAGTGATGGAAGGAAGGATTTAATATCCATGTTCATTTGGTTCCTGACACCTTCACTATTGATCCAATAGACTTTGCTCTTTTTAGAACTGGGATTTATAAACATCTTCAGTATTAAAAAAACCCTGTGATTTGTCATGTTCAAGTGACAAATGTGTAATGCTAAAGTGCAAAGTTTTGGCATTTGGGAACAGGACTTGGCCCTGTATACCTGTGGGTGTTTGCAGTCTAGGATGGATGTTGTCAAACTGTGGAAGGCGATATTTGCAGACCTTCTCAGATTGGCCTAAAAAAGAGACAAAGCTATGTCCTGCACATCTGACTATTCTTTCTGTTTTTATAGGGAAAGAAGTGGAACTGGTATCTGGAATATCTCTATGCGCAGGGTTTAAAGGGCCTGAAGGTCTTTATTGAAAGCAGCATCAATCGTGTTTCCCGGGCCTCTCACAGTAAAACAGAGAATGTGCAAGAGTGATCCTGGGACCCACCAGAGCCTTTGTATCGCCTGGAACAGAAAAGCAGAATATAATGGACTGTGTCACTAAGTCTTTCTTCATCAGAGGAGAGAAACAGCAATTACAGAGCATTCTTGTACTGCCATCTATTTTAGGAAAGTGAAGACGGGGAAGGAACGCTTAGGCTGGCTTGGTTCACTAACACTGAACCCCCTCTTGTCCCTGCTGAACTTCTCTGGTCTGAAGCTGCTGAGCACATATGTTATGTATCATCCTCTTTTTTTCTCTGTTGGAGTATCTGCTTTGATTGAGAAACCAATGTTTCCCATCTCAAAACTGCGATGAGCAGTGCTGCTTCATTTATAAGTAATGTTAATCCCTGACCTGCTTTGCCTTCCTCAACAGTAGGTGATGAGAAACAATTTAATCAGCCTTTTGGGGATACCATACGTGTACTGGATTGGAGCATTACGAGTTTTCCAATTCCCTGTTGTACCGTGTATATACTGGCTTTTAAGAGGCTGACCAAACTGACCTTCCTGAACTTCATTATGAAGCTTCCAAAAGAGACTTTTTGCTAACATTGCTTATAACATTCTTCTAATGCAGCTGGAAAATGCGGTGCTCAGTTGATGGTTTATTGATGATTTGAGCACTTGAACAATGTTGCCAACAGCTCACCATTTTCTATTCATAAGTGCGAATGTAGCTTTCCTTTTGGTGTCTTTAGGTCTGTATGTGTTGTATATTATACATGTACATATATATAATTTATATTCTGTAAAATGTTTCCAACATGCCATTTTGAAGGAACTCTGTTACAAAATGTATCTTCTCCTGTTTCATTTTAACACTGAGTAGAAGTTGGGAGAAGCTGCACTCGAATTTTGGAGACCTGAGTCAACTTTATTTCACTGCTGTAAAACTAGGTTGTAACCACTTGAAAGATGGGTCAGAGTATACTGAATTTTGCATTGTGAATCTGCACTGGGTCTATGATCCAGTAATGGAATCGGTCTTGAGAGTGACTCCAGAGCCACTGAGGGTGTGTTTTGTTTCTTTATCCTGTCAAAATCAGACTGACTCTAGGTTGAGTACCATGCTTCTTGGCTCAAATAGATGATCTGGTTAATATGTGCATATATATATTTATTTATATGTGTACATATATTGTCTCTAGAGAATAAGAAAAATCTTTCATTGGAGACTTTGAGAGATTTGCAGAGAGATCTGATTAGTCTAAAGTATTGCCCTTTCTCATCTGGCTGTGTTATTCCAGCTAGGATAAGTGCTGCTTGCTAATTTCTGTCAAGAGAAACAGATCTTCAAAAATCCTGATTGCATTTTCTCAACAGGGGAAGTTCCACAAATTTCAAATTCCTCCAAGTGGATATGTTTCAAGATACCGCCCTAACATATAACTAGTTATCTCCTTTAAAGGGTGGTACTGTTGTTTTGGAGCAGCTCAGCTTGTTGGCTGAGGACTATCCCAACACCACTGGTTGGCAATCCCTATCATGGTGTTGCCTGTTGTTTGTTAGACTTCTTAAAGGTTTCAGATGAGGACCCAACAAGGGCTACCCTCTGTAGCTCCATAGTTGTTTTTATAATTTTTCTTCAGAAAGGTGTTGGAAATGCTAGCACTTATGCTGGAAAGCCTGTGTACTGCATTCCATAAGGACAGCTTTTGTCCTCACACCATACAATTGTCTTCAGATGTTGACCAGACTTGTACTTCTGTATTGCTGCACTGGGATGCTGTATAGGAATAAGGCTGGAGGGATTGACAGTTCAAGGAAAACATGAGGTGAAGACCTGGACCCAGTTATAGATCTGTGTATAGCAGGCTCATTCAGTGGGGAAAGGAGCAAATACAGAACTCTCAAAGAAGCATTAAGTTCTAGCCAGGAAGACAGACTTCATGTTACCTGGGTGCTGTTTGGAGTTTATGTGGAAGGAGCAGAGCTCTGTAGCATTCCTGACACACTGGAAGGTGCTGCCAGAGGCTTCATTTCAGTTGTGAAAGGTGTATAGATTCTTAAGAGTGTGTGTGAAGTATGTAAATATATTTAGAGGTTTATAGCAGAGTCCTTGAGGGGATACTGAATGTTGTATAGTTATTGGTCTCTGAGATCAGTTTTGCCTTGAGGTTGGTGTTTGGCTGAGAAAACACAGAATTATGTTATGGAAGACTGTTGTTGCAGCATCACAGGTCTTTTATTATACCCTGTGTTATAAAAATCTTTAAACAAATTGTGTACAATTTTGTGATTCAGGTGCACAGGCCGGACACTTAGAGGTGCAGAAATAAAGTAACATGGCAGATAGCTTTCCTTTACTGTCAGCTTTGTGGGTCAAGACGGCTGTTTAAAATCATTCCTGTGCAGTAATGATGTGCCTAGTATTACTGGGCACTTGAGATGACTTTTAGCCTCTTTGTACACCTTGGTAGTTCTCGTCTTCTTTCACGTCTGGACATTTTTTCTTTTTTCTCTAAATATCTGACTTTACTGACATTCCACTTGAACGAAGAATAGCCCTTTTAAGGAGGGATGTGCTGCTGTACCTCTTCCTTTCCCCTCCCCGCCACCCTGCTCACTCTTTACGGTCTGATCACTGTGGTAAATTTTGTAGACCATTTTCTATGACAAGTATGTGCTCAAAGACTTGGCTGACCACAGCATTTGCTCTGAGGACTAAAATGGAGATAGTCAAGACCCATCCATTTCCTGGTAGGTGACAAATCAGTGACTTACCTCTAGTGCCTATTTCTGCCTGTTGTAAGGTGCCACCTGTATGTATACACTATGAAACTGTAGCAGAAACAATTGTTTTGTGGTACTATTTGACAGGAACAATGCAGGATGAAAAGTTCATTTAAGGCTCACATTCATGTCAACCAGCAACCTCCCTCTGAGGGGACTGTATCCAACACGGTTCACTAAAAAGGAAGCGCGTGTTTTCATGTCACTTGGGTCTGCTCTTGAGCATGTTTTTTCTTTCTAGAGGATGCTGTTTCAAGGTCCAAATTTCTAGTATCAGTTGATCTCGGGGAATGCTGGTTTGTGTCCTGTCTCCCCATGAGTAAAAGTTGATGACTTGCTCCAATTCCTGTCTGTCCTCCCTTCTCAGGAGGCTTCTACATGCTTTCGATTTCGGGGTTTTTTAATATGACAAGCAGGCCAGGGCAGTGGTCATTTCAGCTTAACCACATTCTGCAGCTTTTCTAGTAGCCTGTTTAGCTGCTTCCAAAAAGTGATGCCTTTCCCTTTAGAAAAAAAAAAAAAAGCAACCCAGCCTCTGAGTGGGTATTAGATAGGATTTCAAAGTACAGGGCCAGAATCCTGTCTGGGGTAAGCAGGCATAGCTCCACTAATTTCTAATGGATCTGTGTTGAGTTGCACCAGCTGAACATCTGGTCCACTGTTCACAGAACCAAAGCTGTTAACCCCTCCCCTGTCAGACACATTGGCCTGAGCATTATACATCTGAAAAGGCAAATGCCTCGGGCTAGAGTTAAGCTGAATTCTTTTTCTGAAGCCATGTTTGCTTTGTGTTTCTGTTAATCAGGATTTTATTTTGTGGGGAGAGAGTAATTTGTGTGTTTTTATGCATCAGGCTGTGTTGCCCTTTCAGAGAGAGCTTGCTCTGAAAGAGTTAATAATTTCAACCTGTTTTCAGCTGGAATGAAGAAACTGGTTCCTCTGTGTCCCTGCTTTCTATTCTCTTGTTGGCCTACTTCCCTCTGCTTGCATTTTGCATTCCTAATGCCATGAATAAATCAGGACCCAAGGATTTAGAAGGTGGTACAGCTGTAGCCACTCAGAAAATTGAACCTCTGAGGCTTGTACTGCAGCTCTAATAACTGCCAATATGTGTGCTCCTGAACTCTTCTAATAACATTTAACTGGTACCAAAATAAAATTCACTTTGCCTTTTATATAATGCTTAAGTTTTTTGTGCCTCTACCCGGCGTCTCCTCACTTGGCTCCCTTTGTCTTTTAGTCAAAGCTCAGTTATAAGCCCTTTAGGGCAGGGCAATCGCCTCCCGGCTGCTGTGACAAAATAGTTTATCACAAATCTTTGCACAGAGGAGGAAAGAAGAAGGGATCTGACCTGGCTGAGGGTTCATCTTCTCTACAGAATCACAGCACAGTGAGACTCCTGTCTGGCTGTGGTCCTAGGTCCCCTGATAACTTGTCAATAATACACACTGGACTGCTTTTATTTGTAGCGCTGTGGCTCCTGAGAGAGTGTGAGGGAGCTCTTTATGTGCTCTTCAGTCAGAGGATACATCCAGTCTGGGTGAAGAGCAACAGGCGTTGGTAACAAGCTTGCTCTGGAAGGATGAATATCTTGGAAGAACAAAGTCTCCAAGTATTTTCTTCCAGGAAAGGTGATTTATGTTGTACTGGTGGCTTTTCCTCATTGTGGCTCTGCTTTTTAGAACAAAAATCATGATTTTGGTCTGATGATGGTTTGGTTTCACCAAGCTTTGCTTTTGACTAAGAAGGTCTTTTATGACCCTCTTAGCATATGGTGACGTGGTTTTCGGCACAGGGTTCCTGAGATGTGTACGTAGCTGTTAGACCTGCCCCAGTAACTCCCAAGTAATTATAGTTGGCAAGGGAGGTACTGAAGTACATAAATAATGTTCGGTAAAGTGCATATCTTGTGATGCTGCTTCATTTCTCTGCTTCTCAGTTTCCTGTCTTGTAGGAGTAAAAAGTCTGTATAGCAGAGGGTAAGATTTAAAAAAAAGCCTTAATTATTTTGGCATCTGATTTCCATTTTCAGGCTCACTAGAGCCTTGCACAAACGTAGAAACAGTTGGTCTTCAAAAAAAGCTGCAGGTACCTTACACAGGCTCTAAATACTGTTTTTAACCTTGACAGCAGTTAGAGATCTGTAGGCTCAGATGTGATCCCATTCTGCAGCTTAATGACTGAGCATGCATCAGGCAAGCTTTGGTACCAGCCAGAAATGTGACACAAAATGGACTGTTCTAGTACAGGTGAGGTGATGGGATATTAAGTCACTGTAACGTGGCTGAGCTCCTGAGCCTCAGGCCCTGGGCTTAGGTGCAAATTGCAACAAATACTTTTGAAAATGTTGTTCTCTGCCTAAATCATTTGGGCTCTTCCTTTAAAGAACTCAGTGATAAGTTTCTTGTGTATATGTGCATTTTTATATGCAGCTGCATCCCCATGCAGTTTCACTTNGTGCAAATTGCAACAAATACTTTTGAAAATTTTGTTCTCTGCCTAAATCATTTGGGTTCTTCCTTTAAAGAATTCAGTGATGTTTCTTGTGTATATGTGCATTTCACTCGCTCTCCTCCAGTGTCTGTGCTGCCTCTAAGTCTTGAGTGTGATCTCATCATGTTTGAGAAGTCATGGCAGTCTGATGAAGTTCCCGCTGACTGGAAAAGACACAGGGAACTACAGGCCAGTCAGTCTCACCTCCGTACCCAGCATGAGGTGTGCTCCATGATCAGACGGAGCAGATCCTCCCAGAAACTATGCTAAGGCACATGAAAAATAAGGAGGTGATCAGTGACAGCCAACATGGCTTCACTAAAGGCAAATCGTGCTTGACAAATTTGGTGGCCTTCTACGATGGGGTTACAGCATTGGTGGATAATGGAAGAGCAAATGACATCATCTACCTGGGCTTGTGCAAAGCATTTGACACATCCCGCACAACATCTGTGTCTCCAAATTGGAGAGACATGGATTTGACAGATGGACCACTCCATGGATAAGGAATTGGCTGGATGACTGCACTCAGAGTTGCGGTCAATGGCTCGACGTCCAAGTGGAGACCAGTGACGAGTGGCGTTTCTTAGGGGTTGGTACTGGGACCAGCACTGTGTAACATCCTTGTCAGCAACATGGACAGTGGGATTGAGTGCACCCTCGGCAAGTTTGCCGTTGACATGCTGGAGGGAAAGGATGCCATCCAGAGGGACCTGGACAGACTTGAGAGTTGAGCCTGTGCAAACCCCATGAAGTTCAACAAGGCCAAGTGCAAGGTCCTGCATGTGGGTTGGGGCAATTCCAAGCACAAATACAGGCTGGGCAGAGAATGGATTGAGAGCAGCCCTGAGGAGAAGGACTTGGGGGTGTTGGTTGATGAGAAGCTCA
>VUYV01000006.1:220144-272239 GCA_008711295.1 Anarhynchus alexandrinus | reverse complement strand
CTGGAGGTGTTCAAGGCCAGGTTGGATGGGGCTTTAAGCAACCTGGTCTGGTGGGAGGTGTCCCTGCCCATGGCAGGGGGGTTGGAACTGGATGATCTTTAAGGTCCCTTCCAACCAATTCTATGATCTCTGGAGGAAGAGGCTGCTCTCTGCAGGTTTCTCCCAGCGCTCTCTCTAGAGTCTTTAGGCCTGTAACTATTCCCATCGTGGTTTGTTGTACACGGATCACTAGGCAGTTTCCTTTCTCTTAGGGCACCTCTGTTCTGTGTCGAAGTGAATCTTCGGCAGCTCCTGCGTGATTGCTTTCCTGCTCCTTTGTGTGCACAGCCCAGTAAATAAGGAGGGGGATGGAAAGCACATTGTAAACGTGTTGACAGCTTTTGAAGAACAAAACGGCCCCTGAAAACCGCCTGTCTGCCTCCCCCTTCTCTCCTGTACGTTTTTGCTTTCTTCTCTACCATTTTCTCCCTTCTCTTTTCTTTCTCCATCTCTGCCCCAAATTCTTTTATGCTCTTTTGACACCCACCCCTCATTCTTTTGGCGCTCGCTGCTCTGAAAAGATTTCGTCTCTCCCCTAGAGTCCTTCTCATTTCTCATTCAGGGGGGACTCTTTCAATCCCTGTGCAGGAACAAATGAAAAGGGGGATTCATTCTGCTTCTGAGTGCATGTCAGCTGTCTGCTCGTATCAGTTCTCTCCCCATTCTTCTCTCTCACCCCAGGTACTGTGCTTTTAGAAAGTATCCTGCTGCTTTTCTAAATGCTTTCGGCAGGGTAGAATCTGTGCTTGGGAGATTTTTATGCTTGTTGATGCTAGCAAAGAAGGTGCAGCTATTTATTTGACATCAGTTATTTAAGCAAAAAAAGGAACAGGATGGTACAATATCTGGGCAAACATTCTCGGATTCTTCTCAAGCTGAATTTAGGGCCCCTAATTCTAGTTTTGTTCCTTCTTGTTGAGAAGGGGCTCTCTCTGCTCTCCTCACAGGCATGCTTGCCTACTTGATGTTCTGGAATTGATGGGCAGGTCTGTCCCTTTGTGTGAGATCTGTTCCTTCTGGCTTTGCCTTCGCAGGTAGGCACAGCGTAACCACCAAGATCAGTGATTCTACATCAAACCCGAATTACTGTATTTTTGATATGGACGGCTGCGAGAATTCAGTCTCATCTGTTACTTCAATTAGGAGGAGACCCAGATGAGGGAGCCCTGTGTCTCAGGAAAACGGTGGTTCACAGGCTCTTGGGGAGAAATAGGATTTCTTCAAGCCATAAGGGACCTTATCCCCATTCACAAGCCTTCTTCAACCAAACCCTTCTTCAGCAGCTGGATCTACATGGACATTCTTGGTGCATGGCTCTAGGGAAAGCACTTTTTTTTTTACACTTTTCTCTTTTTTTTTTTGTCTCTTCCTGCATTCTCCCTTTAGCAGGGACGTACTTTCATATATATTCTCAGTCAATGTTTAGCTCTATTCTTCGGTTTAGGTGTTTGGAGGCTGTTAGGATAGCAATGACTTGTTTCCCCATGTAGGAACTTCACAACCTCCAACTGCTTCTCCAGCACTAGTTTGGGAATTAAGCTCATCAGGCTCCACCAGCTGCTTCTCTGCTTGAAATGCCACAGGGGTTCCTCATCAGAGGTTGCTTGACAAAATGCCGCAGCACTTTGTGCAAGGCAAAGATCAGTTGGATACAGGTGTACAAACATGCTCTAACCTACTGCCTTCCTCGCTGCTGCTGCTGCGTCGTGCTCCCCGGAGCCTTTCTTCTCTTGGAATTCTCTGTGTGTGTTCGTGGTAGCGCTCTATGTGAGCGGTTTGTGATAATTTATTCCACACTGGTAAATTGTAATCTTCCTTGCACAATCTACATTGTAGCTTCCTAAGCAAAGCATCATTCTCCAAAATACTTTAATTGGGATAAATTGATAAATTTGAGCTTTACTCAGAAAGCAAAACAATGTAGCAAAGTTTCCAAAGGATGGCAACGACACTTCCTCTTCTCTGCAAGAGGGAAGATGGTCCTCCTCTTCCAGGAGACATGAGATTTCAAAGGAAGGAAGTTGCAGTGTTTGAAGAGGAGAGCGAGTGCACATCTTGGGAAGCAATTCTCTGCGACAAGGACTATTTCAGAAGAGGAGGTTAATGGGTGTAAAAGTAATAGCCTTTAGCTGTATCGATACCTGAAGTATTGTGTTGAAAATGCAAATGCTAGATTTTTAGTGAATGTTTTTACTGGTGGTAATGCGAGATACTCAGTGTTATGGATGTTCCAGCTTCTGAGTCATTTGGCCCAATTCATACTGACTTTGAATAAGAGAAAGCAATAGACTTCAAGTTCAGGCCACACACAGCCCTTGCTTCTAGCTTTTTAAAATGTCCCAACTAAAAATACTGTTAGTCTATCTCCATATAGCACAGTTTCCACCCGTCATTTTCAGCAAATGCATTTGTATTCGGGGTATTCTGCATTTTGTAACTTTGTATGTTTAGTCAGTGTGGCTGATTCTGATTTCACAACTGTAAACTGGAATCTGTTTCAATGATTTAAATTGATTTAAACTCCAGTGTTTTAAAGGGAGTGATTCTGGTGAATCAGAACCCGATTTCAATTTCGTGTTCATGCCTTACAAAACCTGGCTTGATTTTTATCTGTTGTATGTCTGTACACTGTATTTAGCATTGTGAGTATAGAGATGTCCCTGTTGAGTATGTGGAGATTCTTAGTTTTTCTAAAAAGGTACACATTTGCCATTTAATAAAACACAAAATGTCTGAAATGTTTTGTTAGGGAAAGGCATATGGTCCGTACCACTGTGTCTTCTGAAAGCTGGGTTCCTGGAGTTCCTTGGGAGATTTTCTTTTTAAAGTTCTTTTCCGAATTCAAAGCACACCAAATTTAGCATCCTGTCTCATAAACCTTACCATACGCTTAAGAGAGTTGTAGTGCTTATGTGAAAGGCTGCGTTTGTGACAAATCTGAGTTTGTCTCCCTGATTTCCTTTGAGTTCTGAATTGCTCGGCTGTTTGTCCTAATTATATCCTTAAAACAGAAGGTATCGGGGAAATCGGGAACACGCTCCCAGCCGTGGAAGCAACACTTTCACCAGAGATTCTGGTTTGTCTCAAAATTTAAGCTAAACTGACACAAGAGACTTTTTTCCCCGCTGCGTTTTGCTGTCCCTAAACTATCAATAATTTAGGATGCATGTACTGCAAAGCGCCTCGGTTTTGTGGTTTGTGCTGTCTGTTGATGTCTCTGTGCTGATGTCTGTCTCGTGTGCATACGTAACTTGGCTTGATATATACTCGCTTTGTTTATCCATGTTGTCATGTCCCTTATAGATACTCTTGGTGACAGATGCATGCTGCAGTTGGATTTGGTCATGTCTCTCTGTAGAATAGTGTGTGTGGAGTTGCCTGGATAGCCTTCCAGCGCTCGGTTGGTTTTTTTCCCCCTTCACTCTCCTTACTTAACCCAGGACTTACTCTGTGTGTGTATGTATGCACAAAAATAGCCCAGCAGAGACTCTGCTCATTTCTGTCTTCCTTTCTGTATCTACTTCTCTTTTGGTCTAAATAGAGCTTTTCAGAATAAGTTTTGTTGCATCAGTACAGCTGTTGTGGAAGCAGAAGCTATTGAAGAAGCTTTTAAAAGCAGAAGGTGTGTGCAGTGAGTGTGTATTCTTGGGTTGGTACTCAAAAGTACTCAGTGTTGCTCCTTTTGGAACCCGCTATAAGGAAGTTGCTATTTAAAAATCTCCTCCTTTCAGTGTTGTTACATGAGGTTTCTGTGTGTCTCGCCTCACTATGTGCTGACGGGCTCTGCTCCTGACTCCTGGTTCACATACCTAAGACGAAAGAAGAGGTTCCTCAGGGTCAGTCACCCACCTGCTGGAAGCTGTAGCAGGTACCACTGCAAGGAGCACACTGGTTTCTTGAGGACTCTCTCAAATGTGTTTTACTGAAGATCAACTATATTTTGACTGCCTTCTCCAGGTTTAAATTGGTGGACTTGAAAAGCTTTTGATCCATTCGGATCCACCTTCTGACAATGGTGTGGGATTAGAAAGTTTTGTTCTTAGGGTCCCAAAACTGGCTGAAAGGTAGACTCGGCCTCCCCACCACGCTGGTCACATCAGTGGGCAACTGAGGCAGGTTGGGCTCTGCTGCTCTATGCGACAGCATCTCCTGACCAATGTTCCTCAGTGCGTGGCCCACAGAAAGCCCCCCACCACTGCAGGTAGTTTGCATTCCTGCGAGAGGGAGGCCTTGGCCAGAGAGGATTTTCAGAGATGTAGTGGAATTGTGAAGCTGTTGTTACATATCCATTCACTGGGTCTGAATAAGCCAAGTGAAAGCTGCATTTTGAGGCATTTTGAGCCTACCATTTGTGACAAATAAATGTATGAAAATGGGCAATCTTTATGAATGGCAGTGGTCCTTCTGTAGAACATGACTGTATGAGGAGAAAATGAACATCTTTATTCTATCAGCTCTGGGAAAAGAAGGACTAAGGGTCATTAAAGGTTGTTCTGACAAGGACTGCGAAGACTGTGTTTCCCAACTTTTAATTTTTCCTGGGAGAGACAGAGACAGTCCTAGTGGCTAAAGCCTGGGCTGGGATCAGGTTTGATTCCTCTTTCTGACTGTGTCATTTAACTCTGTTTCTTTTTGTGTAATATGGGAATAACATCACTGGGGTCTCGAGCAGTTTGAAATGCTTGGGTGGAATGATCTGAAAAACTGCAAACTATTTGTTACGTACGGACTCAAATCCCAACTCCAGGTCTGCTTATGTCCTCAGCCAAGTTAGCAGCTCCAATCCTTCTGTTTCTCGTGAGCTGAGACAAGATACCCTGACATTTAAAAAATCTTGGATCAGGATTTCTCCCCAGCTTGGAGAATTGGCTCTTCCTTTACTTATTTTTCTCTCCTAAGAAGACTAGGAAGCATGTCTGAAATTAAGTGATTATCCTATTTTTGCTCCTTAACTTTAATTTTAAAATGGGCTATTTTTAAGCTATTAAATCTTATGCCAGACACCCAAATTGCGGTTAAGAAAGGAGGTGAATGTGTCTGGCATTTTCCAGCACACGCATGGCCATATCTAACCTAAAATGAGAGCCGCCAGTCCTGAGAGGCGGTGGGGAGATGTCGGCAAGCAGCGGGAAGCGTGTCTGAGCCCAGCAGCCTGTGTCAGGTCTCCGGAGGTCAGACCACAGCGCCTTTTGTGCGTTTGTATTTCTCCACCCTCCCCTCCCTTTTCTTTCTCCCTCTCCATGTGTATTCTGTCTCCTCCTCCTCCTCCCGTGCGTGTGTCTTTCTTTGCATCCACTCTTCTCCCTCCCCTCCTCTGGATCGATTGCTGGCTGAGGAGACCTCCAAAGGGCTGGGCACTTGGTGGGATCGTCCTTGTTCCTCCTGCGTTTGCCGAGTCAAGGGTATCTCTTCGCAGGCTTGGAGAGATGCTGTTACTCCTGGTGATGTGATTGCATAGCAACACAGCAGCGCGGGGCGGTGGAGGAGGAGAGGCAGGGAGCCTGCCGACAGCAGCGCTCAGCCTCAGCATGCATCCCTGTCACAGGGACTCCTTTGCTGATTCACAGAGGCAGCCCCCGTCCCTGCTCCCGAAGCCCAGCGGCCGCTGCCCCCGCGTCTCAGACCTGGTGGACTCGGAAGGTAGGCCATGACAAAATTTGTTTCCCACTCAGATCCTGGCTGGGCTGGAAAAGGGGGAAAATGTCAACGGATTGTTAACCTCGGAAATACGCTCTTTGGGCGTGTGTGCATGTGTACATCCCTTCACAGTAACACTGTCCATCTATGCGTGGGTGAGGAAACTTGCGGAGAAGAAAAGAAGGGTGCTGGGGGGACAGAGTGGGAGCAAGAGAGGTGGCCAAGACCGTTTCCACAAGGGAGAAGCTGGGAACCAGTAAGTGATGCGGATTCCCAAGGCAAACAATAGTAGCCAGCATCCCGATTCCACCGGCTTTGATTCTTTGCACAGTGGAGGCTTATTTACCCTGGCAGTGCTTTCGCCTGAGCTGAAGGACTGCTCCGGGCAGGGTGCATGGTGGCCTTCTAGCATCCTCCTGGGAGGATTAGACAGCAGGGCAAGGCAGGGACCCAAATATTTCTCGAGTAGTAAGCTGGGATCAGACTCTAGTCCCAGCTCAGCCCTTTTCATTCACTACCTTGCCCAGTCCAGCTTTGCTCCTTTATGTGCCTGCCCTCCCCTCCCCCAGCTTCTCCCCAATCCCTTTCACTCATCCCTTCTCCTCCTCCTCTCTCAAGGCCTTATATTGCCACCGCTGACCTTCCCTTGATGCGGGCAGCCCTGACCGGCTGCAGAACCACCCTCCCGCAGGAGGCACGGGACCTTTCCTGCTCCCCAGGGCTCAGCACTCCCCGTGCCAGACAGGGCAGCCTGGGCAATGGTTCACCATGATTTAGTGCCACTTTGCCCAACAGATTATTACCAGTCCCTAGTCCAGCCTGTTCCCTTCGGTCTTCCCTCCGGCACAGCATCGCAGGCGTAGAGCTCCGCTGGTGGAATTGCCAGCATCCTATTCATGGGGTCTCAATGCTGAGGTTGCCTGTGTGCAGTGACAGGGGTGTGGAGCAATTTCTCCCAGACTTTTAAACACCATGCTGTCTGCGGGAGAAACCAATGTTTGTTTGGGTTTTGGCTTTTAGCGTTGAAAAAAACCTCTAGTCAAATCTTTGTTAGTCTGTGTTTTACCTGTGCCATTATCTGAGGTCCTTCACACCTTCTCTCCTGCTGCTGCTCACCGATCTCTCTGGAGCCGTGAGAGTTCTTGCTTGATTATTCTCTTTAATGGCCTTTATAGACCGACCATAGTACCCTACAGCAACGCCCTGTGCGAAGTCCCAGCTACAAGGCTCAGTCGTGCCGGGAGGGTTTCCGTTTTTCTGGCAGCCGTGTGTAGCGCATGTGCCTGCCGTGGCTCTGGTGCCATCTCGCATCCTCCCCTGCCAGTTCCCCATGCTGAAAGCTGCTTTCTCTGCTACTGCAGGAACTGGCCCGGCAGGGCTCCGGTGACAACAAGCGTGTGATGGCACTCCAGAAAGGGACCAGGCTATAGACATGCAATTTCAAACTATCTTGTTCTGCAGCACTGTGCCCAGGAACGTGGGTGCCTGGAGTGCTGGGATGGGAAGGCGTTGGAGTAGGCGCTGTGATGTGATGCTGTGTTCAGGTCCTCTTTGTTATCTGCAGAAATTAAGATAGGGTCCATCTGTCTCTGGATTAATACCTGAGACAGATCAATCCCACTTCCTAAAACTGGTCAGGACTGTAACCATGAGTGGGGTTGCTCAGGTTGGAGTGACTCTTTTCAAACCTAAAAAAAGTGAGATAGGGAAGGGATTAAATGATTGGTTTCAAACAAAAGCCCTGAGTTCTGGAGACATATGGTGAATTTCTGATTCTGACACAATTTGAGAAACATATTCAAGACCTCCACTTTAGGCTGGATGCCTATGATAAAAGCATAAAAGAGAAATTCTGAGTCTCATGAAACAAGACATACTGACCAGAGAGAACTCAGTCTTCAAAACCCCCTCATTTTCACAGGTGTATAAAGATGAAACCGAGCTTTTCAGAATTGAGCTAAAATAGCTCCATCCCATTTTCCTTTGCTGTTTCCTTTAGCATTAGAATAAAGTTGCTCTGATACATCTCAGGAAAGGAAAGGAAATGGGACTTCATGTGGCCAGAGAACCCTGTGTTTTGACTGGCAGTTTATTATAAAGATAAGCTTGATGGGGGCAAGGCTTCTTCAGTGCAGAGACACAGATATTAGTTTGACACCAAGAATAAGAAACAAAGAGTCAAGGAAGCCAAAAGTTAGCACAGCCCTACCTTGGCCATCGCTGTGTGGTGGGTGTGCTCTTCCCACTGCTGCTGGTCAGTTATATAGTATGGCAAACGGGTGATGTGTTTTTCATGATGCAGCAACGCTCGTTTCCTGCCTCTAACAGCAGGGAAGGGACAGCTCAGGTTCTTAGAGGAGAAAGACAAAGACAAGACTCAGGATTTTTAGTGGGTTTAAGTAGGCTGGTTTCAGAGCTACAGGACACAACCAAATCTCTGAAGAACTGGGTTGAATTTTTATGGTTGGTGCAACCTTCTTTCCATCATTAGGCAAGTTATTGCCGCCCCTCCCCCGCTATCCCTTTTGGAAGGCTGGAGGATGTTTGCTGTTTCCCCCGCTCCTTTTGTCTGTCAGGTCTATCAGGCAGCAACTTCTGTGTCCAGCACGGCAGGGCTGTGTGTTTACAGCTGGGTCCTTGAGGTGCTCGGGTAATTACTGCTAGTACTTGTCTAATCGAAAGAGGAGGAGAAGAGATGGGAAGAATTCCCAGACAAAGTGAGTTTTGGAGAGAGCAGCTTAAAACCCAGCTGGGAGTCTGAAACGGCGTATGAAAGAAATTTAGATTTTGATCTTCCTAAATAAATTTCCATAAGTTATTTTTAAGCAGGGAGAAGAGCAGCCAGTTCTCCACTGGCTGGTGAGCTGGGGGCATCATTGTCCCAGTTTCCTGGTGCAAGACTAAATGGTTAAATTTTTCAGCTTGAGTTTTTGTGTGCATATGTGCATTTTTTTGCTTGGAAAAATGGAGAGCGAGTGAGCTAGCGGAAGAGATGCTGCTGCTTTATTAGGACCAGTGGCACCTATTTATGCATTAAACTAAAATAATGTTTTGGTTATGAGCTCAAAGTCTAAGTGGTCATTTAAGAATGCAGCTCATTAGATGCCAGAGTGCCCCACTTCACCCACCCTCAGTGAATAAGGCATCTTCTGTGCCACTTGCTCACTATCAGACACAGCAAAGATTTTATGTTACTTCTTAAGGACAGCTGCTTAATTGAAGGACCCTTCATTCTAATTAGTGAAGGGGACCAGGTACTTAGGTGGAGGTGCAGCGCGAAGCCCAGCTGCAGCTTTGGCATCTGGGTTTTTTAGCCCTTGGATGACGGGGTTGTAAATGCCCACTCATGGGGAAGACTGCTCATAGTCCTTTTCCCCGGTCCTTGCAAGTGAGAACCCGGAGACTGTTGGGGTGATTTTTTATCTTTTATTTTTATGGAGTTTGTTTGGGTATCTATTCCTGGTTTGCAAAGAGATGGAGACTAAGGGCCTGTGCTCTAAGAGGGAGTTGTGTGGTTTGTACACTTGGTCCCAGTGGGACAAAGACTTGTCTTCCTTCTCTCTCACCAAACCTTGACCTGGTGGGGTCTTGGGAAGTAGGTCTGCTGGTCCTCGATCTCAGGCTTAAACTATTTACTTACACATGCAGAAAACAATTTTTGCTGGAACAGGATGTGCTGTTGCACTGTCGAGGGAGTCCTGCTGTCTGCCAGTTTGGGAATGCTCCCTTTGTCAGCATCCACATGGGAGCTGAACTTTGAAATATCCACAAGCCTCCCACCTTTCCCCTTAAAGGACACTGAGCACGCTGAGCTAAAATGTTATTACTTCCCTTGAACAGTAAGTTAAACAACAACAAAGCCATTAACATTTCCAGCAGCAGGGAATGTGTTTGTATTTCCATTCCACTCATGGGATAAAGGCTGAGCTGCCTTGCCTCAAAATGTTGCCATATTTTTTTCCTTATAGGCCAAGATCTGAAGTGGAAAGTTTCAGCCCGGAAAGAACGTTTTGGAGGAAATTAGCAATTCAAAGCACGAGCCTTGTGATTGAGAGACCTCTTGACCTATATGCTGTATTTGCTGCTGTTATATGTGGTAGAGAGCCGGAAAGTCAACATCTGACATTGAACTCTAGCTTCCGCGGCAGGTCCCTGATCCTGGGGGTTACCTTTAGCGATGCAGGTCAGCTGCAGTGCGGATTCCCTTGATGCTTGGGAGAGTCTGGATCTGGGTTTGTGTCAGGTGGATTTTAAACAAAGGCAGCAAACCGGCAGAAATGCACTGTGCAGCCTGTGCGCTGGTGGCAAGCTGTCATCTTACCGTTGCCTGGGATGGAGAAGAGATGGTGCAGGAGATGGGGCATAGCCTGTGCACCAGAGCGCTGCCTCTCGGGCTGCTGCTGCTGCAACGGGTCTGTAAGTAGGAGGAGTGCAGAGATGACTGAGCGGAGCGGTAAGTTGTGTGGCAGAGCTGAAGCAGAACTGGTTGAGCAAAGGCCATTCCAGCTGCCTTTGTCAGAGTGCCTGGAAAGCAGCACGGTGAGCCAGGCTCTCCAGTGCTGACTTTGTAACAGGTACAGCTCATGTAGGAAGAGGAAAAAGGCAACTACTTTGTTTAGAATACACCCTAGTGCCCAAGCACTCAACTGTTGGAATGTAACATCAAGATTTGTGGCTTTCTTATTTTTCAACTAGAGGATCACCTTGGTCTCCAACTGGGCTGAACAGTTGTGGCTTGGTTACTGAAGTGTTTGGAAGCTGTAACACAGCACTGTGAAACCTCTAATGCTTTGTTTCTTAAGGCGTACTAAGAGCAGAGGCAAGTGTTGGGTCCTTTTCATGTGGTAGGATGCAAAACGGCATCATGTAATGAGGTTGTACCTGATCCTTCTGAGGAAGGGTCTGATCACCTTTGGGTCTGGAGTGGGGACCTCCAGCAGAGACCAGATAAGAGACACCGGTGGGAAAGGTTTCACTCCTTGCTTTCTCCACTGTATGGGTGCAGTGCCCCAGTGCCTGCTCCACGGTGACTGTAAGACTGCTTCTTGCAATGTCCTCCTGTGGAAATTCTCACCTGCTTCTGCTCACGTGGGCTTTGATATTTTTCCTGCTTGCACAGAAATGTGCCCAGGGGGTCAACGTCATTTTAAATCTCGTTGTACTGCCTGCCCACATTGCTCCTCGAGTCCTCCAAAGGAGGATCTTTCAATTCCTTTTCAAGTAGAGGCTTGTAGTAGACTGCAGGGATGGTAGTTTTAGTTGCCCAACACTTAAATCTTTTTTGATTGATATTGTCCCTTGGCTGTAGCATGCCAAATCTCCAGTACCAACCTAGAGCTGAGTGCAGAGGGTGAACACTGGTGTGGGAGAGGTGGATCACAGGTTTGGTTCTTGACAGGCATAGGCAGCAGGCAGTAGACATTTAGCCAGGAAGCATCCAGAAAACATCTACTCCACATGCTGCAGTGCCCAGACACAGTGCTGTACTGAAGCACTAAAGTAGAAGTGCAAGAGTTGGAGCTATTTTGCGTGCCACGGCAGAGGAGCAGAGCAGATCAAGAGTATTTCTCCTTCCCTGGTTCTTATAATAGCAGAGAATTTGGCAAGGGATCGCACGTAGCTGTTGGTTTGCTTGCAGTCATGCCTCACCGTCTGGTTGTCTCTATTCCACTGAATGTCCTCCTTTGTGCTGGCTGCTGTGCAGCTGAGTTATTTCCACGTTATCTTGGGTTCTCCACATCTGGGATTTGTCTTTGCTATTGCAGAGTGGCAAAGAGCAGCTGAGCCATTGCCGTCAAACCCGTGATAAGGTTTCTGTGTCAGCAAGGTATTGCACAGGACATTGCTTGAGGTAGTGGCCTTTGCTGGCGCTTGGCTTTCCAGCTCGGTCTTGTTCTTTGACTGCTGCCTTGGACAGGCTTCAGTTCCCTTGTGCTGTGGCTCTGTGTCCTGATGGACCTTGTCATTGCTGAAGGATTTTAGGAGCCTGGCACTCAGGAGGTGAGGCAAGGGCTGTTCTTATTTCCATAATGCTGGCAGGGAGCATGGAGATCCACCACGTCCTACACGTGGATATCTGTAGGATGCAGTTTACCCATCTGGGCTTTATTTTCTCATGGCTTTCTGTAAAGCTGAGATGATGCTGGCAGTGGGATAAATCACTATATAAATCATTATTTTAGCTTATTTAGACTCCAAACAACAAAAAAAGCAGCGTTGTGACCGGAGGTTGCATTTCAGATCTATAGAATAGACAAAGGGCCACTGCTAACTGGCTTTATGGGTCATACAGTTTTAAAACCAGAATAAAAAAGGGAATTTTATATGAGTAAAAACTCATAAAAAGGTAGCTGATGGTGTGAGATGCACGTATGGGGGACTGAGGCTCTAGGCAATTTTCCTTCTGAACATAAAAGGAAAAAATAATATGTTTGAAAATATTGTCTGCTACGGGGATATGTCTATTATGTCTAAATATAAGTGGTCATGACAGTGAGATCCTCTCTCCCCTCCTCCTTTAAACCCCGGGCATCTCCTGTAGTTCAAGAAACCCAACCCTTGTTAAAAATGCAACATAATCTGTGGGACTCGCTAACACAGGATAGCATTACAGCAAATTGTATAACTAGATGCAAAAAAGAGTTGGACATTTAGATGAAAAAAGATTGCAACATTAGTACAAATATTTAAAAAAAAACAAAAACAAAAACAACCTCCTTTTAGACTTCAGCTTTTGTGAGGGTAGCACAGTAGTCAGCTCCATGAGGAGGTGCAAGCTGACCCAGGGACTCTCACGCTGCTTTTCAGGTGGTCGTGCCCAGACTTGTCTCCATCCCCATGAACATCGGTTCTGATGCAGCCCCTGGTGATGCAAGAATGGCCCTATGTCCTCCCACGATGTCCTGAGTGGCACGCCACAGGCCAGGCGCAGCACAGCAGCACTGCTCACCCGCTGTCTCAGGTAAGAGCTGGGTCTGGGAGCCTTTCTCATGGCGGCTTTTTGCAGTGGTTGCAAACGTCTGTGGAGCAAACTGGGACCTCTGCTCCTGGCGGCAGGGAAAGCTGTTAGCTCCAGCCCCCCGTCGGCTTGCACTTAATGAGAGCGTTAGCGCTCCTCGAGCGTTTTGGCTGCAAAGTGCTTCCCAAAGTAGAGCAAGAGAGGCAACCTGCAGAGCTGGATTTCAAGCTTCCTTCAAAATAAAGAGCAAGAGGCCACTGTTAACAGCTCTTGTGTATTTGGTCGGGTCTACTTTTTTCCTGGAAACTTAGAAGAATGTCAGCTTTTGCTGAAAATGTATGTTTCTAACCTTCCTGGTTGCAGAGAAGAGCTTGGAAATAAGCCCCTGGCGAATGCTGTAAGGCAGAGGAGGAGTCCGACCTCTTTCTAGTCTCGTTATCTTGTGGAACAGAGAGTGGGTGCTCACGCTCCTGGTCTCCCTCCTCCTTCCCCCAGGGTCTCTGAGCGGGCAGGCCAGGCTCCTCACCAAAGCCGGGCAGAGAGGTGAAGGTCTCTGGGACCCGTGGGTAAACGGCAGGGCAGAGTGGAGGAGGACAGAAAGGTGTCCTGGAAACTGTCTGCAAAGCTGCCTGTGCTCTGCACCAAGCTGTCACAAGCTGGTTTTAGCACCTTGTGCTGGGTCACCCAGACAGCAAGGCTGGGGAAGCGCTGCCTCTGCTAGAGCATGGCTTCCCCTTTGCTGCCTGTAGCTCTTGGCCCCATGGTACCTCTCACCTGACAAGAGACTGATGTATGGTGCTGAAGTTTTCCTTGGGCGCTGGCAGTGTTGTTCCCAGGATGAATCAGGTCTCTGGCTCTGCCTTTTCCTCTTTCATAATTCTTCAGACATGAAGAGCAAAGGCTGAGCTTGGGGCTCCTCCCTGCCGTGGCTTGCCATCAGCCCAGACCAGCCTGTCCCAGAGCCGGGGTCTGCAGCAGGAAGGCAGAGCTGTCTCTGGAGTGGCTCCAGCATTCAAGGATGGGGCTTGTGGCTGGGGCAGGCTTTTGGTAGCCGAGTCAGGGCTTTTTGGCCCTGGGGTTGGCTGTTACGTAGCTGCTACCGGGCCAGCGCATGGGTGGTTAATGAACAGCCCAGCAGAAGAAGTGAGGAGGGAGAGGGATAAAACAAGATGAGCAAGCAAATGCCCTCCTGAGCTGCCTGAGCAGTCCAAGCCTCTACGAGGGGCTCAGAGCCCTGTGGGGTTTGCTGGGAGAGGGGAGGGGAGCTGAGGCAGGACACCCTGTTGGACCCACCACCACTGAGCTGCAAGACGGCATACAGGGAGCACGCAAACATGCTCCGGTCATATCCACCACAGGTTTCCCCCAGTCCCTGCCTGAGCCTGGCTTTCTGCTGTGTGGGCATCAGTGTGCTGGGTGCCACGCACCAGCTGGCTGCTGGCTCCTGCAACGTTAATGACAGCCCACCTCGTTCACAGGGTCCACCATGCCCTCCTTCTCACAGGTGTAGGTGTTGCCACCTTCCTCTCTTGTCCTTGCTTGTCCTGAAAGCTCCCAGCAGGCTGCAGACAACCCGTCCTGAGTTGTGCCCTGGCCTTGCTGAAGCCTCCTCCTCCAGTCTGGGAGCTGGTCCCACATCTGTCCGCCCTAGGGGGGCGGTGGGGAGAGGAGGTTGGCTGTGTTGGTCCCACAGGGAGAGACAGCAGTGGTCAGATGTGCGGGCAGGGAAGGAGGGGAAGAGAGGGAGAGATACAGGGAGCTTTTCATTCCCTCCCTGTAGGTGGAGGAGAGCATGGAAACAATGCTGGGTGGCGGGACTGTGGGGGGCACAAGGAGCCAGCCCAGAGCCTTCTGGCAAAAACAAACTATTTGCACCCAGTCCAGGCAGGCAGGAACATCTGTGCTGGCACCCTGCACTGCCCGGGGCATGTGGGGGGCAAGGAGGGCACCTTTGGCTTCTTGGGGGTTAGGTCTCAAGGACCTGACTACCTTCTGATGAAAGCCAAAGCTTGCTGGGACCACTCCCTGGGTAAATCTCTTCCCTGACAAACACCTCTGTCTGCCCTGCATATGCTCCTGCATCTGAGGGCAAGGTCTCTGCTGGTCACTCCATCCCAGCCCACCACCGCCTTTGCCATGCCATTGCAGAGACGGATCTTCCCCAGTACCCGAAGCAATCCCTCTGGGCACAGCCAACATCCCTCAAGGGGCTTTCCCTCGCCAGGGTGCCCTGCAGATCTCTGCCCACTTTGTGCTTTGTGGGTAGCCATGATGGTCCAACAGGGGTTAAGGCAGGTTGGAGGCTGCTGGAATGCCACCGGACAAAGCTGGGATTGAGTCTGGCTGCAAGGCACTGCCGCCCCCCTCCAGATTCCTGGGGGGTCAGTGCTCAAGGCGGCCCCGCTCTGCTGAGCACACGGCATTTGCCCGCTTCCCTGCCGGGTGCTGCCTGGCGGCACCCGGAGGGGTGGGAGGCGATGCCGGCTCCTCCGGTGAAGCTGAGCAGCCCTGCGGCGGATCTGTGGCGAAGCACAGGTAGATGCGCTCGCCAGAGCCTGCGTGAGTGTTCTGCGCCTGAAAATAAAGCCGTGGAGGGGGAATGCGGATCCAGGCTGCTGCTGCTGCTGGGGCTCTGGGGAATGGATGCTTAGGGGATGCTCAGAGGGAAAGCATTGCTTTTTCCCCTCTGCTCGCTTGCAGGGGTTTTGTCCTAGGGGAGCAGATGTTCAGCACCTGGCCCCTGCTTGGCCACTGTCACTGGGTCATCTACTGGGCATGGTTTGTGTGTCGCAGGCTTGGTAGGCTTTTAACTTCTTAAACAAGTCTGGAAGGATTGTATTGTCTGCTAAGATGTGCTGCAGTTGCCCTTGCACCCAGGTAGAGCTGATCCCCTCCTTTGGTATCCCCCGGGGTAGAGGGGAGGGATGGAGTGTTCCCTGGCAGCGCTGTGGGGCTAACCTACTTCAGCATCATGAGGATGTGCACATGCAGAATATTGATTTTTCTATGTGCGAGCAGCAGTTTTAGCTTTAGTGGTTTATTATTCATGGCCCCAAGATTCCTGTGAATTCTGTGGGTGATGTTTTTTTCTGTTTTCTTGATGCTCCTGGAGTGGCAGGATGGGGAGGCAGAGAGCAGCCTGGTGTTAGATGCTTTTAGATGATGGAAACTTAACACCAGTCTCGGTGACCATTTGATTTCTCTCTGAGAAATGGCATGGAGGGGATATTGTTTCAGGTGTGCAGCCAAATTCCTTGCCTGGTGGTTTCCTCCTGCCTGTTGTTCTCCTTGGCTTGGCTGGATCTGTCCCCCAGACACCTCCAGGAGCCCTGGACAGGACAAATGACAAGTATCTGCACATTCCCCTCGGAAGAGCTACTGCTTTCCCCCAGAGGTGGCTGCCCTTCTTTGGCAAAGGGGTGCCTGTTGTATGCGCTGTTTAGAAAGTGCTAATGCAGTTAATTATGGTTGATTAATCACCTGGGGATAATTATCACAAATGAGCTCTAATATCAAAGTAAGATTAGATCGAAATGCTGCCGTTTCCCCAACAAAGCGCATCAACGTCTCACTTGTGGAAATGCAATGTGTCCCTGTGTTTTGCACAACAAACTATGTTTTTCAGAGAGGAAATCCCCTCTCACTCACTGAGTCCTGTGTGAGATGCTCCCAGTCCTGCTGGTGTGTGTTGCTGTCGCCAGCAAGTGCAACGATGTCTTCGCTGCCATCACGAGCAGGAGCATGATACAGTGCTAAAGGCTAAGGAGAGGATTCCTTCCCCCACCCACCAAGGATTTGTTGTCCGGGGATCAGGACCTGTTTTTTCAGGCTGAGTGGCACAGTGCAAAGTGTGCTTCCTTCATATGGCTGGGTTAGGGTTTGCTGTCATCTGCTCCACGGCCTCTCAGAGCATCCTTCCCACCACTGCTTGTTCTGGAGAGGCGCGGAGGAGAAGCAGCATCTGTGGAGAAGCAGCATCTCAGATTTGCTGTGCAGGCAGGGAATATCCTTGTGCTTCTGTAGAGGAGCAGGTGGCAGCTCCCGGTACTGCGGATGGTGTAAAGGGATTGGCAGGTTCCCTTGGTCCTTAGGAACAACAGGACCCACAGTGCTCGCCTTTTCTCGAGGCACAGCAGCTCTGTATGGTGTGGAAAGAAATCGCCGTTACCTCTGCAGGGGTTGAGACACACACAGGCCAGCTCTGATTTAACACCTAGCAGTGAGATAAGTTCATTGCTGCACAACTGAGGAGCACAGAGCTCCTGCAGAACAGGAGAGGTGCAGCAAAGCCCTTCCGTCAACCTTTGCTCTTTGCGCTGCTGGAGCTGGCACTGCATCCTTCCTCCAGGCATGGCCACGAGCTTCCCTGGAGCTGCTAACAGACCCCTCCGGGAGCAGGGCAGACCCCTTGCAAGTTGAAAAGCCAGGCAGGGTCAGGACAGAGGGGCGTAGGTGTCCCCAGGCAAGTGCCGTAAGCACCAGGCAGCGATCTCTGGATGCAGCGTGGTTCTATTTCTGCCCAGGTTGAAGCCTCGCAGGATGGTGCAGGACCTTTGTGTGTAAACTCCCGGGCTCCGAGTGGTGCTGCCGGGCCCCAGGCCCCTCTGGAGATGAATCTTTGCTGGAACGAGATCAAAAAGAAATCCCACAGCCTTCGGTAAGAGCCCCTGCCTGGAGCAAGCTCTGGGGCTGGGCTGGCCTTCCAGCCTTGCCTGCAACATGTGCTTGTCAGGAGGCTTTTGAGCTTGTTTGCTTGATGAGCCACATGGATTCATGGTGACCTTGGCTCAGTTTCCCCTCTTGTCCACAGACCTCGAAGTCTTTCTCCCTACGCTGAAAAGCATCCCCTCCATTTCCATCCATCCCGTCCTCCTCCCTCTCCCCTCCTTGCTTTCTGCTGCTTTCTCCATCCCCTGCCGCTGCTGTCTCTGCAGCTTGTCTCTTTTTGCCCCATGGCCTTGCCGCCACCTCCTCTGCGCTTGTCCCTTTGCTGGGAGCCCTCTCCACCGCGCGGGGGGAACATGCCTTCCAGACTGTCAGAGGTTGCAGCTCCACAGCCAGCATGACGGAGAGCTTAACTGGGGCGTGTTAATTGTCTCTTGCCTTAATGCAAGGCTCCTGGAAGCTGCCCAGTCATGTAAATGCCAAGCCAAGCACCCCGTGCTAGCCAGCGCACAGCCCCGGGCCACAGGCAAACGCAGAGCAACTCTGTCCTCTGCTCTGGGCTCCAGGGTGATGAAGAGCCCCAGAGTTCCCTCTCCTCAACACCTCCGTGCTTCACCCCACCTGGCGGTGCAGCGCCTGTGCTGGCTGAGGGTCATGCTGTCAGTCACTGGTGGGGTCCTATGGGTGGCCCGGGGTCACCATCCCAGCCGCGGTGCTGTGCCTCCCCTCCCCGGGGAGCCTGCACCTCTCCTGTCTGTCTGACCACCATCCTGCTGTCCTCACTCTCCTACCAGGGCTCGGCTGGAGGCCTTTTCCGACCACAGTGGGAAGCTGCAGGTGCCTCTCCAGGAGATCATAGACTGGCTCGGGCAGAAGGATGAGGAGCTCTCGGCACAGCTGCCCCTACGGGGCGATGTCCTCCTGGTGCAGCAGGAAAAGGAGACGCACGCGGTACGTTCCCTCATGCTTCCCCTGCCGCCGTTCACTGCTAAGATGAGCTGCAGGTGGGCAGTTCTACCTGGGACCACTGCCTTGTGTCATTGCCCGTGCCCACAGCCTATGACTGCACCAGTCCTTGCCTGTCTCCATCTCTGTTTCCCGTGTGAAGGCAGAGCCCCAGTCCCGTAGCAAACACCCATGGCATGCGATAGGTGGAGCCCATCTGGGTTTAGGCAATAAATCTGCATTACAGCCTCAAGTCATCTGCAGGTGCTGCAGCTGGCAGTGGGTGCCCTCACTTCTCTCCTAGTTTCCTCCTTCTGTCTTACCTCTGCAAAGAGGGAATTGCCTCTCACTGGCCTCTGCTTTTGGGATCCTGGGGCCTGAGGAGGTAGGTTGGTCTAAAGGTGAGCTGGTGGTTGGGACATGAGTGATTCCTGCAGTAGCACATCACCATCGTATCTGAAACTGGGATAAACCCAGACAGATCAGAGTTTCCAGATTCCCAATCAGAGCATTTCCTCCTCACTGCCTGTGGCTGTTGGCCTTTAGTTGTTTTTAACCTTGAAAATAAAACTAAACTGTTGCTATCCCTCATCCTCGCTGGAGCTAGCCACTTCCCCGGCACACAAACAGCTGATCCAGCAGACAGTACCAGGGGGGAGCTGCAGTTGGAGGGGAGGAGAGGACATCCTAAACCAGCCCGCCTCCAAAGTCTGCCCTGGCAGATGTCCTGCTTTGGGGCATCCTGCTGTTCCCCCCCCTTGCTCCTCCAGCAGCCGGACCTGTTGTTGAACAGCTGCTGGAAGGACTATTTGCATGACCATGCTCTCACTGCATGAGTGAGGAGTGTCTCCAAGCAGTGCCTGTGAAAGCATCATCAATAAAGCAGTTCCTCTTGCACAGCCCTGGCTCAACACACCCTTCTGGGCTCGCTGTTCCGCCTCCCCCCTCCAGCAAAGCTGCAGTCCAGACCTCTGCAAGAATCACCTTCTTGCAGGTGGTCATTCCATCCACAAACTGCAAAAATATTTCTCTGTTAACTTCTCTCTGTGTCTCCAGTGAGGTTTGGGCCCTGGCGTGAATGAACCACTGCAGCCCTTGGTGAGGGGGCAGCAGGGGCATGATTCTCCAGCTCAGCCTGCTGTCTCATCCCTGTGCTCTGCTCTCCAGGCTTTCATGGAAGAAGTGAAGTCTCGGGGACCATACATTTACTCTGTCCTGGAGTCAGCACAGGCTTTCCTTTCCCAGCATCCATTTGAGGAATTGGAAGAACCAACTTCAGAAAGCAAAGGTCTGTGGAACCCCCCCTTCCTTGTTCTCCCATAGCACAGCACAACTGCCCCGGGGCTGGACCGGAGAGGATGGAGTGGAAGTGGTTGGTGTGGCACAAAGTGGCACATCAGTGCTCTGCCTCGAGCCATGACGCACCAGGCTGTTTCCAATCCTTTGGCCAAAGGTCAGACCGGCTCAGAGTGGTGTTTCTGTCCCAGGTGAAGGCAGAGGCTGCTGGCACAGCCCACGATGGGGTGCATCTCGTGAGGCAGTGTCGGATGTGCTCTGGGATAGGTTTTTAAAGGGCAGCAGGGCCTCTGCCTGTCAGGACAGCCAGAGAGCAGACCAGAGGTCTGTGGGCAGGCTGGAGACCGAGAGGAGCTGGAGCAGAGATGGATACTATTATCACGTGGTTTCCCTCCCTCTTTCCAGTTTTCCCTAGATTTTTAGATCTCCCTTTTCCCTGCCCTCCCTCCATCTCTTGCTGACTCTCCTCTGGGCTGGGCTCTCATTTTTGCTCTCTGTTCCCCTTCTGCTTTGCCTTCACAGATGTGTCTCCCCGGCACCGGATCCAAAACATCAGCCGCTTTGTCTGGAAGCAGGCAAATGTGGCCAGTGAGCTGTGGGAGAAGCTCACGGCCCGGTGTGTGGACCAGCACCGTCACATTGAACGGACACTGGAGCAGCTGCTAGAGGTGAAAGGGGCTATGGAGGAGCTCAGCACGACGCTGGACCAGGCTGAAAGTGTGCGTGAAACCTGGGAACCCATTGGAGACCTCTTCATTGACTCCTTGCCAGAGCACATACAGTCCACCAAGGTACTTCTGGCTCTGAGAAGTCTCCAGCCTTGGCCTCAGAGGTGATGAGATGCTGCTTCCCAGGAGGGCAATGCTGCTCCTCCTCGACTGCTCAGTCCAATGCAGCCTCATTACTTGGGGTCTCGGGGGCCAGGTCCTCCCTCTGACAGCCCCCTAACTTTGTGAGGGTGGATTTAGCCTGCAGTGTCCTGAGCAATTGGCTGTGCTGAGCACCTTGTCATGCCATAGACCTTACACAGGTACAGCGGCTCAGCATAGATGAGCCATTGCCCACGTCCCACTTCTCAAGAGATTTGAGTAATCTCCAGCCTGGCTGGCTTGTTTGGAGTTTTTTTTCCCTGCTAAGATACCTTCTGGGAGATTTAGCCAGCAGTATCTTGCCAGCCACTAGCCCACACTAGCTTGTAGCAGAGGAATCAGGTCCAAGTCCTGACCACTCATCTGCTTCTTTTCCTTCCTCTGCTGCCCTGTCACTGTTCCCCTGGGCATGGGACTCCAGCTGTTCAAAGAGGAGCTCTCCCCCATGAAGGATGGGGTGAAAGTGGTCAATGATCTTGCGCACCAGCTTGCCATCTCAGATGTCCACCTGTCCATGGAGAACTCCCGTACCCTGGAGCAGATCAACACGCGCTGGAAGCAGCTGCAGGTGGGAAGGAGTCAGGACCAAATACTGCAAATAAACTACAGGTGGGAGGATGCTGGGGAAGGGCTGTCACTGCTGAGCTTCAAGGATGATAAAGTAAGGCTTGGCATGGCAGGGATGGTAGAGCTGGTGTTCCTGGAGGAGGAGAGCATCAGTTCAGTGTGAGGAAAGTGGCTGGTAAATCTGTAGAAGTCTTGAGCAGGAAAAGGTAATGGGAGTAACAAAGGATGCTGTCTGAGGAGAATCAGGATCTGATGGGAGGGGTCAGTACCAGCTGTGGCTTTATTGCCTGTGAAAATATGGATACAGGTGAGTTAGAGATGTGGCCTGTGCTGCCTCAGCCTGCGGGAGGAGGTGTAGAGGGCTGAGCAGACTGGGGAATGCAAATACCAAGGCAGGCAAGGAAGGAAGAGGACTTGCATGCTGGGGTGTGTCTGAGTCCATCCACAAGCCTTCCTGAACGGGGTTTCAATCTGAAATGCCTGATGGACTGTCATTGAATTCTTCTGTCCTGTTCTCCAGGCCTCCATAAACGAACGCCTGAAGCAGCTCCAAGATGCCCACCGGGACTTCGGACCAGGCTCCCAGCACTTTCTCTCCTGTACGTGAGTGGGTTCGGCTGGCTTCCCACTGTGAGGCTGCCTCTGCAGAGGGGCTTAGCATGGGCTGTTGCACAGGACAATGGGGTGCAGAGTCCTATTGCTGATCCCAGAGCCATGCACACAGCTAGAAATGGGCCTGGGCCAGCACCTGGTGCACAGGAACCAGAGCAGGAGGCATCTCCCAAAGTTATCATTGTGCTACCTCACCTTGTGGGACCAAGGGCGGAGTATAAACATGGTTCCCCTTCAGAGCACAGAGCTGTGACACTCGCAGCAGCAGCTCCCAGGTGATACTGGGACTGTGCCAGCGTCAGAGACTGGGTGAGCAAGACAACAGATGGCAGAAAAAGGCAGTCCCCCATATCCTGTGTTAGTCATTCGGAGGCCAAAAATGCACACGTTAAGGAGGTTTTCATTCACGTGGCGAGGCAGAGGGATGCTGTTCCTGCAGATCTGAGCTGCTGATGGCTTTCAGACCTACAAAGAACGGGCAGCAAGTTGTGCTCCAGAGTCTGGGGTCCATCCTTGGAAATACTGAGCCCCGTGGGGTCTCCAGATGTCAGTGGGGTTTGTTGGCCTGTGTTTCTTTGCAGACCGTGTCCTTCTGTCTGAAAGGAAAAGCAACTTTCCCAGTTGCTGGAATTGATAAGCTGCCTCGGACAAGGGAAAATAGCTGAGGGTCATAAAAGGGCTTTCGTCGTTTAGATAACAAACATAGGGTGGCAGGCAACTGGTATGGGAGGTGTCCTCATCTTCCTGAGATACTGCAGCTGACACACAGAGCATGAGTAATGGGAACAACAGATGCTGTGGGTGCCCAAGCCTGGCCATAACAGGCAGTGCTGTGTGTCCCCCCAAATCCCAGCAGCTATGAGCCCTGCCCGCTGGTGACCACAGCATTGCCTTGGGCATCATCAAAAGCATCAGAAAGTGTCTCTGAGTTCTGAGGTCAGCCAGATTCAGAGTCCCTGTCTCAGGAGAGGCAAGACATCTCTGACAAGACCAGCAGTCTTGTGCCTCTCTTATAGGCAGCATCCACTTGCCTGCTCCAACTCTCCCAATTGGTGATTTGGGAAGGTACAGCCTCTTCAGAGGCACCCGCCTGCTGGCACAGTCCCACTGGGCTCTCATTAGAAACAGCATCAACCTACAGGAGCATTTGGTGTTGATCTGACATCTGTGTCTCTCTCCTTGCAGCCTCTGTCCAGGTCCCCTGGGAACGAGCCATTTCCCCCAACAAAGTGCCATACTACATTAAGTGAGTGTGCTCCCAACCACAGCCCGTGGTCTTCTCTGGCCCAGTGGGAACAGGAACTGGGGACTAATTAAGAATGGGGGGCAGTGAGAGGACTGGTCCTCCAGTGCACTGACCTCCAGTGAAGCATGTTGCTCCCAGTCGCGATGCCCCAGAGGAGGGGGGATGCTGGCTGGAAGGAGGAGGGTCTGGCAGCAAGTGGGAGCATCCTCCTGTGGGCATCTTCCATGCAGCTGTGGCTGGGGAGTGTGCTCAATGGGCTGCAGCAGCCCCAGCACCTGCAGGCACCGGGGGACTCACTCACAGGGACGGACAGGTCCTTTTTTTAAAATCTCTCATGGCACCTACTTAATTCCCAGCTTGACTGTGCATTTCCTTCTATTTCCCTTCCAGCCACCAGGCCCAGACGACATGCTGGGACCACCCGAAGATGACGGAGTTGTACCAGACGCTGGGTAAGGAGGCTGCCACAAAACCGTTTGAGTCGCATCTGCCTTTTCGCAGTGTGAAATGCGAGTTCCCCCCAGCCCACCCGCTCCCCTTCGTGGCACAGGGGCCCCCAAAACAATGGGGTGCGACCCCCTGCCAGGCTCTGCCTCTCCTCCTCCTGCACACATTCTGCTTCTGCTGGAGGGGCTGGCGTCTGGGAACGGCAACTGCTGCTTCCTGCCCTGGAGATAAGGATGTCGAGCTGTGGTTTTATTCTTCTTTTCCTGTGTTATTGCAGCGGATTTGAACAACATCAAGTTCTCAGCGTATCGGACGGCTATGAAACTGCGACGGGTGCAAAAAGCCCTGCGATGTGAGTGCGGGAAGTATTTCCCTCCTGCTGGGTCTCCCTGGATAAAGGCATTAAACTAACACAAGCTTTTATCAGCACATCAAAGGCAGGAGCCCACCAGGGGACAGGTAGCTGAGGCAGAAGCTCTAGGAAGATGAGCCTGTGGCTGGAAAGCTGAGCAAATCCACCGGAGAGGTCTCTGTGTCAGCGCCTTTCTTCGCAGGCTTAGGGTGGAAATGCCTCAAGGGCAGGTGTTAGTCAAAGGGATTTGAGAACAAAGTGGTCCAGCTCAGAGTTACAAAGCTGTAGGATCAGGCAGGGGCTCACTGGAGCTCCAAGGGAGCCCAGAGAAGCAGTGGATGTAACCGAGAGCAGAAGCCAGCCTCTCTGGCAGGGGCAGAGAGGGCTCCACTACTTAAAGAGGAGGAAGGGAGCCAATAAACCTGACTTCTGCACTGTTGGTAAATCTCCAGTTAAAACAAGGATTAATAGCCAGGTGAATAGGATGCGATAGGAGTTCAACACGATATGTGGCTCTCTAAGAGGCAGCTGCTCCTCGGAAGCTGCTGAGGGTTTTCCAGGGGAATCAGTGAGCAGGTGAATGGGAATCTGATAGATGCAGCATCCTCGGCTGCTGGAGAGCTTTTGGCAAGGCCCCTCACCTAAGGCTCTGTCAAAATTAAACAGCAGCAGAATGAGGGAAAACCCCCTCCTGAATTAATCGTTCCCGAGGGGTAGCAGATACAGCCAGGCGGCAGTGGGTCCCAGGCAGACCTGTGCTCTCTGATGCCTTGTGAAAGGCCTGGAAGAAGGCAATGAGTGAGGGTGAGAGGAGGTTTGGTACTTGGGGAGTTGAACCCTGGCTGCAAAATAGTTTCACGACACTGTGGTGACCATACCCGGGGACATTCAGGGCTGATGTAGTGCAAATGGGGGAAAGCAGCAGTTAGCTTTTGCCACCCTGCAAAGATGTCCATGCAGCAGTGGCCACAGAAACACCAGGCATGGTGAGGAAAAGGGCAGAGAGCAAAGCAGAGTCCTTCCGTGTGCTGCTTGTGCATCTTTGGTTGCCCATCTCTTGCATCTCACATGCTGCCCTGGTGCCTTCTTCCCAGCCCAGAAATGATGTGGAAGAATGTGAATAAGTGCGTCTTATTCAAGACGTGCTTGGGAAGGGCAAGGAGGCTGCCAAGGTGGCTGCTCCATGATGAGAGGTTTGGTGGAGTGAGAGGCCATGTAGGAAAGAGGCAGCGTGGGACACTTCAGAGCCATAAGCAGTCATGGGCAGTGTGGACGCGAGGGTGAGCAGGAGCAATACTCATTGGAATGTGAACTGGGGGTCCTCAGTGCAACTGTCAGCAGCTCTGACAGGAGAAGGGAGGACTTTTCCAAAGAGTGAAGTTACAGTGTGGAAATGGCACATGATCCCCCAGGCACTGAGAACATAAATGGTCTCAGAAATGGAAAGACTTTCGGGAAGGAAAGATTGCTGGCTGCTGAACACAGTAGTGCATACAACCTGTGGCCACAGAAATCTGAAAGCAGGGTGGCCAGGGTAGCTCACGCTGTACCAGCCCCATTTTAGGCTTGTGCCTTGGCACCTGCTGCTGGTCAGAGCTGGAGACGGGACTGCTCCACCTCTGGGCAGCTGCCTGTAGGGTCTGTGTGAATCTGTGTCCCCTCACCCCCCCACATCAGCCCTGCAGGGACCCGGCATGTGCAGAAGCCACCTCTGGGCAGCTGCAGCTCTGCTTGCAGCCTTTCATGGGTAGCATTTTCATGGCCATGGCTGCCCACAGCAACAGGGAAGGAAAATGACACACAGTGGGGGCTCAAGTTGACTATAGGTGGAGATGTCTGTATTTTGGGAGGGGTTTATAGGTGGGAGAGCAATTTTGGGAGCTGTGCCCATTCTGCCAGCATCTTCCCCACCGCAGTGGGGCTAAGACTGCCCCAGGTCAGGGCAGGGCTGCATCTCCCTCCTCTTGGCTCTCACCTCTCCCATTTTCCTCTCTGCCTCTGATGCCTCCACCTGTGCTTTCTGCACAGTGGACATGGTGACCCTGGCCACAGCCTTGGAAATCTTCAATGAGCATGACCTGCAGCCCAGCGACCGGGCGATGGACGTGGTGGAGGTCATCCACTGCCTGACCGCCCTCTACGAGAGGCTGGAGGAGGAGCGGGGCATCCTGGTGAACGTGCCGCTCTGTGTGGACATGAGCCTCAACTGGCTGCTGAATGTCTTTGACAGGTACCTGTCCCTCGGCATCCCCCTGAGCTGTGGGGCTGCCATGCTTGGAAGAAAACCTCCGTGCTGCTCTTCCAGCTGGCAGTGCTGCAAAAAGACCCTGGCCACGAGTGAGGGGGCTGCCAGGCACGGGCTTGCCTTGCTGACTCCCCCCGCCTAAAAAAACCTCCAAAACATTTGCAAACCTGTGCAATATCTCACCTTGCAGTGGCCGCAGCGGGAAGATGAGGGCTCTCTCCTTCAAGACGGGCATTGCGTGTCTGTGCGGGACAGAGGTCAAGGAGAAGTTTCAGTGTGAGTCCCCCATCTCCCTCCCCCAGGGACTGGTGTGGAGTAACCTGGGGAACGCGGGGGTGCTTTTGTTTCTGGGTATAGCCCTTCTTTGCCCAGAGAAAACTGCTTTCCTGCAGTGACTAATCTGCTTGCATTGCCACCTCTTCCACCCTCCCTCCCCAAGCCTACGCCGCCTAAATTAGGAGGCATTTTTGCAGACTGGGTGGTGCTGCCGTGATCTCGCTTGCACGGCACTCGAAGGAAGAGTGCAGAGAAGGCAAACAGGCAACAGTTATCCAGTGCTTCCCAGTAGGAAAAAAACCTGGGGGGAGGGGGGACATGGCTGGGAAGTAGGTTTCAGACAAATTAAAGGAAGCCCCTTTCCTCACTGTATTTTAACCATGGTACTCTCTGCCATGGGGTGCTGCGGAGGGGTTAGCATAGGAAGCACCAAGGGGTTAAATAAAGGGATTGGGCAGATTCATTGAGGACAGGCCAGCTGTGGCTGTTAAAGAAGTGATGTTTTTACCCTCTGCCTCAAGAAGACTCTAAACTCCTGGTTATTGGGAGCTGGAAGGATACTGGTAAAGGTTATTTAACCATAGCTCAGTTTTTCCCTCTTATTTGAGCTCCCAGCCGGAGACAGGTGGTGGGGCCCTTGATCTGATCCACACACTGCTCCCCCGTGCCTGTGTCCTGCCCGGTGTGTGGGGCATCAGCTGTCTCTCTAATAGGGCTGTGTGTCCGTCCTGTTGGCAGATCTCTTCAGCCAAGTGGCGAACGCCGGGGGACTGTGTGACCAGCGGCACCTTGGCGTCCTGCTCCACGAGGCCATCCAGGTCCCACGCCAGCTGGGGGAGGTGGCAGCGTTTGGGGGCAGCAATGTGGAGCCCAGCATCCGCAGCTGCTTCCGCTTTGTAAGTAAGGGTGCCATGGCCCGTGTCATCCCTTCTGCAGCAGATGTGCCAGGGAGAGGCTCCTGGACGTGGCGAGGAGTTTGCACCCCATCACAGCCAGGTCCCACCTCTGAGCAGCCCCTTCCTCTCCCCTCCCCAGAGCAACGGGAAGCCCGCCATCGAGGCGTCCCAGTTCCTGGAGTGGGCCAACCTGGAGCCGCAGTCCATGGTGTGGCTGGCCGTGCTGCACCGGGTGACCATGGCTGAGCAGGTGAAGCATCAGACCAAGTGCTCCGTCTGCCGGCAGTGCCCCATCAAGGGCTTCAGGTAGGGATTGTGATACGGGACCTTGGCCCCCAAGGGAACCGCATGGTGTCCTGTGGGAGGGAGCGGAATTTGCTCTGTGCTGTTGGAGGAGCTTAGCCCTCTGCAGCAGCAGTGTCTCAGGCAGGTCAGACAAGGTGCCAGCAGAGGGGAAGGAGCAGGATGCTTTTCTGGGGGACTTTAGCCATTAGCACTGTGGGTTTAGTGGGTGCGAGAGCAACACTGATCATATCTGTCTGCTGTTGAGCTCTCCTTGGGCTCCAAAATTATGTATTTTTGCTGATTCTCACTGCCTCCTTATGGTCTCTTGTTCTCTCCAGGTATCGGAGCCTGAAGCAGTTCAATGTGGATATCTGCCAGACTTGCTTCCTCACCGGGCGAGCCAGCAAGGGCAACAAGCTGCACTACCCCATCATGGAGTACTACACCCCGGTATGGGGCTGGACTGGGAGGGTTTTGGCTCAGAGCGGGTCCCTGTCGATGGTAGCAGTCTTGTGATGTTTAGGCTGGTGCAGCCCCAGAAGGGGATCCCGTGTAGGTTTTTGTTCCCCTCCCCATGCTGGAGGTTGCCTGCGTCCCTGCTATTCTGGGGATCATGGTGAGCGGGATGCACGGCATCTGCCGATGCCCAGCTTGGCTTGTGCCAGGCCCGGTGCCAGGCTGGCAGAGCTGCTGCATGCCCTCCTTGCTTTCTCCGTTGTGTCTGCCTCTTTCTCCATGGAGCTCATGCCCAGCCCCAAGGGACTTCTTTTCTGCAGATGCTGACTTGCGATCCCCCACTTTTCATTAAGCAACACCTTGGTAATGTTTGTGCCTGCAGACCACGTCCAGTGAGAACATGAGAGACTTTGCCACAACTCTGAAGAACAAGTTTCGGTCCAAGCAGTACTTCAGCAAGCACCCGCAGAGAGGTTACCTGCCCGTCCAGTCCGTACTCGAGGCTGACTTCTCCGAGACGTGAGTTGGCTGGCCCCTGGGCTGTGCCTTTCGACCCTACCTGATACGTGGGCTCCACGGATTGAAGCAGCATCTCAGCTGTGAGACAGGGCTCCCGCGGGAGGGCAGGAGGGGGCGCTTGCTCTGGGAGCAATATGGCCACTAGTTCTTGGAGGAGCAGAGATTTCAGTCTCCTTTCAGCCTGTCCCTGGCTCTTCTCAGCCCAGGTGAGACCAGGGCAGCCTCTCCAAGCCCTAGCTTTGAGGGAGGACTGCCAAGCCTCGCTGACCAGTGTGTGTCTCTTCCAGACCAGCCTCCTCCCCGATGTTACCGCACGCCGACACCCACTCCCGCATCGAGCACTTTGCCAGCAGGTACACCACCGGGCACCGCTGTCACTCCAGGGCATGGACTGTGACTCTGTTGGGTGTGGAGGGGTTTTGGGGCAGATGCATGGTGAGCTCCTGCTGCCTGCAGCCCCCTCCACGCTTTCCAGCATGCTGCCTGGCAGGCAGAGGCTGGCTGGGGCGGCTCAGGCTGCAGTGCCGTTGGGAAGAGGCAGCTGCAGGGTCAGGCAAACCTGCCTGCACCACTTTGCTCCTGCCAGGGACACGGCTGATGCCACGCAAATTGGCAGCAAGCACCGTGCATGTGACATCTGCTGTCTTAGTGATGAAGCAGCCTCCTGCCCTTCCCAGTACGAGCTGCTGCTTGGATTCTCACCAGGCAGATCCCTCAATGTCCTGCTCTGCCTGCGTGCTCACCAGTGCTGCTTGCAGGCTTCCTGTCACCACTGCCTTGTGGTTTGTAATGCCCCTGCCCTCACCACGGGTGCAGGCAGAGTGGGGACCTGAGGAGCACAGGGAGCCCATAGCTCAGGCCCTAGGCTGGAGCTGGAACACTTTCACCCCTTTCCTTTGCTTATGCAGGAGGAGGCTGAGCCGCCTGCATGGCAGCAGCCCTTTATTCCAGATACTGTCACCCAGAGCAGCAATGTCTTTTCCTCTCTAAAATGAGACTAGAGCCTGTAAAGAGAGGCAGAGCGGTGCAGGCCAGCTAGCAGACGCTGCCAGAGAGGGGTCTTGCAGGGGGTCTGTGAATAGGGTGCATTAAGCAGACATTCAGAGTGTCCCTGACCATATCTCAACCTGTTTCTCTTTCCTCCAGACTTGCAGAGATGGAAAGCCAGAACTGTTCCTTCTTCAGTGACAGCCTGTCCCCTGATGATAGCCTGTGAGTTCTGCCTCCTTTCCTTCCCCCCCCACCTCCTGCTGAGGCAGGGCTCCTGTGGCTCGATCCCTGCCTGGCCAGGGCACTGGAATGGTTTCCTTCCTAGCTGCTTTGAGTCTGAGGCTCTTGGGCACCCCCAGCTACCCAGCGGTGCTGAGACACTTCTGAGCTCTAGTCCTGGAGCAGCCAGAACGAGCTCCCATATGAAACCACCTCCCTCCAGGCTGTCCTTCCCCAAGGGCACACAAATCCTGCGAGACCGATGTTCCTCACTAAAGGTGTTTCTCCACCTGCTGCAACAGGGATGAGGACCAGTACCTGCTGCGCCATTCCAGCCCCATCACCGACAGAGAGCCTGGGGGCAGCCAGCAGGTCCCAGGGAGCCTCAATATGGATGACAAGGGAGAGCTGGAGAGAATCCTGGCCCACTTAGAGGATGAAAACAGGTAGAGGCATGGGCAACTCTGAAAGTGGGGTTTATAGCCTAAGGCAAAGGGCTGGAGAAGCCTGGCAGAGCTCAGAGTGGAGCCAGGGGATAGATGCTGGGGTGCGAGGTGGGGATCGGAATAGCTGAATGGGCTGGTTTGGAGGGTGCCTATGCTGAGCCCTAAAACCTTCATGGGAACACTCAGTGAGGGTGTGCTCTCCAAGGAAGGGAGAAGGCTCTGTTCCTCAAAATGTTCCTGCCCCCATCCCCAGAACCTATTCCCCTCCTGAACCCCAAACTGGTTGAAGTGAGCCCAGGGCACTGCTGTCTCTCGTGTCCCTGAGCCCCTCGCAAACAGCGGTGATGCTGCTCCGGACCACATGAGGTGAGTCTCTAGGCAGGGCAGATCCGCTCAGGAGGAGGTGATGCTTTCCCTGCCCTTGTTCTCAGCCTTTTAAGAAGCAGTTGCGTGTCTTTTTTGTAAACTGCCTGAGTGGGGTAGAGCTGCAGGCAGGGCACCCTGTGGTGCAGGGACAAAGTCCAGGAGCGTGCTGGTCCTCAAGCTTCGCATGTGGCAAAGCCTCCAGGAGCTGTCAAGTGTTTCCAGCACTCTCTAGAAAGTAGAGCAGTGATGCTGACATCGGCTGTCTTGCAGGATCCTCCAGGGAGAGCTGAGACGTTTGAAATGGCAGCATGATGAGGCAGTGGAGTCTCCAACCTTGGCTACAGGCTCCCCTGAATCAGTGCAAGACCCACGTAATGATGAGCTCCTGGCGGAAGCACGAATCCTCCGGCAGCACAAGAGCCGCCTGGAGACCCGCATGCAGATCCTGGAGGACCACAACAAGCAGCTGGAGTCTCAGCTGCACCGGCTGAGAGAGCTGCTGCTGCAGGTAGTCTCAGAGCAAGGATCTGGGGAAAAACCCATCCTTGGGGTGGGCTTTGCCATAACAGAGCTGGGGCAGTGGCACAACGGGATGGTCAAAAGATGGGGAGGAAAAAGACACAGGATCATGACAACCTGCCTTCTCTCTCCAGCCTCCAGCAGAGTCAGATGGCAATGGTTCAGCAGCCTCTTCCTTGGCTTCATCTCCACATCAGTCTGAAGGCAGCCAGGCAAAGGAGAAAGAGCACAACACCCCTGACACCGAAGCTGCAGGTGAGGATTGGGGTCGGGCTGAGCTCTCAGCCCCGCTCCCTTGGTTCAATGTTGCAGGAAGCTGCCTGCGCCCTGCCCTGACATCCTGCAGAGATGCTGGCTGGCGAGCTGGATGCCCAGAGAGACTGCTCACCCCACTGCCTTCTTTCCCGCTGCAGATGAAGTGGAAGCCAAAACCCAGGAAGTCAGCGTGTGCCTGGAAGACATCATGGAGAAGCTGCGGAGCGCCTTCCCCAACTCTCGAGGTACTCGAGTGAAATCCCCCTCTCTGGCCTCTTACTGCTCCCTCAGATGAGGTTTTCCCTGCAGAGCCCTGCCCCGATCCCAGCTTCCCTGCGACGGTCGATCCTCTGCAGCACCTACAGCCAAGAGCTATGCTGCTGCGGAGCTGTTAGGACTGGTGTGTGGCCTGGGCACAGAGAGGATGAGGAGGAGGTTTCACACGTGCGAGGAGAGGCGATCAGAGCTGCTGAGAGTACGGACCAACTAGATCCCCCCAGCTGAGCTACAAGGCACCCTCCTGCCCTGCTCGGGACCTCACACCCTGTGGGGTTCTCCACAGCAAAGATGGACTGACCTGGCAGCATCAAGTTTGCAGCGATCACCTTGAGCCACCTCCTCGTTTCATCCCTGTCCAGACCCCTCTCCAGGAGAGGTGGAGGTCCCAGTTACCTGGCAAGATGGAAGCAATGGTGCAAGCTCTCCTAGCTTCTCATGGACAGCTCTTCCCAGCAGGGATGGGGACTGGGGGATGCGCACGTGGACAGCTCTCCCCTCACCCTGTGGGTTTTGGTGTCGGTCTTTCTGCTGTCCCTCTGTGCTTCAGCCCGGGAGCAACACGCGGTCCCTCACGCAGGCTGCCCATGCGTGTGCTGTGGGGAGACATTGCTTGGTGCCAGCGCTAACACGAGGCTGGGGACAGTTTCCCTCTCTGCCCACGCAGACCCTTGCCCATTTTCTGCCATCCCTGAGCGGGATCCCCCTGGTTCTGCAGCAGCCTTTTTCTAACCAGGTGGTTCCAGGTCCTATTTTCCTGACCTCTCCATTTCTCTTTCAGGTATGACCTCCCTTATCTAACACCTCCTGTGAGCCAGAGGCTTTTCCTAACCAGCTACCTGGCTGCTTTCCTCCCCCTCCTCTCCCTGCCATGCTCCCTGTGCTGCGGCAGACCTCGCACAGACTCCCTCCGAGCCGCTCGTGCAGGATGCTTGCCAGCTCCAGAAGATCTCAGGGGAATATAGGTGATGCAGGAGTGGGACTGTGGGCTCCCCGGGAGGCTGGCTCCGTCACTCAGCCACAGTGTTCAAGCCTGGGTGGAAAGGTTCAGAAGAAAGAACTGAAGCCGTGAAAGCTGCCTGTCTCCCCCGTGCTCGCCGGCTGCTGCCTTTGACTGCAGCCCTCGGGGGATGCAGAGCTCAGCATCCTGCTCCTCTTCAGTTGTGCCCAGGGACCTCCAGGTTTTTGGGCACCAAAACGCTCCTGGAGCCACCCGGTTTTTAAAAGAACTCTTTCTAACAGCATCCAGCTGCCGGCCTTACGGATTGAACTCTCCCTGCCACCCAGGGCTCTGCAGCCAGCCAGGCATATACCGTCTGGTGGGGAGAGTCTGTGAGGTTTATGGAGTAGGGATGAGTCCATGTTAGAGCTTCAGCCCAGCTAGTAGCCTTATCTTGAGAGGGTCTTTATAACAGAGCCTTATCATTTAATTTGCATATATTTCTATATATTATATATATATTCTGTACTTAAATACTCTCATGGACTCACTCCATTAAATTCTAATACTGTAAGTGCAGCTGCCCTTCACTTTCAGTCCAGCCCAACATCTGCTCCCGTGGGTACCGGCACCCCCCATTGCTGGTGCTGCCTTGGAGCAGGGCTGCAGCGAGGGAAGCTCAGCAGAGAGCTGGACCGGCAGCAGATACTCCGTCCCACCTGGTTTCCTGGGGAGCTGTGACTTTGCCATGGCACAGAGAGCCTGTCCTGCCTGAACCCGGCTCCGTCCCTGGGGACCCTCAGCTGCTGCAGCAGCCCATGCCGCTGCAGGAAGGGGTTTCTCCAGCCATAGCTCCGGCCCTGGGGTCACCGGGACATTGGGCTGTGATGCAGGAGCACAGCAGTGCGGGCAGGCAGCAGGACAGGCAGGGCACCTCCTTGCCGCCCCCAAGGAGCAGCTGCCCTGCTGCTGTCCCCCAATTTGAGCTGGGCTAAGGGACCGGAGGCACTTGTTGGAAGCAGGCGAGTCCTGTTGGGCAGTGGAGGAGGCTGTTCTGCAAGCTGGCAGGGTAGCTCGGTGGTGGTGGCTCCTGGTCCCAAAGGCTCCCTCAGGCTGTCTGTCTCATGGTGTGTTATGTCGAGAAAGAGGTAGAGTCAGGTGCTGTGGGGTGCCCCAGAGCGGAGGCTGAGATGGCCCTGGTGCTCAGGTGCACAGGCTGTGGAGGGATGAGATGCCGGAGCCCTCGGGGCAGGGCAGGGCGCAGGCAGGGCTGCATGCCCGTGCGCAGCATCCTGCCCAAAACGGGGCTTGCTGCGAGGACAGGGATGGGGCTGTTGTCGCTGGCTGGGACGGGATGCGGTGGTGAGCTGTTTGGGGAGGTTTGGACCAAGGCAGTGTGTGGGGGCACAGGGCTCGGCGGTTGGCATCGGCGTGCTGGCAGAGGGGCAAAGCAGTGCCCGCACCGGGGATTCGGTGGTGTGAGCATTATGGCGGGGTGTTGGGGGCCTTGTGCTGCAGTGTCCCCTAGCAGCGGTGCGGGTTGCTGTCCTTGCCATCCCCTCTCACACCCGGGCGAGCGGCAGGAGTGCAGTAGTGGTGGCATTGGCGTTAGGCTGGCTGTAGGCATGCTGTGTTCGACAGCGGTGGGGAATCACGTGCCATCCTGCAAGACCCAGCTGGACCCCACCGTTATCCCAGTGGCAGGATGGGGGGGGCGGGCATTGAGGAGGAGCAAGGTTTTGGAGTGAGGATGAGGTCAGGAATACCCAGCCTGGGGGGAGCTGGAGGAGGGAAATGGCAGGACAAGGGCAGAGCTGCTGGCCCCGGTGCCAGGTGCGGGGAGCAGCGGTGGCCAGGGTGGGTGCTCGGGCTGTGTTTGGGAGCCGGGATGCGGCAGGGAGGGGAGCAGGCTGGCTAATGCTCTGGTAACCATGTACTGTGGTGCTGCTGTCCTCGCTGCTTCGCGCCATCTCTGCTTTGGAAAGAGAATAAATTTGTATTTATACTGAGACCCGGATCGGTGCTCTGGCCTCTTCTATCCGTGCACCTCGGCTGGGTCAGGGCAGCTCTCAGTGCAGTGCCAACCTGGCACCGCTCCTGCAGGGCTGCTGGGACATGGATGTCCCTGTGGCCTGTGTCATCCTGGCTGCCCACACCATTCGAGGCAGAGCAGAAGCTATGAGCAGAGCCCTGGGCTCCCCAGACACAGGTGCATCCCCTAACCACCATCTTCCTTCATCCTATTCCAGCAAGGTCTGGTCAGGGCCATGCGGCAGCCTGAGGGCTGGGACAAGGGCTGTGTGGGGACAGTCCGTCTTCTTCACCCAGGAACTTCTGCTGTAGGAAACCCTTTAGCCCCAGGAAGGACGTAGGCAGCAGTGGGATGCTGAGCAGGCAGTCCTCTCCCTCCATGCTTTCTCCCTGGAACACCTTTAGGTCTCCAGTGCCCCAGAGGTGTCCAGGTGCCTCTGCCCCAAGTGCTGACCATGTTCCCGTGTCTCTGTGCCACAATGAGGGGCTCAGCTGAGGACTAGCCCAGGGCAAGGCTGGGGGTCTCTCAGGCCCTCCCCACCACGCACAGTGCAGCCCAGCCTTGGCTGACAGTGAAGCCTGCCGAGGACTGACACTTGTAGGGCTGGACCTGCTCTCACCCCTGCCTGGAAGGACTGGTGGTGCTGGGGAAAGGCTTGACTAGGTGCTACTGCAGGAGACAGCTCTCACCCAGGAGAGCTTCAGGAGCTTAAATGGGGGTGAAATGCAGCCTGTCTAACACCGCCTCTGAAGGGTAGAGCAAAATGCCCATCCCGATCCCTGTGCCGAAGGCCCCAGGGTAAGGCGGGAGGTGCAGGCTGTAATCAGGGAAGCCGGTCACGTCCAGGAATGAATCCAGCACACGGTGCCAGGGAAGAGCTTTTATTTCTCAGCCAGCAAAGCTCAGCGGGACCCAGCTGAAAGGCGCTGGAGCCGATGAGTCGGGGCAAGGAGGCGGCAGGCGCTGCTGCACAGCGGGGCTGGTGGTCCCGGCGGCGGCGGGGTGAGGACAGTATTGTTCCTGTGTCACTGCAGGGCCAGTCCCTGGCCCTGGGGCTCTCTCTCAGGGTACAGCAGCCCCGCTGCCTGCGCTATGCCTCCTAGTCAGTGGTCCAGCAGCCTTTCCCCCATCCAGGGGTAACCTGCCCTGCTCAGGGCTGGCCGTGCCCCAGGATTGTGGCCCCAAGCTCTCTGCTCTTGCTGCACTGCCCTGGGGGTGCATCACTCCCTTCCCTGGCTGCTATGGGGTAGGGGGGGGTACTTCTGTCCCTCCTCCCAGCTCCTCTTCTGCCCCCGAGCACCCAGCCTGGAGCACTGCCCCAGGGGTGAAGCTCTCTGGGGGGATGCTGCCTTCCCCAACATTTTCTGGGCCGCTGCCTGCTCGCTGCTCCACACAGCTCCCCTCTTCCAGCGCCTCTCTGGGGGTTTCACCCTCCAGCTCTGGGATCCCCTCAGCTGGCCCCAGCCCCTCGCTGGGGGTCCCTGGCTCTGGGGCTCTGCCTGGCTTCTCCTCGGCCACACTCCCTGTGCCATCTCCCCCCCTGGCTCCCTGCTCTGTCCCTGGCCCCAGCCCTGCTGCCTCTGTCCCCCCTGCTGCCCCACATTGCCCTACAGCCAGCTTTTCCATCTCTGCTGCTGGGCTCTCCTCCACTTTGTTGTCCTCCACTTTGTCCTCCTCCACCTCCTCCTCTTTTTCTTCATCCTCCACCTTCTCCTCTTCTTTTTCATCCTCCTCTTCTTCTTCCTCCTCCTCCCCCTCCTCCTTCTCCTCTTCTTCCTCCTCCTCCCCCTCCTCCTCTTCTTCCTCTTCCTCCCCTTCCCCCTCCTCCTCTTCTTCTTCCTCCTCCTCCCCTTCCCCCTCCTCCTCTTCTTCTTCCTCTTCCTCCCCTTCCCCCTCCTCCTCTTTTTCTTCCTCCTCCTCCCTCTCCTCTTTCTCATCTTCCTCCTCTGCCCCCCTCTCTGCTCCCCAGCTCTCTGGCTTTGCCCCACAGGTGCCCAGGGTTGCTTCTTCCCCCAGTCCTCTCCCATCCTTCCTTTCCATCTCCACCCCCACTGGCTGCCCCTGGGCTGCTTCTCCTCCTGGTGCTGCTCCTTTACACCTGGAACAAGGGGTCCCTTGTTCTCCTTGGTCAGCCCCTGGTTGTTCTGTTTCTTCGGTCCCTGTACCCTGGTCCCCCTGCCCAGGGGTCTTTGGGACCCCAACCTCACCTTGGGGTGCCTCTTCCCGCAGCATCACCCCGTTACCCACCTCCCCACTCTGCTGCCCCTGACTGGCCTGTGGGCCCCGGGGCGGCTGGAAGAGCCCCTGGTAGCGCTTCCGATCCTCCACATGCTTCTTCCTCATCCTCTCCCCCAGCTGCTTCAGCTCCTTCTTCACAGCGGCCGCCATGGAGGGGTCCAGGTTAGCCACCCGCAGGAAGTCTTCCCGTGCCTCCCGCTCATTCCAGACAGCAGCGTGGGCCTTTGCCCGCTTGAAATAGGCCTTGGCGTTGTCTGTCAGGAGAGGAGAGTCCCCGGTAGGGGTCCTGCAGCTCCGGGTCACCAGCCACAGGAGCTAGAGACCCTGGGAACCCAGGGGCCACAGAGCACAGGTACCATCATGAGAAGGGGAAGATGGGGTGAACACATTTGTAGGTAGGGTTACCATCATGGGCAGGTGGACCTGGGACGTGCATGTACCACCGTGAGCATAAGGGGACATGGGGGGCAGGGATCATCATGGGCAAGGGAAACCATGGTGGGCAGAAGGTCTGGATGATATGGGACGACATCATGAGCAGGGGGACCTAGAGGATATGGGGTGCAGGTGCCATTGTAGGCAGGGGAAACCAGGAACATGGGCACTGTCATGGGCAGGGAGACCTGGGACATGGGTTCTGCACTGGACAGGAGGATCCAGATGACATAGATGTACTATCACAGGCAGAGGGACGTGGGATAAGCATTGTCATGGATGGAGGATCCAGAGGACAGAGTCCCTGGGGGCCGTGGGCACAGCTATGGGGTGGGATGCAGGGCATGGGTACCGTTGTGTTTCTGGAGGAGCTCCGTTGTGTGCTCCAGCACCTCGTAGTACTCGCCCAGCTCCAACTGGCACTGGCAGTAGTTGAGCACCAACGGCGTGACCAGGCTCTCCAGCTTCAGCCAGCCATCCTCCCACGGCTTCTCCTGCCCCAGGGAGTCACAGTGGGTGGTTCATGGCTGTGTCTGTCCCCTCCTGGGCACCTAGAGTCCACAGGGCTTTGCTGAGGAGACCCAGGTAGGGATGACAGGAGGTGGCTGGGTCCTGCTCACCTTGGCCTGGAGGTTCCTCAGGCAGATGACAGCCTCCTGGTACTTCGCCGCTGCCTGCCCGAACTCCTTGCGGAGGACGAGGCGGTTGCCCTCACTGTGCAGCACGGGCACTGCCGCCAGCTTCTCCTCCTTGCTCATGGCCCAGGTGTCGCGCTTGTACGCTGAGGGCTCCTCCACCTGCACAGGCAGTGGGACCTGAGCTGCCTACCCTGGCTGTCCCCATGCCGGCAGCCAGCCCCACCATCCCCCTTACCCGGAACAACTCCATGATGAAGATGAGGGGCTGTGGCGTCCGCTGCAGCTCATCCAGGTCGTCATAGCCTGTGCTGTGGTAGTCAAACATGTTGCCCATGCCACAGCGGTGCTTCTGCCCTTCCAGGGGGTCCCGGCCCTCCGCGATCCTCCGCATGCCCCTGGAGACCAGGGCGTACATGCCTGTGTGCTGCAAGGAGGGGGAGCACCCCGCTCAGCCGCATGGGGCCAGCCTGCACCCCCTCCCTCTTGGGCAGCCCCCCCCGGTGCTGTGGCTAAGTGACACCTGTGCTCCCTGTGCTTGCACTAGGCAAGGCTGGAGCATCTCTGGGGTGCATGGTCCTGTGCCCTGGCTCTGCAGAGAGGAGGGGAGTGGGCACCTGTGGGCCCCTCACTCACAATGGCGTCACACCAGAACTCGGCCACCTCCCCGGCTCTCATGGAGCTGAGCAGCGTCTCCCAGATCTCCAGCTTGAACATCTTGCCCACGATGATCTCCATGGGGATGCCAGCTTCCCGGCTGTCATCGATCACTGTCCGCTCAAAGTCATCCTTCAGCGTCTGGAAGTGGAAGGTGATCTGGCCCAGAGAAAGCTCAATGTTGAACCGGAGCAGGCACTGCAGAGAGAGCCCTCCGTCCCCTTGCCAGCCCTGAATCCCTCTGCCATGGGGCCAAGCCTGCTCCCAGTGAGGTGCTGGTTTGATTGGCAGTTCTCCATCCGCAGCAGGAGATTGTGCCTCCTACCCACTTATCTTAGACAGCAAGCAGATGGTGGAGTGTCTTAACGCCCATCACTGCTATATCCTGCTGCTCTCTTTGGCTCCCCCTTTATAGCCCAGTACAGAGGACCTGGTGGAACCCACACTGATCTGCCCTTACCCATGGGCTGGGGAATCTCAGAAACCCACAAGAGCTCCCTGTTGGCACACCTGACTCCTGTTTGACACGTCAGAAAAGGCAAATTTCCAGCAACCCGGCAAATTTCCAGCAATCCATCGTGGCTGCTGAGCTCTGACAGCCCCAGGACAGAGGGAGGAGGTGAGTAACAGCACCAATGCAAGGTGAAGGTAGTGGGCAATGTCAGCTGTCACTGTGAGGCCAACGTGGCTGCCTGTGCCCAAAACAGCCCTTCCTGCCACCCCTCCCTTGCGAGGGATGTCCCCGTACCACAGACTTGGAGCTCGGCTTGTCCTGTAATGGGCAGGGATAGCAGTGCTGGACCCACTCCCCTCTCCTAGGGCTTTGGGGTAACAACCAAGACGACTTACCTTGCTCCCATCCTGCAACTTTGGCAGCTCCCCTTGGCCTCCATGCAGAATCTTCTTTTTGACCCCTTCCACATTCAGCAGGTAGGTTTCCTCCATGGCCGCTCCTGCTGGCCCCCGGGAGCAGATCACAGGCACACGAGCACACTCTGGCCCTTCTCGAGCTCCGCACCTTCCTCAGGGTCTCTCCCTTCCTTGGCTATCTGAACACACGTCATCTCCCAGGGGTGCCACTGGTCTTTTGCTTTCTGTGCTGGGGCAGGACTTGGAAGCCTTTTCCCCTTCTCCTGCCCTTTGGGGTGCGAGAGGGGTGTCCTGCCGTGGCACACCCTCACTGAAGCCCACAGTGCCCTCTGTTGTGTTCTGAAACTGCCTTTCTAATCCTCTTCCCACCCTGCCAGGTTAATCTGGGATTTGCCTGCCTAGTCTGTGAGGAATTAAAGAAACTCCCTGTTCAGGAGAGCCTTGTTCCTCCCACAGAGTGACAGCTCACGGAGTCCCCTTCACACGCAGTCTCCCTTTGACCCAGCCACACGAGGAGCACTTCAGTGAAGGAGCCCAGCAATGCTGGCGCGAGCACCAGCCAGGGGCTGTGTGTGGTCAGGCACAAGCTGGCAAGAGGCAGTGCTCGTCTGTGCTCCAGAGACCACTGAGGAACAGACCAGGGTTAGGAAAAGTACTTTATTGCAGCTGGTTTGCAGACACAAGCATTCCTCAAACACAAGAACAAGCTCCTACCAGGCCACAGCCCTTGAAGTCCAAGACTCAGTAAGATCTGATGCAGAAAGATGCATCACACTGTCCCAGGGAGAACTAAAGCCCTCTGGGAAAATGGTGCTGCTGAATATTTACAGTAAATCCAGTGTTTTGGCTGCTCTCACAGGCATAGTCCAATTCTTTAGCTCCACCAGCCAAGCCCAGCGCAATGTATGTGAGAGCAGCTCTGGACACGGAGCCTCTAGCACTGCCCAGTGCCACATCTGGCAGCAGAGGTATGTAACTAGAGCAAAGACTTCAGCGTGGCAGATGAACAACACCTCCAGCTCTGCTTGCAGGTACAAAGACCCAGGCTCGCTCCTCACTTCTCCATGAGGGACTCCAGCTGCTCCTGCAGGGATGTCATCTAGGAAGAGGGAGTGAGGCATTACAGTACGGCACGGCTGGGACTCCTGGCAGCTCCAGCCTGAGCGCTTCTGTTTCTGCAGATCTCCCACCTACGCCAGTGGCTGCTTTGCCCGTACATCGCAGGGAGCCGTGCCTGGGCACCTCTGGGGCAGAACTCAGCCCTGCCCACAAGGCGAAGCTGTACAACAGGAATCTCCTGCCTTGGCACCTAGTTGAAACCCAGCAGAGCTGCCCAGGCAGGAAATCTGCCAAGACCCTGCAGATACTGCCCTTCTTGTAGATGGGTGCTAGTGGGTTTGTGTCATGTTTTACCCCAGGCAGCAACTGTAGCAGCCTAGGGCTGCTGACTAGACGTGTTTTGGCTCACCACTCCTCCAGAAGGAAGGCTGTGATCAACCCTATTTCCTATACCTCCTTGTACCTTAGGAAGCTCCACGTAACTACAGATGAGGTACAACCACACCTGACCTGTAACACTGGAGTTCAAAGCAGATTCAGGAAACTTTGTCAGAGGCCAAGCCTAGAACCTTGAAGAACTGTGCCCCAGTCCTTCCTGCTCCACTGTGGGAGTTCCTCACCTGCTGCTTCTCTCGCTCTTCCTGCTGCTTGAACTCATCCAGCACGGCCTGGAGACGGGTCTGCAGAGACAAACATGCCAGCCCACAGTTACCAATGTGTTCTCAACTGAATGGGTGCTGGCACAACATGTCAAATGGTGCAGCAAGCCCCAAGCTGCACTGACAACCAGTCCCCTTATTTCCTGCAGTTTCATGGATTGCTTTGCCTCCATAGGGAAACGCTGGAGTGTGTATGGTCACACCACAATTATTTTTAACCCAGCAGGCAAAGGCTCCTGGCTTTTTCACGGCAGCAGCTGAATCAGTCTGCTAGATCTAATGGCAAGCCAGTGCTAAGCAGAAGACTTGAAGAGACCCCAGGAGAGCTCTCACCTTGAGGGCTAGGTTCTCCACTTTCATGATGAGATCTTCCTGGCGCTTCCTCCTGTCCTGGGTCTCCTGGAGTTTACTTTTCAGGTTATCAATCTGTTTCTGGATCCCCATGACTGGAAGAGAGAGTGAACTCAGACCCAGAGCAGCAGCAGAGCTGGGCAGCACAGCCTGCCGGGCACCCTGGTGATTCTGCTGCACTCTGCTGCCCACTCACCTATCTGGTTGGACCCCTCATTCTCCTGTTGCTGTCCATCGGACTCATTGAGCTTGTCCTGCAGCTGCCTCTCCAAGTCCTCCTCAGTGTCCATGATGTTCAGGTCTTCGTCATCATGATGATCCCTCTCATCTTCATCTTCACTGCTGCTGCTGATGTCATTAAATATCTCCCGCAGTTCATCATGCTCTAGAGGGGTGCAAAAGGGAAGAGGAAAAACACAGCGGATGACACCCCAGCACCCTTTGACTGCTGGGGACCACATCAGTACAGGGTGCGTGTCTCAGTGCCCTCTCTCTTTTGCTCTGGTTAGGGCTTACCCCAGAGAGAATGGGCCTGACTGATTACTTAGCAGCTAGAAAGAAAACAACAGCCTTCCCCACTGCACCTGAGGAGCCATGGCCTTGCTTATGTCCCGACATCCCTGGGGAGGAGATGTCCAGGCTGGTGAGCGAACCATGGTTGTCTACTTCTTTTGTTTCATCTTCAGCAATGACTTCCCAGCCTGACAGCAGGAACACACAAGTCAAGGGAAAACAAGGAACATGAAAGATGCAGTACAACGGAAGAATGCTAAAAACTGGAGGAAATCACTGCCCCTCCAACAAGTCTGGCCTTGCAGCTATGGATATCCAGGACGAACCACCCCAGCCCCTTTTTGATGACTTCTCCTCCACCGTTACTGAAGTTCCTGCTCAGTACAATAGTTCAGTCCGCAAGGAAGCTCACCATGAAGAAACAATGAGCTTTGAACAAGACAAAGATGAAGCTCCAAAACTTCAGTGCCTCTTGTGTGCTTATCTCCCAGTCTCTCACACCCATACCAAGCTGAACTTTTCTCTCCTTTCCACAACTCCCAGGTCACACATAGTGCCCTGTCCCCGACTCGAGCTTTTTTTCTTTTAAAAAGGATACGGACACTGACAGCTTCAGCATCTGTGCTCAGGAGACGCTTCACCTCTTTTTCCACATCAGGAGACTCAATATACTGGGCCAGAGAGGGGAAAGAGAACAGAGACACTGTTAAATGCCTTGTGCCTGCTGCTGGTGTGGGTCAGCTCCAACCCTCCACTTCTGGACAGAGCCCTGTTTCAAGCCTCTTTTCTCTTATGCTTTCTGCTCGTGCTCACCCTAAAAGTAATTTATGCACCTCCAGAAAGCAATCAATCTTTTTTGTGCAGAGCTCCTTGGTGGGTTGTATGCTCTCACTTTTCTACTTATACTGCTTACAAAATAAGACTTTCTGTGCGTATGCAGAAAGTCCTTGAGGTGCTGTTTCCTGATGGATGGTCAACTCAACTCCTTCCCATCTCGCTCAAAAGGAGGTTTCATTTTTCACTTTTAAATTAGCAAGGAATCTTAATGCAGTGACATCAAATCTCTCCTGTGAGCTATAAGAATGTCTCAAGTAATTTGTTTCCCAAATGTCATGCAAAATAGCACTCCATCCTGTTCTCAGAAACTGCGAAGCAGGGAAGAACAAGTCCTCCCAGCCTCACAGTGCTGCATCTCCCCAACACCTTGCCTGGCTTGTGCATATGCACAGAGACAGTCTCTGAGCTCCATCTGTTGTCACTCCCCCAGCTGAAATGACAGTTATTCTATTTGTAGTGTTGCTTGTTGGGGAAGAGAAGGGGCCATGCACAGAGAGAAGATTTCAGCCGGGAAAGCAGGAATGAGTGAAGCCTCATTTTCATGCGAGTCTTCCTTTCTTCTCTATGAACAGGAAGAGATGCCCTATGGCAAGGCAGCCACAGGAATGGAGTGAGCAGTTCTCTGCACAGAGGATTTTCCCCTCAGAAGCATCTTGGAAAACATGGAAGAAGCACCCAAAAAAGTGTTTAAATCTACTACCCTCCATTCACCCTAATCTCAGGCAAGGAAACTTTTACGTGAAGCAATGTTAAAAAAATTACATGTTTTCTGGACTAATAGACGGTTACAGCTCTAATGTCTCTGCCTTCCTAACCCTCGGTTATTGTATCTGCATCCATGTGAGAAGCAACTCACCTTCTTCTTAGCTGTCTTCCGGAATCGTCTCTTCCGTACATTTTTCAGGGGAAGAGTGACTGTGAGAGAGGAAACAGATTGCGTGTGTCAGGCAGATGGCCTAATGGGAGAGCTGCGTGCCAAAAGGGAGATGATCCCTTCAGGAACAGAGCGAGCGCTGAAAGCGGAGCAGCAGCACAGCCGGGACACAGCAGTGGTGAGTGCCCTGCACAGCTGTGGGGACACTGGGGTGGTGGGATGGAGGGGTTTGGGACAACCTCTACTTACTGCCATGGTTCCAGATGAATTTCTTCTCTCTGTCCTTGTCCTTCTTCTTGTTTGCCTTAGGGTCAGTGCTCACAGTTTGCTCTTCCAAAGGGGGGTAGAGATCACCATCCACAGTGCAAACAAGCATCTGGAATCCCCACATAAACACAAAGGGTGCTTATTGTAATGCAAGGACAAAAGGATGTGAAAGCTTTTCTGGAAAATGAACAGTGACTGCCCACTGCATGTTGTGAGACAAAGGGATTCATGGGCATGGGGTACAAGAAACACAATGTTTCACACCCAACTCAGTTCCTATCTAAACACACCAGCAGTTAAGCTGTTACAAGGACAATCCCGTTTCATACTTCAGAAATGGGATTTCTAAACACCAAGCGGAGTGGGGAATTTTAAACTGCTAATATTGTGAGGATAAAGAAATTGGCCATGAGTGTCCAGTTGCCAAAGCGTACAAGGATCTTCCTGCAGAGGGGAACAAGGAATTAAGCTGTTGGGGCAGGCAAGAAGGACAGCCCATACCTGGCAAATATCTGCTGTCTTATAGAAGGTTTTCTTGTCAATGGTTTTTAAGCTCTCTATGATGCAGGGCAGATCCACCAGCTTGGCTGCCAGCGGCACCCGGTCTACACGGACAATCCCATGGCGCCCGTCCGCTGTGGAAAGCCACCAGACAGGTTAGTGCTGTCGCTAAATAGCTAAACTGAACAATACATTCCTGGGTAACAGAAATTTCACAGGAAAACACATGCAAGTTGCACAGCTTCACGTGTGGACAGTCAGAGGAGTTTTAAGATGCCTTGATCCCGCTCACTCACCATGTAGCTCGATGGTGAGCCTGTCCTTCAAGTTGACATTCCCGGACTGTACCGCTCGCCGCACAGTGGAGGCATATTCCTGGGAAGGTTGGACAGACTTACATCAGGACTGGGTGTGCTTCCTCCGAGAATCACTGAAGGCTTCTGTCCAACCTACCCAGCTGTAAACACCCCTACCACTGCAACGCAGAAAAACAACTGGAAGAGCTGCAATGAAACTTGCACCCTCCTCCCAATACCACGTGTTAACCCTGTGGCTCTGCTGTTCCCAGTGCCCTTCACACCTCCCGACACGATATGGCTGCAACAGTGGTGTGAGGCCCCCGACAGAGGATCATAGCTCTGGGGGAGGTTACAGCTCCGCTCACCAAGCTCTCCTGCTCCCAGCAGGACAAAGCCTCAGCTTTAAGCATCTAACAAATACCATCAACTCCAGTGAAAGCTGTAGCAGCTGAAGACCCAGCGCTTGGTAAAGCTCTACCCTCACAGAAACTTCCTCCCTCGTCCTCTAAGTTGTCTTCCAAGCCTCCTGCTGAGTCGCAGGAGCACCTCTTGAGAGGATGCTGCGTAAAATCTGTTCAAATGAGCCGGAATGGGCTACCCGAGGCCAAAAGCATCCGGCCTGCTTCCTGCTCCAAGGATTTCCCACTGACTTCACCCGCTTTGCTAATCCCTCTCCCAGGCCCGGTGGTCCCCAGGCAGACGGGACGGAGCGGTGCGGCAGACGCGATGGCGGCTGCTCCGGCGGCACCGGGCCGAGCCGTCCCTCACCGGCGGCAGTCGCAGCACGAATTGGCTCTCCAGCTCGTGCGGTGCATCGTCCTTGCTCTTACTCATCCTTTCTTCTTCTTCTTCAGCTTGGAAAGCGAGATACAATCACCCCGTCGCCAAGAAGGCTCCCCCGAGGTAACCCCAGCCCAACAGCCCCAGGCTCTCGCCCACGGGCACCGGGGCGGCGCGGGGTGCTGGGGCCTTTCCGGGGCTGACACCCCCCGGGCAGGACCTGTCCGGCGCCCACGGTCCCCCCCCCAGCCCCCGCTGCCGGAGCCTCCCGCGGCTACCGCGGGCGGAAGCCGGGCCCGGTCCGCCGGCACCGCCTTCCCCCCCGCACCGCCCCGTCCGTTCCGTTCCGCTCCGCCCGGCGCCGGGGAAGGGTGTTGGAGGCGCACCGGAAGCGGCGGCCAGCGGCGGCGGGGCTGCCATGGGGCCGGCGGGCGGCAGGGCCGGCTTCTACGTGGGGCTGGGCCTGGCCTTGGCCTCCAGCGCCTTCATCGGCGGCAGCTTCATCCTCAAGAAGAAGGGGCTGCTCCGGCTGTGCCGCCGCGGCCGCGCCAGGGCAGGTACCGCCGCCCCCGGGCGGGCGGTGGGGAGGGGGGGGCTGGGGCTGGCGGGGGAGGCCGAAAGGCCCCGGTGCCTCCCCTGTCACCTCCGCCTCGTGGGCAGCCGCCCCCGGGCTGTCGCTGGGCCTGGGCCGCCCCCGGCCTGGTTTTGGGGGGGTGGGGGTGGTCTAAAAGTAGACTTTTTCCACGGGGATAGGCAGCCATCGCCCGTCGCCAGCAAAGACACGTTCCTAGAACTGCTCACGCATTCTTGAAACTGCTGTTTGTCAAACGCGGGAGAACCTGGGGATAAAATCCCTGCTTTTAGGGCAAAAGAATTGGCCCTTGCCTACATCTGGGTCGGGGCGATGTGTGACAAGGCAGGCAGACCCAAGGCAGCCTTGCGCTCGGAGGGGGTCAGGCTGCTCCCGCTTGCTTCTCCCAGGCAGTTCTGGCAGGATAATGAGCCTTTGGTGTAGCTTCAGCTGAGGTTTCTTGTTGCTCTTTCTTCCTTACTTAGGGCAAGGAGGCCATGCGTACCTGCAGGAATGGCTTTGGTGGGCAGGGCTGCTGTGCAGTAAGTACCCGCTCTGAAAACGTAGCAAGATACACTTGCTACGTGTTGTGTGTTTGTCATTGTTTCCAGTTGCTTTCCTGTTTTATTATTATGATTGTTGTTTGACTGCTTGATTTTTATCTGAGTGTCTGAAGATGCCGTTGATCTAATTATAACTGTAAAATATCCTAGAGTCTCATGCATTACCAGGTTTCTCTGCTAAATAGGAGTTGAGGAGCTGGTCTAACTGGGTTGGATTAAATGCTTCTGAAGTGGCCTGCCCAAACTATGTAGTTAAAAGAGCACATCCAGCACCGTGGGCTTAGTGCTACAGCAATTTCAGCCACTCTGTTTTACACTTTGCAATGTTAATAACCAATTGTACTCAATGTACTCTTTAAAAAGCTGTAAAAGCTGTTCCAGAAGAACATGACTTAGAAATACAAAATGGGTCAAAACTCCTTTCAGCTTTGAGGACGTTATGGAAATATTTTTCTCTGGTTACTGTGTGACTAAGATCACCGTGTGCAACCACAAACCTTTTCTTCCCAAGAAAACCTGTATTGGGCTTCTGCTTGTTCTTGCTGGTGCTGTTCTTTTCCAGTTGCATGACATACCTCAGAGAAACATGGAATGCTCAGGTGGAAACTGAGGCTCTCTTCTGACTGCACTCAAACGTGTATTATGCTGAATTGCTCCTACTTTGATGCTCACCTGACAGAGCTTCTCTTGCAGTGGGAGTTGGAGAAGCAGCAAACTTTGCTGCCTATGCCTTTGCCCCTGCAACGCTGGTAACTCCACTGGGTGCTTTAAGTGTCCTCGTTAGGTAAGCAGTCTCAGAAACACCCTTACCTCACCTACCACACCTTAGTGTTGAAAGCAGTTGCTGTGCTTTCCTCTGTCTCTTCCCTCAGGTACTCCATCCCTTGGCCTAATTGGTTTGAGTTTTTTTTACTATCTTTCAGTGCAGTTCTGTCTTCCACCTTCCTGAATGAGCAGCTGAATGTTCATGGGAAGATTGGCTGCATCCTGAGTATCCTGGGCTCCACAGTGATGGTGATCCATGCTCCACAGGAAGAAGAGGTTTCCAGCCTGGAGTCAATGGCAGAGAAGCTGAAAGATCCAGGTATGTAAATAAAAGGGTCCTGTTAACTTCAGGCTTGGAAATGACAGTAGAAGGTAGGATACAACTTGGCTAGATTGGGAAGGACCAAACTAAAGGGTAATTGAGCTGTTTCTTGCTCTGCACACCAGTGGAGGAAACATTGCCCTGTGTCCAGGATAGCTTGTGGGTTGCCTTCTGTGGTGGGAAAAGGCTGGGGTCTCCATGCTCTAAATGTGAAAGATTGGTGACGGTCAAACAGCATTTAATGCACATGCTCAGAGGATTTACAACTTATTAAGCAGCTCAGAACATAGGGGCACCTGTCAGCTTCACAATGGCTTTTTAGGACTGTCAAGTCCTCTTGACCCTGGATGAAAGAAGCAGACAGGAACCTCGCTTTGCAGAGAGGGAGTCTGAGTGATGCTCCCAAGTCACTGGGTCTGTGCTGAAGCAAGGATGAGAACTTGGGTCATTAGCCTAACCAAGTGTGCCTTTTTTGTACTGTCTATGAGGTATGAATGCAAAAAGTGAAGAGCATGGGAATTAGCTGCAGCTGTCAGCAGAAGGGGTTCACCTGTGGTAGTGCCGGGATAGGAGAGGGAATTCGTGTACATGAGGGTGGCAGTGGTGTGGCTGAGGAAAGACAGAGGAGGAACTTCAGGCAAAGATGAACAAGCGATTCAAGGAATTATGCCCAAGATCAAGTAGTCCTGATATTTATGTTAGAGGATGAATCAGGTTGCAAGGATATGATTTGGGCAATAGCATGAATGGCAGAATAAGTCACAGGAGAATGGAGGAAGGAGGCACAGGGAAAAGACCAAAGCAGAGGCAGATGATGCTGCTCATTAGAGGGAGTCCTCTCGCAGGGCCTTGCACTCCTGTGATGTGGCACTTTCCTCTTTATCCCACCACAGCCCGCAGGGTTCAGCTACGGCTTCCCAAACTGCCTGCCACCCTCCTGGGCCTCCTGCAGAGCTGTGCCCCCTCATCTTTCTGGAAAAGAAGCCCCCCCCCCCCCCCAACTAGTGCCACAAAGCCTGGCTGTGCCCCTTCCCCTTCCAGCACGGGTGGCTGTGTCCCCCGACAGGCTTTGTGGGGTGGTGCTGTGATCAGCACTGTAAAGAGCTGCTGTTGTCTCTGCAACTTTGCTCAGGCTGGAGACCAACTCTCCTTTCCAACCCCAGTCCCTACAAGTGGAGGCTAAAAAGACAGACTGATGGGACAGACCTGTCCTCTGTCTTGCTGTTCAGTTACATGTCACTGGTGCTACTGTTCTCTGATAGAGCTCTTTAATTCTTCTTTCCCCAAGGATTCATTGTATTTGCTGTGTGTGTCCTGGTGAGCTCCCTTCTGCTTATCTTTGTGGCTGGACCCCGTTATGGACAGAGCAACGTCCTGGTTTATGTTTTGGTCTGCTCCGCCATCGGCTCACTGTCTGTGTCCTGCGTCAAAGGCTTGGGGATTGCCCTGAAAGAACTGTTTTCCGGGAAACCAGTCCTGAAAGAACCACTGGGCTGGGTGCTCCTGGTGTGCCTGGTGATCTGCATCAGTGTCCAGATCAACTATCTGAACAAAGCCTTGGACATCTTCAACACATCTGTGGTCACACCTGTTTACTATGTGCTGTTCACCACAGCAGTCATGATGTGCTCTGCCATCCTCTTCAAGGAGTGGCAACACATGGTGCTAGACAACATCATTGGCACCATCAGTGGCTTCCTCACCATCGTGTCCGGCATCTTCCTCCTGCACGCCTTCAGGGACATGCCCTTCACCCCTGACATCCTGCCCCTCTTCCTGCAGCAAGGCAGGACAGACCTGCACGCCTCATGGAGGAGTGCAGACAGACATCAGTCATGTCAGCACCAGCCTCTTCTGCCCTCAGAAGAGAAAGGCTCTCAGAGCGCAGAGGAGGAAGAGGAGGAGGAGGAGGGTGAAAGCGTGTGAACCGCTAGCTTTCTGCTCCCACTGCTGAGCGGCTCCACCGCAAGGTTGAAGATGCTGCCTCAGCTGCTGTTAGCTACTGCTGCACAAGCAGGAGTTGGCAGTTACCATCTACCTGCCCCAGGCACGAGATGGGTGACCTGCCACTGCCAGGCGGCTGACAGGGACATCAGCCTCCTGTGGCTACAGACAGGAGCCCTGGGAACAGCTCAGTTCCTGGGATCCAGTGCCTCTTCACTGTTCTTTTACATGAAGAATTGATCCACCCTCATCAGGACAGAGGCTTTGGCTGTGCAGAGGCCCGCAGCACTAACACAGTGTTAACTCTTACTGAATGCAAAGACCACGCATTTGGGGAGGCCTCACAGCATTTTTTTAAAATATAGTGAGAAGATTAACAGTTATAAAATAATTAACATGGTGCTAAGATTACACAGAGAGAAGATGAATGTCTGCCTTTAAATACAACATACCCAAAATATTAATTCAAAAATTCCTCTGTCAAGTACTTGTTTTGCTCACTCTGCTAGAATTTATTTACAGATTCACATCCAAGAACAGAATACAGCCAAAACTGGAAAACTTCAGTGGTGCTGCCACATGCTGCTGTGGCTTTTACGGAGGGACCAACCTCTGCAGTGCAGGTTCACGAAGCACCTGCTCACTGTATTCTATTAAAAAACTATTTGTTCAGTTACCGAGTGGCTAGTGATACATTTGTACCGAGAGCTGGGTCAGCACTGAAAGGCATGAAGGATTACAGGGGTAGGAAGAACCGTGCCGATGCTTGAGAGAAACTCAAGATAGGAACAGGAGAGGGAATCGTTTACCGTCGGAACAGGAGTGACCTGAGTCTTTAGCTACTGAGGTAAGTTTCTGAATGATAACTAGACAGCTGTGTCCTCATTTACACGGGTTTGGATCTGCATAGCTCTGTTTAACTCATCCTGAATTTGTACCCAGGAGGGCCGCTGGTTACAAGCCACCCGTGTTAGGCGCTCACACGCCCTGTCCTGCCACCTGCAGCAAATAGACGTGTGCAGAACTGCTCTACCACATTCCTCTATAGAGCTCCAAGCCACTGGTGGAGGGTCACTCCAGGCTTCCCAGAGCCACGCTGTACGTAAATGCTGCTGAAATGCTACGCTGCCTTTCCAGAGAGCAGATCAGTAGTCTGTTGTTTTTCCAGTTAGAAGCTCCTCTCTGTGTCCTGGGGGCAGAGGTCCAGAAGACACAGCCACAGGCCTCCCTCCAGTGATCTCCACAGGTAAAGGTGCGCGAGGTTATAAAGTAGCTGGTTACTTATTTCCTGCATTAAAGAAACTACTCCTTTAGAGGACAGCAGTTGTTAACCCTTTGGGGAAGAGGAAGAAAGGCCACAGCCTCTCCCAGAAACAAGTTTGATTCATGGGAGCAAATTAATTGAGAAACAAATCAGAATTCAGAGCAGACCTTCTAGCCAGAAGGCAATTATGCCCCCTCCCTACTAATTTTGCAATAAACAGGATCACTGGGAAGGAGGGGCAAGAAGGCGAGATTTTCAATTCTCAGTGGTCATCTACCTGAACAAAGGAGAATTTCATGTTAAAAATAGACCCAGTTAATATTTATTACATCGACCAGGGGAAAGCAGTTAATGGAGCAAGTCAGTATTGACAGAGTTGTGCTGCACTTTGAAAATTTGTCACTTGGCCACATGAATGATTTACCTATGGAAGCCTGAAAGTATTTTCCAGTAGTGACTGCCTGGGATGATCACTGTGCCCAACAAGCTCTTCTCTCTAAGGGTACCTGTGCCGGCCTGCACAGCGATGGTGCCTGCAGGGTTCATTAGCATCTACCCAGGAGGGTTCGTTTTGCGCAGCATCGTTGATGGCAGCGGTCACAGGCTGGCCTCGCCCAGAGCTGAGATTCACATCAGTGCTGGGAGCACCCCCTGATGTGAGTGTCACCACCCCTCTGTTCAGCTGAACGGGTGCGTCCTAAACACTCCCTGTGTAGCAGTGGTAGCCCCGGAGTCCCAGCACAAAGCCGGCTGCTGGCCCGCGGGGCCGGGAGCAGCACGTCACCCCGCGGAGGAGCGACCGTGCCTCTGTCCTGGGCTCTCATCTGGCTGCAACTTCCCCGAGACTGGCACTTAATCAAATCCAAAACCCCAGAGCTGATTCTGGCTCATTCAGGCGGCAGAGTGACCAGGAGCCGGCGTGGCGGAGGGCCCGGCCTGGCGGGGGGGCTGGCCGGTGTCCCCCGGGCGCGGGTCCCGCTCAGTCAGACAGGCTCTCCGAGAAGGCCGACTTGGACTTCTGCGTCTGCTCCAGCCGGTTCAGGATGAACTGGCTGGTGTCGATGAAGCGCTCCACGCAGTTCACGAAGCACGTCTCGGCCCGGCTGTCCAGCTTTGGACCCGGCTTGTCCATGCACTTCTCCTGCACACAGCGGGGGGCCCGTTGGTCCCGGGGCCACCGCGCCCCGACACCCCCATCCCCCTCCCCCGCACACCGGGGACGTGCCCCCTGGGCTTCTCCAGCCCTCGGGCACACCGGCGTCATCCCCCCTCAGCAGCCTCATCCTCTCAGGCGCATCCAGCCCCCGCCCCCGGCTCTTCCCGGCCCAAGCCCCCTCT